>VZTD01003663.1:0-17353 GCA_013397725.1 Rhagologus leucostigma
TAACTCAGGTTTGGGACTTTGCTGGATGCTCCAAAAACCACATTTGTAGAGATGTGCACTTAAAGGTCAGTAACACAGGACAATCAGTAAGATTTGGTGGGTGGAAAAATAGAATTCTTTCAAGAATTTTAATAAATCTGGTTTTATTAGATAAAACAAGTCTGCATTAAATTGCTGAAGGCCTGTCTTTTTGCCTAACAAGATGTTCTTTAAAAGGGGTATGAACGTCAAAAGGAACACTATTTTGATAATGAAAACCAAGCATTAATTAGCTTTTGGAAGGTTATAAGCACATCTAATTATGAAACTACTTCTTGTGAATAGGAGACTCAACCTTTCCATGTATTAAAAGTTAATTTCTGTGTTGTCAATTTCATCCATGGAAAATTATTTTGGAAATGCAACAAAGGTTTTAATTTTTTTAATTTTTTTTCATTACTCTTTTATACCAGGACTGCATGTAGAATATAGACTCTAGTAAATTGCTTCTCTTTAACATCCATCTGCTTAATGGGAACCCTCAGTTGCAGGCAAGATTTAATTTAGAACTAGTTTCTTTACAAAACCAGAGATAAATAGTGGAGATGAAAATAAACAGGTTCCTTTGTCACTGACAGTTTAAATTAGCCTGTTAATCCTAGTGTGACTAAAGCAGAATAGTCAGCATAGCATAATAAAAAGTAAAAAACCAGATTAGTGTTTAATAAAATCATTAATCATTTTACTATCATACATATCCCTATGTAACTGCAAGGGAAGGTTCTGATCCAGACTTGATTTTTAGTAAAAATCCTTAGTAGAGACATACTCACTACTACAGTGATGCTTAGTATTTGATAATAATATAATTAAAATAATACTTAGCCCCTCAAGCTCAGTTTAAGCATCCACTTCAGTGTTTTCAGAGTTTCAGTATTTGAGAGAGTAATCTGACAGCAGATTTATGCTATGGGTTCAGAATCTGACAGTGGAGAATGAGAGCAGCAAAATTGAGTCATATTCCCTGATTAAACTGGGAGATTTAAAAATTGCTTTAGGATAGCTCATCTCACCTCAGAGGAGAACTTTCACATATTAAAATATAACTCTGTCCCCATCAAAGGCAAAGGGATGTATCTCGTTTAAGTGGGAGAGGCATTAGGGCCTGCCTATGTCATCTTTAACTGTGAACTAAGAAGTTTTTGAGCTGAGCTAAATGTTGTTGAAGTTGCTTAGTGTAAGAGCTGCCTTTTACTCAAGGTAAGTGTAAAAGGGGACATTCAAGTGCTCTGTGCAACCAGGTAGCACAAATGATAGGAAAGCTGTCACAATCATTGGCTTGCACGCTGCAAAGGCTGAGAACAAGATGAATCATTTTGTAGTGAAGGGCAAGACAAATGCAGGCATGTAAGAACTGATTGCTGAAACTGTGATTGCCTACCATCTGTGACAGAAAGAGGAAAGGGTGCCTGACTATGAGGAAAATGGTAGCAAAAAAGCACAGGATGCATTAACAGCATCATTAGCAGCCTGGTCTGAGAAAGAGATAAGGGATAATTTTTGTGGAAGACTGAGAGCAGAAAGCTTGTCCTCTGATTGCTGCTGTGGCCAGAGAAAATGGGTCCCAACATTAACTTTTTTTTTTTTGCAACTAAACATCTTTGATCACATCAGCAATGCATAAATCCTTTTCTTCCTTGCAGGCAGAACTCCCCACTGAGCCTCCGCCTATTAACTAAGGTCAAAAAGGACACAGAACACTTAACAAGGCATTTTTTTTAAAAAATTGTACTGTTGTGGGAACCAAGGTAACAGCTCTAATACCCAGTGTTTTTAAGATCCTTTACGTTATTTTCTTTCTATGCAGTCTATTAGTTTTCCTGGAGGACTTGTTTTAGTGTGTTTGCATACAAACCAATGAGCTTGTTGCATCTCTGTGTGGAAGAGACACAGCACGCTCTGCTTTGGTTTGTTACAGAGTAAAATCTCATGGGTTCATGTCTGACAGAAAAAACAATCGTTTTCTTAGATTTACCTATTGCTTTTCCCTGGAAAAAGGGGAGGGTCCTGGCTTCCTCCACTGCCATTCTCAGCTGTTCCTATTTGACATGCCATGCACTGGAAGGCAACTCATTTGGCAATGTGATCTAACTGGAGATTCATAAATCCATAGCTCTATTTTTAAATTGTATTTAAGTTGGTAGTGGAATGGTATCATTCAATTGCAAAAATGGATGTATTTCTGAAGTAGCCTAGACATCCTTGCAAACGTAGAGTGCTTTATTAGGATAAGAGAACTATAAATAAACAAGATAATGAAATCCTCTGACTTCACAGTTTATCAGATTAATTGTATTAACTTAAGGAACACAAGCCAAAATAAAAGGAGTCCAAAAGAAAAGCAATATATTTCAAAGTATGTCTGAAAGTCAAAGTCTACTTTGGCAAAAGAAGTGAAGACATTTTCCAAGCTGAATTGAGAGGAATGTCAAGAAGGTGAGTGAGTGATCTGAGAATGAATAAAGGAATGCAGATGAACAATGTAAGGCTAATACATTAATTCTCATCCTATTTCTCTGGTTAGATTCATCCTCTGCAGTGGCAGCCATAAATTCAGGTTTGTGATTGACTGAAAAGGGCACGGCTTTTAAATCTAAGGTGCTCATCAAGAGTGTTCAATGCATAACGTTTTTTCACATGTAAAGACCAAGTAGGCAGGTGTTGAGTTATAGAAGAAATGTCTTCTTTCCTCCTTAAGCAATTTAAGGATTGATGCTTTAGGCCTTTCATTATATGGATCACTGAAAGAAACAATCATTCCTATCTTTCACTGTCAAGTTAATTGCAGTAGTGGTGAGCTATATTACTGCTAAATCTCAGACTTGGTGCATCTCATTGTTTCTAGGAGAAACATCATCCAGAGAGAGCCTAGCTTTCCCCCGGGGAGTCCAGCTGATGGGGCTTCATTCAGCTCCTCTCTGCCTCAGGTAGTGTGTATAGAAGACATGCTACCCCCAGTTTCTTACAAGTGTAAATACGTTATAGCAAGTTTAAGGGTTTTTTTTAATGATACTGACTTTTCTACCTGAAAAGATCTCTCATCTGCAGAAATGCCCTGTCTTTCAGTGGGAAAGTTTGCAGTTTGATTTATTTCTGTGGCTAAGTAAGAATATCAACATCTGACACTAAACATGAGTAACTTACTAAGCCATTTGTAGCCCTCTCACATTATTAAGATCTTCAGTGTCTCTGGGGAATGGTTTTCTTCGCATATGTGCTTCATCAAGCCTCTTACAGCACAAATGCCTTCTTATTACAAACGGTCTGTGTGTCTACAATCAAATAAAAATATGATGATGAGGTTTGCCACATAATTGCTGATATTTGCAATGTGGATACCTATGGCTACTGTGGTCACAACCTCAAGACACTGGTTCCTCACATCCTAAAGCAGATGTCATGTCTGTCAGATGGATCATTTGTCTGCTCCTCTCTACTGACCAAAAAGGAGCCTGATAATGACTAGCCCAGATGTAAATTACTTGTCTGTACCAGCTTGAAGTTTTCCGAGATGACCTCCAGCATATCATTCACACAAGGCGTTGCTGAATATGAAAGGTGATAGTGGACCTACACCTCAACAGGAGTAAGATGAAATGGTGTTAACCTCATTTCACTGGACTTTTTTAAAGTATAGTCTAGCATGAGAGTATGGGCCTCTATTCACATGATAGAAATAATTCAGCCTTACGACTACTTTGTATGGATAGAGAGTTAAATGTTTAGTGATGTTTGCATCAGGAAGCACCAAGATCCTGGCTGGATATGCCTGTGTTAACCAGAGCTAGGAACATGAGGTGGTGCAGTAAAAAGATGTCTACCACTGAAGAGTCACAGATGTGAATTTAAGTTAATACTGTCTCCAGAAATCATCTGGATGTCTGATCTGGAAAATGAAGGGAAGGAGAGAGACGTGCATCAGAGGATAGTTATATGCACTGTTGATTATCGCCTAAAATAATCCTTGCTCTTTGGCACCTTTCACATGTCTGTTTGATCCATGAACACTCAACAGCATTATTCCTAATTACCACAGGAGACGAAAAGAATTGGAAAAAGTTGTCTTTTATGTCAATTAAAGGTGTCACATGTGCCTGTCTAACAGGTGATCAATGCTAATGCACTTTTAGGGGATACTGCTATCATCAAGTCTATAGTGACTTGTGAAAGGGCACACACATGACTGGAATTCATATTATGCTGTTGTTCAAAGTTTTTTGATACCAAGGAACTCTTTTTCTTCAGCTCTAATCAATATTTCAAATTCTGACAATTAAATCAGTCCTTGGACTGAATAGCATACTGAAGGAAAGAATCTTCAGTATGCTAGCAAAGAAAAACAGCAGCAGAAACTTGACCTTTGTTGCGGTGCATGTGGCAGTGGCCACTGCGGCCGCACAGTCCGAGGACTGGTGGACAGGCCTCAAGAACACAGATACTTAACTCTCACCCCTCAGTTACGGCAGGTTCATATGTTCTCAGTGGTTTTTAATTCATAGCTTTCAAAGTTCTTGACTTAGGAATTCTCCACCCAGTTTTATGTATAAGTTCATGTTTATGCATTTCCCCTAATTGCTTATGTATTGGTTCTAGAAAGTTTGCTTTTCTTCAATGTCCCATTGGCTGGTTCACGTAATTCCCTCCCCTAAGTTATCCCCATTGGTTATTCCCCTGTTGTCTGCTCCTCCTCAGTCAAGCCCCATTGGTTACTTCCCTTTGTTCCACCCATGTATAAAATCCTGTGTTCTCGCTGATTCCCCTGCTTTTTGTCACTGGAACCTTCAACCTGGTGTTGTCTCTAGACCCTCTGTCTCCAATAAACCAGCTGGAACCTATACAGAGGTCCTCTCTAATCCTTTGCCTCCGCCGACGCTTTTTCATCGTTCTTGTTTGGGGCTTGCTCCTTGCGAAGGAGCCAGCTTTCCCCTGCTCTCTGCACCTGACACCAAGGACATCTGCAGCTGGACGCTGTGCAGCCCCAGACAGCCCGTAGCAGTGTCAGACCTTCATAATACTAAGTCTTCCTTTTTCTTAAAATACTGCTATAAATTACCTCAAGAAAACCCTGCTGCTATTATCAAATCCAAAGCCACCTCTCAGGATATATTCTGTCTACTCTCAAAAAAGCACCTATGTACTTCTTCATCCTTGAGCTTTATCTGATATAAAACCAGTGAAGTGATTAGAGTCAACGTGGCCAAATATAAACACTACACTTAGCAGCAGAGCCTGCTGCCCTGTTACCCTGCGTGCCAAGAATGTGTTGCCATGAAAACAAATTCACATGGAAGCTGTCCTTGCTGTGCCACGCTGCTGTTCACAAACTTACCCAGCTGTCAGGGGCTCCCACCTGTATGGTGTTTCTCCTAACTTCCTTGTGGCTTGGTGATGTCACAGCCCCCCTTTTACTTCTGGTGAAAGCTCTGGCTATTTATATACCTTCGGAAGGCAAACCCAGCTGACTGTGGCAGTGTGCTTTTTTTTTTTTAGCAGCAGCAGCAGAAAGTATGACTCCTCCCTCAGGTCTGCAAACCAGGGCAGGGTTAGGGTTGCAGTTAAGGTTAGGATCAGGGCTACATCTGAAACTTTCCTTCCCAGACTGCTTTTCCTGTTACAAGCATCTCCCATGTCAAAGGCACCTCATGCAGCTGACTGGCAGTCTGCTGCTTAAAGAGAATCTAAGCAGATTTATTTCCCCCTAAGTAGCAACTTTGGGGGGCAAGAGCCTTTGCAAGTGCTCTCAGACATGTTACTCATTTGTTTGCAGTTCTCACAATTACAGAATCATAGAATATGATCATTAAAAGTCTACAATCATATAAAGTCTTGGGTTGGAACAGACCTTAAAGATCCTCTAGTTCCAACTCCAAACGAGAAAAAATTTGAGATAACCACTTCAAGATCACTGGGAGTGATTTCAGAATTAATTTCCACAATCCTAATCATGCAAAGGGTCTTGAAATGGACAGAAAGATCTAGCTGAAATTTTCTGTATATTTACACTTGGAATCTGTCCTGTATCTCTCATGTTAAGAAACTTTTTTCAGTGTTATGGAAAAGGCAAGCAATCTGAGATCTGAGCAAGTGTCTAAGAGCATTGTTGCAGGACTAGTGTCATCTGAACTGTTATTTTCCCTTACCCACTGGGACCCTGTGAAGGCAGTCCTCATTAAATTAGCTCTGGACATTCAAAATGACCTATTTGTCTTTTAAAAAAGGTCATTCTATATTTTTTTCTGCTAGTACCAGATAACTGAGATGTGAATGCTGTGCCTGGGCTAAACCCTCCATAATAATTTAAAGAGAGGCACTAACTAGTCATCACCTTCCAAAAACATTTGGCAATTCTCACTGTAGAATCGTCCCCAAGATTTCAAATCATTATGTTTGAAGGAAAAGGCATTGTCTACCTTTACTTTTTTCCCAACCTGGACTGCTAATATTTATTAACACTATATTTTTTTAATATCAAAGCCAGAGACTTATTGTGGGGGCCAATCAGCCCATAGCACAAAGGAAGCCCACTGGTGCCCACATCCCTAGTGATAGAAATTCTCTCTAGTTTACGGTGACTGAAAAGGCCTCTCCCAGGATGCTTTGTTCTATTATGTTAGTGTATCCCAGTTCTACTTCCCCAGTTGGCCTCCCCGCCCCCTTATACCTTATCTGTTCTTTCCCTAGAAAATTCTCCCTCCCCCACTCTCCCATTGGCCCTTGTTCCTTTGCCACTCCCTCAGAGTTTCCCATTATCTCCTGTACCCTAGTCCCACCTATGTACCGCCCTCGCCCTCAGACCACTGGTCCCTGATGCTCTCCCCCTCCCCCATTGTTCTACGTGTTTCCTCGCTGGCACCCTTCACTCGCAGGGCTGGAATAAATCTCTGCCATGGAAACTCTACACGGGGGACCCTTCCTGCCTCTTTGCAGTCAATTTGTCGAAGAAGCTATCTGGTGTGTGAATGTTTGTGTGAGTGTAGCGGCTGCCGAGCGACTTTCTGCTGGAGTCGGTTTGGAAGGTCGTAGCACCCCACCAGAACACCCCACGAAACGGACAATTTACTGATCATGACAACATATAAGGCTGGAAAACTATATTATATAAAGCCATAGTAATATCAATACACTTGGCCAGAAAAAAACATGTTAAATTTCAATATTTTTCCATACTGAAAGAATGACTGACATTTTTACAATATTTCTACAGTAAATCACACATCATATTTTGAAGCTGTCAGCTCCCCAGTGGAGGTAATATCACGCTAACAAATGGTAAAATATAATTTCAGCTTCTTGAAACTAACAACCCCTACTAATAACTGTTGAGGTAAAATTGCTGTTATTTCCTGAACCCCTATATAATCTAAATGTAAACAAATCAAAATAGAGCATTTAGTAGCCACAGCAAAGCAGAGAATTAGCATGAAGTGGACAGGACATGGGTAACTGGAAGAGTACTGGGGTGAACGTGAGCTCACAGCCACTAGCAACAGTGGACTGGCTTGCTGGCAGCAGGTACACTAGTTTAATTGCTAAGTGATCTTATTATTAAATTATTACTTAGTAACACTGTCATGATTCAAAATTTTTGTTAAAGAGAATGGGATAGTTTTCTGCTGTGCCAAATGATACTTTGTCAAACTGACACCTAAAGCAGAAGAGAATAAATGTTTCAGGCTTAATTATTATTTCTTATTAAGAAATAATATTTGCTCCTTAAGTCACTGGGCAAAAATGTTGACATTGAGGTTTCGCAAACTGTTAGTCACTCAAGGAATTTTTTTTCAGGAAAATACTTAGAATCATAGATCATTTAGTTTGGAAAAGACCTCTGAGATCATTGACTTCAGCTGTTAACCCAGCGGTGCCAACCAAGTCCACCACTTGAATCATGATTCCACGTGCCACACCTACAAGTCCTTTTAAATACCTCCAGGGATAGGAACTCAAGCACTTCTCTGGGCAGCCTGTTCCAATGCTTGACAATCCTTTCAGTAAATAAACTTTTGCTAATATCCAGTCTAAACCTCCTCTGGCACAACTTGAGTCTGTATTTCCCTGTGTAATCAGCTCTCCTGAGTGGCCAGCAGGAATGAAGTTGAGAAGCAGACATGGACTGTTGACCTAAGGTCAACCAAGTAGGGGGGCATTAGGACCACCAAAGACCCACCCAAAGCCCTCTGACCCACTTCCAGAAAGGTTTAGAGGAATGAACTGCACATGATAACTAATCTGCATAGAGGGTGAGAAACCTATCTCTAGGTGGGAGGAAACTTATCTGTAAAAAGATACCCCCGCAAAGCCTGAGCACTTGCATCCCAGGATACTGGACAGTCTGCTAGCTGGATTGATGCTGAAGCCAGGACTGGTGATCTCTCTTTGTCCCATTTTTCCTCTCTTTCTCTCTCCCTCTCTGTAATTTCCCTCTCTCTCTTCTTTCATCCTACCCCTTATTCACTGTCATGTGCTGGAAGATAAGACCCTAATATACCAATTTCCATACCAAATGTAAAATTTACAATAAAACTCTGTTAAGTTTCATTCGTGGACTTTTTGACTTTTGTAATTTCATTTCAAACATGAGCACCTGCCAATCTTGGGCACTCACTTCTTCTTAAGGATGGGACACCACAAGTACTCACAGATGTATAGGATAGTCTTGCTAGACATAGACAAAGCAGCTGGGGGTTTCTCTCTGCATAGTTTAGCCTCTTCAATCCAAATGGATCTACATGTTGTAAGGACCCCAGTCCAGCTGGCTTCCAGGTATTCAGCAAAACCAGGGTCCAGCAGATGATGCTGCAAGGAGGCTTCCAGTGTAGGCCACTGTTACTGCCACCCCAGGGAGGGTCACATGAGGCAGCATTATCAGACTTTCCCTGGAGCTAAATAGGAGCCTGGAATAATGCAAAGAACTCTTGAGGAGGCATTCAGGGAAATGGACATGAGTGACAAGTGGTGTCCATCAGGGGTCTGTACAGGCACCAGTTATTTAATATCTTCATCAGTGACATCGACAAAAGGATCAAGCAAACCCTCAGCAAATTTGCAGGTGACACCAAGCTGAGTGGTGCAGTTAACACACCTGAAGGATGAGGCCATCCAGAGGGATCTAGAAAAGCTCAAGAAGTTAAACCTCATGAGGTTTAACAAGACCAAGTCAAAGGTGCTGCACCTGAGTTAGGGCAACCCCAGGTACGAAGACAGGCTGGGGAATGAACAAATTGAGAGCAGTTAAGGACTTGGGGGTGCTGATGGGTGAGAGGCTGGACATGAGCCCACCATGTGTGCTCCCAGCCCAGAAAGCAAATTGTATCCTGGGCTGCACCCAAAGCAGCGTGGCCAGCAGGGCGAGGGAGGCGATTCTGTCCCTCTGCTCCACTCTGGTGACACCCCACCTGCAGTGCTGCATCTAGCTCTGGGGTCTCCAGCACAGAAGGGACATGGACCTGCTGGAGTGACTCCAGAGGAGGCCACCAAGATGATGAGTGAAATGGAGCACTTCTCCTGTGAGGAAATGCAGAGAGAATTGGGATTCTTCACCCTGGAAGAGAGAAGGCTTCAGGATGATCTAATTGTGGCTTTCCAGTACCTGAGGGGAGCGTACAAGAAAGATGAAGAGAGACCTTCTACAAGGCATTTAGTGACAGGACAAGAAGGAATGGCTTCAAACTGAAAGAGAGTAAGTTTATGTTAATATTAGGAAGAAATTCTTTACTGTGAGGGTGGTGAGGCACTAGAACAGGTTGTCCAGGGAAGTTGTGGATGCCCCACCCCTGGAAATGTTCAAGGCCAGGTTGGATGGGTCTATGAGCAGTCTGGTCTAATGAAAGTTTCTCTGCCCATGGCAGAAGGGTTAGAACTAGATGATCTTTAAAGTCCCTTCCAACCCGAACCATTTTATGATTCTATGATTCTGTGAAGGTACATTAGTATACTCAAGCCACCTTTCTTTCATCTTATGAAAACGTAGATTTGACACACTGCAATTAACAACAACATGCCCCTGTGTTATCCTTTTTGCATTTTCTTTTCAAGAGATGATGCCAACATAAAAATGAACAAATATCATGCAGACTTTGCAGTCTCTCTAGAAAAGTGTCAGTCTGGGGGATTCAGATGAGAAATTGGCCTGGGAGTCATTTCAGTATGGATCATACAAGATGTCTGCAGCTGTTTTAATGAGGCTGGTATTTTAAACAACCATTTGAAAAAAAACCCCAGTGGATTCTATCATCATCTTTATATAGCTCTTGCTCACGATAAAATTTCTGACATTAAAGCAGTTTTGTCAGAAAGCTGTTATGAGGTCTTAAATGCTCTTGACTCTTAACAGTTCTTCCATTAAAGGAGGGGTTGGTAAGAATGAGTTTTGCCATGGATTCTTCAGACACTGTGTAATGAGAGCTAATAAAATGTTCAGGTTCCTGGGAGGTTACCCAACTCCCAATTACTCTGTGAGGTTTACTTTTTTTAATATTAACACTTTATTTTATTTTAGTCCTAATATAATCCTTGTATTCTATTTGTTTAAAATATGAGAATGTATATGCCAGTACTAAGATGGTATGAGCTACTTTTCCTTCCTTCTTTGCCTGTGCTTATGTTTTAAAGCCATACCTGCCAAACTGGAGTCCCTGCTTAGCATTAAGCAATTTCCTGTCTCCTCTATGACTTTGAAATGACAAATTTAAGAGTTTAAAGCTGTTTAATAACCAGTCCATTGTTTTTGTGTGAGCACAGCCTATAGGGACTTCAGAGACACTCTAGACAGAGCTGAAGTTCACAGGATGACAGGAAAACACTGCCCTAAAATGCCACTTGACAGATGAGGACATACCTAGTAGCTGCCTGTACTCCTTCTCAACTTTTCCAGCCCTGATTTAGGATGCAGTTAAAATGACTCCCTGGCATGCAGATTTGGTTTCTTAGCTGCTGGATAGGGAGAGATTCATCTCCAGGTTTGGACACTGAAGTGGAGGTGCTTTATCACAGCTTACAGGTGTCCCTGGTGCCTCTGGGGAGATGCAGGGGATGAGGTAGATGCCCTCAGCTGCATCCATCAAGGGTCACAGGGTTCCCCTCCCCTGCAGCTTTCATTTCAGAAGGCCACATATCCTTGTCCTGCTTGCTAGCACCTGGGGACATTCCACGGCACCACAAGTACCCCTGCACAGCTGTGAGTGGGCACTGAGCTGAGCCATAGGTACTGGATCCGCAGGGGTCAGGAGGGTTATTCAGCAGGTTGTTCAGGCAGAGGGGGGTGAGTCAGTTGACCCCACATAGGTGTCCAGTGCTGTTTGAGGTGCCTAGAGTGTTTGAAATGCCCCCAGTTGACTCTCAGGAATAGCCCAGGGCCAAGAGTATGACCCCACATATTTGGTCCAGCAGCTAAGCCAAACAGGATGCCCAGGGGCCCTTGTACAGTGCTAGGTGCCTCCACCTGGACAGCTGAACTGAGTCTGGGTATGACCTGAAGAGTTCGGTAGGCTCCAGCTGACTTCACTGCCTGTAAGAGGAGCTGAAACACCAGACTCCCATACAGGCACTGAAACTCAGTTGTCAGAATTATTCCCATTTAAAGTCATCTGCTTTATCCCACTGCTGGTGGGATACCTGGGAGGTACCTCTGAGCTCTTCCTTCCCAGGAGTAGTTCTGCTGATCTATTCTTGAATTCAAGTCACAGCAGCTACTAGAGGGGTTAAATGAAAAGCTGACAGGAAGAAGATGGTCTAAAACAATGCAATTGAGATGGCAGGTTGGTTGATAGAGGTTTGTATTTTGGCAAAATAGATTCTTTTTAGTCCAGCTCTGAATGCAACCCAAGCTGTACATTTTCTTCACCTGTTCCCTTCCTGATACATTGTGGCAGGACGTCCCCCCTCTCTCATGGCTGGGGCATTTGGGAGCGATAACTCAGGCCAGATTAATAGCCCAGCGAGGAGTCAGAGAGCCCAGCAGGAGGTCACCTCCAGGCTCCTTAGAGTCTGAGCCCAAGCCCCGAGTACACATCTTGGTATGAGAGCAGATGTGGAAAGAGATGAAAGAAAATAAACATCGGTGTCCAAAAGACATGGTTCTTATGTCTATAAAAGCCCACACAAATTACCACCAATGCAGAAGTCTCTTACACACTCCTTGGGAACGTGTGAGAAGATTTCTCTCAGAAGTCTGGACGCAGATTTTAAGGTTACTATTTCCAGAAATTGAAAGAAAGGAATTTGATGTCTGCCCCTCCAAGAACTGGTGGTAAGAAACACTGGATCCTAAGTTGTACTATTTCTTAGCTAGCTGTAAATTTAATGGTACCTTTAACCCCACGTGTATAATACTGGTATTCCCTTTTTGTCTTATCCCTGTGTAGTAATAGTCTGTTTTAAGTCTTATGTCTGTTAGTTTTGTGTCTATTAATAAATAATTCATTCTATAATAGACCGAATCAGCCATTATTAAAGAACTTGCGAATGAGAGTGGGTCTTGGGGTGCTGGCCACCTCAATACAGCTACTGCCTGCTGCCAGAGGCCTGGGCAAAAGGCACGGACTGATTTAAACCCACATCATCCATTCATAACATATATCTGCAGATGAACTTAGATTATCCTTATTCTCTCACCAGTATAAATGATAAGCTCCAGGAAAAAACAGTGAAGTTATGCTGTTATAAAGTCGGGTAAGTGAGAAAAGAGAAAAAAGGATCTGCAGTATGTACTCTTTTATGTTCTATAATTTGAACTTACAGATATAGCTGGAAAAGCAAGAGGTAGTTTCTTTAAAGACCTGCAGTAAGTTCTATACCTAGGAGATTTGATTCAGCCTTAAACTCAAAGTGTTCTGCAATTAGGGTGAATTACTGAGGTTTAAACTAAGGGACAATTGAATATAGAAAAAAATTCTTACTGCTACCTTTTGAATTGAAACCAGAGGCAAAAGTGCTGCTTTTAAAAGTATGCATAGTTTGATCTATAGCTTTCAGTTGGGCAAACTCCTGGGAAAATTAGTACCTTCCTCTGATGTACAATGGAATTCTTCCAAAGGACAAGATCCCTAAGCTGATACAAATCAGCATAAAGCATCTGAATATCATCACCTCCAGCTCTAACCCACAGTATCTTATCTATAAATACTGTTGGGGAGCGGCTTTTAAATAATCTGACTCCTCAGTTCATTCACAGTTTATGCTTATTAATTCATTATGATGACACCAATTAACATCAGACTTCACAGAAATCCTTTTTTTTTTTTTTTCCTAGAAGAAATTACTTCTATCTGCTTTGAATAAGATGTCCATTACCCACTGTTGAAATAAAATTTATATGTGGAACCCAGTGCAGCAACTGAAAGCCTCATCCATGGATTCTGAAGTGATGTGTGATGCCTTCTTCAGTTGCATGTACAGGATCATAGAAGGTCTAGGGGGGACGGATCATGAATCACCCAAACTACAATTAGACCAGGACACAGACAAGTAACTGCCCTCTGCTCTGAAACATTGTAAAAGTTGAAGCGACGACAAATCTCAAGAAATTCAGTGATGAGAAAAATCATTCCAACAACCTAGCTGACCTGTGGGTCTGGATTCACCCAGGGCTCAAAACTTTTCTTACCAGTATTTCAGTGAGGTGAATCAGACATACTCCATTGTAGCTTGGGCTCTTAACATCTTACAGGTAGTACTTACAGGTGTTTCGTAAGGAAACTAGGACACATAAGAAACCAAAAGGTCTTGTTTTCAATCAAAGAGTAACTGAACTTTCAAACTGAGAACATGTTTTTTTATCTAGTCTTTCCTCCTAGGTTTTTACTAAAAAATTGTCAAAAAGCGCAGCCTATAAAAGCGCAATCCATTTTCATTAAATTATCTGGTTTGCAGAAGTTTCTAGAGATAACTAAGTATAGAAAAGGACTGGTTAAGGTACCAGCTCATTCATCAATAATTTCCTTTTCTTTATACCACTTTCAATTAAAATATAACTCTAATTTTCTTTGTATTTTATTCAGAGAAGTTATTTCTTAAAATACAATGAGGTATATAAAAAGAGCATGCCTCTACATTTCTATGGGCATCTTTAGAGAGTACTGAATATTTAAAAGTTATTATAAATAGAAGCGAGATCCATATGGCAAGATAATAAATATTCATAAAATTATGGATAGTCTGATTCTCTGACTCATTTTTGCAATTGCAGTACTGTAGGAAACAAATATACCTCTCCTCCATTCAGCTGCTGGATAACACATTGATCTGCCTGCCAGTTCCATCTAGGCACCTTGCATAAGAATATTTTTTTTCTCATTGCATCTCATAAACAGCAATGTCTTTTAGCCTTTTACTTTTTGAATATTAAGCTGTAAAGTTTCAGAATCCTTGGTTGGATGTGACAGTATGCATAACGTACAACTTGAAAGGAATATTCTTTTCAGGTTTCTTGAAGAGTGTACTGCATTAGAATGTATAAGTTTTGTGCAACCAACAGAAAAAAGAATGCTTTGTGTTGAGCATCAGGTGGGCCATGCGAAATTAAAAATTTCTCACTCAGTTCATTTCCCAGTGGAAACATATCTAACATACACAAACTTCAGCTTGGCGTTAATTGCCACACTTGTTTAAAATTTCAGTTCCACAAATAAGTACTTTCTCTAAATATGTGCTCTAGTTTCCTTAAGACAGCTTTGAACTGGGCCAGGGAGGCTCCTGTGGGGTGGTAGGCTGCCTCTGGAAAAGGACGCTTGTAGTCTAAATCTCCCCATAGGAAAAGCAGCCTCCTTCAAATGGGACATGTGTGGGTGCCCGGTGAGGAGCAGTGGGTGCAGCACATGCTCCTCAAGCAGAGGCTGGGGCTGCCTGTTCTTCCTCTGGGCTGCAGAGGGGTGTTCCGTCACCTGCACACACCCTGATGCCTCAGATCAAAGAGAAGTAAGTAAGCACTCGCTGGTTTTGCCAAACTTGCTCCTGAAAAGTCCATCCAAAATTAGTACTGGAGCCTACAGTCTTAACCCAGCAGAAACTGAGTCATGGGGAAAGGTTCCCTACTCATCTCAGGTTTCCCTCATAAAAGCTCAAATTACAGCAGAGCAGAAAGACAAATACTAATTGCTATCGTGCAACAGGGTCCTGGGCCAGTGCTTTGGAATAATCCTCTCCTTAAACATGCCTTCATCTCATATTTTATGTACTTTACTAATTTTCCTGCATTTGGCAAATTCAATAGGCTGTCTAAATCTTATTGGCTGCCGCTGACATTTATTTATGATTACATCAAACCTATATTCATCCTAGTTATTTTATAGTCATGTTTGCATCATTATCATACAAATAATAACGTTGTTTTTGATTATTAGTGAGAAAGCAGAAGTTTTAATTTAGTAGATAATTATGCCTTTGCTTTTCTAGTGGAACACCACAGTGTAAGTGTAATTGCTTCTGAGTAACAACTTGTTATTACATGCATTTGATGCTTATAATTCTTTTGCTGATACCAGGCAAATATTTTCAGCCTAACTTTTCCCTGCATACATTTTGGCAACAGTATTGAGCCCTGAAGATGCACAGCCCTCTATTATTAACCTTTAAGAACCAGTAAATAATTATAGTTTACTTTTGTTTTAATTCAGTTGTTGTTAACTGAGTGCTAATTACTACCTTCTCAATCAGTACAAGATACAATAAGATGGATTTCCAATGGATGACATAATAGATATAGGTGTGAAAAATTAATTAAGGAATGCTGCCATATATTGGTTATTACATGCACACTAAGAAGTGACATAGTTAAACTACTTCTCAGTTGAAAGGACGTTTTGAAGATGCATAAGAAGCCTGTTTGAAAAGAAATTATATTCCAGGTATCACATTTCATTGCTCATTGTATTGGTTTTGCACAGCCTGGTTTTTGGTAGCAGGGGGGCCACAGAGATGGTGTCTTAGGTTACAATGTAAAATGTAACCAAAAGTATGTATTCTATTACCATCTGTTAAAACCAGGTGGGGCAGTGTTCTTTGTCTCTTCCATGACATGTCGGTGATAACTCCCTCTGGGAGATATCTTCTGTTAATGGGCCATCCAGCCTCACTGCATGACTCAGAATTTCATCATCCCATTGTGAGATGTTCCGCCCAGGGGGAGTGTTGTGTTCCACTGCGGGGAACTGCGAGGAGTTCTTTTAAAAATGGATGGTCGGGAACGGAACGAAGCCAGACGAAGCAAACTTGTACCTGAGAACTGTTTATTGATAACAAAAGGAGAAGGAAAAGGAGTTGCCCGAGTGAACGAGGGCTAGGAGAGACAGAAAAGAAGAAAGGAAAATGGAAAAGGACTGGGGGAGAGGAGAGAGGGGGGACAGAGACAAAAAGAGGGCGTTACCACCAGCAAATCAGGGCAGTGCTGTTGGCATCCGGGTGGCGGAGGTGTGTGCACGCTGCCTGCCTGTGACGGGGCTGGGTGTTAGGGAGCCTGCACAGCCCCTGGAGAGGCGCGGCTCCACACGCACGGCTCGCACAGCGACGGCTCCCAGCACACAGTGAGTGGGGCACTTGGACGGCAGGACCAGGACCCTGGACAGGGTCGCGGTGACGGGCTGGATCGGGTGGCAGGCTGGGCGGTGACGGCTGGATTGGTGCGGCAGAGTTGGATGCAGGCAAGGACGCGGGGCGAAGTTGCAGGAAGGCGGTCAGGAGCACAGGATGGCAGGGCAGGTGCAAGGGTGAGCCAGCGAGGGCAGGAGAGCCAGCAGGCAGGCAGGCTAGGGCCAGAGCAAAAGAGGGAACAAGCGGGAATAGCAAACAGTAGCGAGCCCCAGCGAGCAGCAGCAAGCCCCAACACATTTGGTTTTTATACCCCCCGGGCCCCTCCCAAAATCTGCCTGCCAGCAGGGACCCATTGGTCCAGTCCAACCTTCCTGTGCCATCCATTGGTGGAGGGCTCCTTGCAACCTGCTTGGAAAAGCCCCTCCACAGCGTCTCTTGCTGCCGGCCTTGTGTGGGGTGTTGCCAGGTGAAGTCTCCCCAGAGACGAGGCTTCCCCCACTCCTGGCTACCTCCTGCAAGTGGCACGTGTATGCTCCCTCCCCCCACGTGCTTCTGACAACCCTGACAACCAGAGTTGAGGCAAACTAAAATGGCTGAATTGGCTCCTCACGAGGAAGAACCAAACATTCCCACCTGGATATAATCTGAGGTTTGGAACACCACAGCCAGCCCTTACCAACTGGATTCCCTGAGGACAAGAGCTACATAACCACCACTGGACCTTCAGAGGAAGGCCAGACCCTTCTGCAGGATCACTGCTTCAACAGAACCATCACTCCAGGAGGACTGC
>VZTD01003663.1:20397-35533 GCA_013397725.1 Rhagologus leucostigma
AGCAGGTGCAGTTTGGCTGCTGCTCGTGAGAGTGGACCCACGCTGGGACGTTCACGGAGAACTGTCTCCCGTGGGAGGGACCCCACGGCCTCACAGGGAAGGACTCTTCTCCTGGAGCAGTGGAAGGAAATCGTGGTGGTGAACTGACCAAAGACTCCCATGCCCTGTCTCCCTGTGCTGTCAGTGGGAAGGAGGGAGGGGCTGGGGGGAAAAGGTGTTTTAAGGGTTTATTTTACTTCTCATTATCCTCCTCTGAATCTGTTAGGAATAAATTCACTTTGCAACTTTAAGTTAAGCCTGTTTTGCCCTTAAAGTGTTTCCTCCCAGTCCTTATCTCAAGTCATGGAGCTTTCATTAACTTTTTTTTCTTTCTCTCCTCTGCCCAGCTGTGGCAGAGGAGGGTAAGCGAGTGGCTCTCGTGGGTGCCTGGCGCTGGGCTACGACACTCATTTCCGGGAAGTTTTGCCACTAGCATTAGCTAATTTTCTAGCATTCCTCACACTGCCATGGTCTAGGGGGCTAAAATTAGTTTGAATATATCATTTGAATGCACTGACTCACACTTAGCTCCTTTCCTTTTCAAACTGAAGGAGAGCTATATGCTTTGATCACACCACTGGAAGATGATGCTCATCTTCTATCCTCCTTTTCTTTTCTCATAGAAAGTATAATGTCATGGAAATCAAACCTTCTAGTTCCTTTCTGGCAACCTTCCAAATATGGGAAGGGAAAAAAGGTACTCTTTTTTAATCCAGTTCTGAAAATGAAATAGAAAAGAGACAAGTCATTATATATGTGCATTCACATTTCTACCCTTAAGTGTGACGTTTCTACAGAATCCCTACAATTTTCATTTATGCTTGTTAAGGTCTTTATGTCACTTCTGTGAGGATGAATATCACTTTATTTTGTGCCAGTCTGATAGAGTGAGAAGAAAGACATTGGCAGCTATCCAGTATGGACCCCTGACCTTTTCTCTTTGGCTTTCCTGCAGGGGAGTGGCTCTAAACAGCAAAGCTAAAGCTATGGATGGATAGCACGAAAAGGGCAGAAATATTTTAGTGTCTCTTTTTCCTCCAGTGTTCACCACAAAATGAGGCTGTAAGAGCATTTCTAACTGAATTAACATCAGCATCAAAAGGCAAGAAGTTAGTTTAGAATATAAAAGGGAAAGTTTAGGAAAGACAGTGTAGCTGTGGTTTTTTTAGTCCAGCTGGCCCTGATGGAAGATATTGTAAGATATTTAAAGAATGGGCTGAACTAGTCTCACAACAATCAGAGGTCATCTTTGAGAATGCCTCCTGAGGACAGGTGACACTTCAGAAGGTGGAAGATGAATGATTATAGCACCATCTTCCAACAGGAGACACAGGAACTTCTGGGGAGATAGAAGATGCTGTGCTCAACTTCAGAGCTGGGAAAACTACTGGAATGAGTTACTCAACAAGCAAATGCAGATGCTGGAAAAATAGCAAACATTTAAGAAAACAGCCAAGATGAAATTCTAAATAAGATGTCATATCAGACTATTGATTTCCTTCCTGATAGTGCAACAATTCTAAAGAAAAGGGAAGAATCAGTAATATGACATCACTAGACCCCAGGAATAAGCTGTTTGGCCTGACTTTCTTGCAAGCTAAGTATGAAAAACAGTCTACATGAAACTAATATAAGGGGTTCAAAACTGTTTCAACATATGTAGGCAATAGATAGCAATAGGTCGCCACAGCACAAAACAGAAGTATTGGGCAGGACTTTATGAAGTTCTTGTGAACTATTCATTATTTTCACTAACTGTGTAGAAGATGCAAATGCAATTAATGAAATAGAAAACCTTCTCCTTTAAGAGTACTCTAAGATGACCCTACATTGAAGAACAGCATTAAAATAATGATAATTATTTACATTTACACAATTACCATTAAAATAATGATAATGAGTTGGAGTTACAGTCACAAAATACTGGGTGAAATTCCACTCTGATTTAGGCAGCTGCAAAGAGAAGGTGGGAGAAAGGCACCCTGCAGAAAGGAGCTGCTGCTTTTAGTAAATCAGAAGCTGAAAATGAGATAACAGTGCTACAGACATCCTGAAATAGGTAAGCTTTCAATGGAGAACACATCTCAGCATAATTGTGTTAAGCACACAAAAAGTATTCCTGTGACTCTGGTTAACACTAGTTACACATCATCCAAAACACTCTAGGGACTCAGGCTTCAGAAAAGACATGAATGAGAGAAAAGCAACAAATAAAAGTTCAGTTCTACATGTCTGATGGCAGTTAGAAGAAGTGGAGGTTGCAAGCAGGAAGTAAACTGAAAGGAGACACCAAGTTAGTCTTTCTTGTATGAAAAAGCTGCTGAAGAGAGAAATGAATTGAACTGATTTCCATGTCCTATATGAATGGAACAAAAAAAGGTCATGAACCTAAAATACAGGTTATGAGATTTTCTTTAGACTACTGAAAAAGGCAATTTAAGGAAAAGAGAATGTCTGCAACAGATTTTCTGGAAAGGTGGGAGGTTTTCCTCATTGGAAGTTACTGAGATGATGCTAGATATACCTTTGTTAAGGCTAGCATTTGCTTGTAGACCTGTTTTTCTAATTTTCTGTGACACTGGGGCATCTATTATGAAGGAAAAAGAAAAGCCAAAGAGCAATGGTCAAATCTTCTGCTCAGACTTCATTGCTTGCCTCGCTTTCACTGGGAGATGGTTTCAGTCTCTGCTGTTCAGAATGTCTTGGGGACTCAGGACCACTGAAAGAGGTGGGAAGAAGGAAATACACAGTCCCATGAAACTAAACTGAGCTTCTGGCCAAAAGCTCATTAAGATGCTGAGTGGTATTTTAATATATTCTTTGTTTAGTACAGGGACAGAAAATTTTGGAAAAATTTAAGACTTTCAAAGGTGCCAAGGAACACATCAGGCTATATGACTGTCTGCTTTTTGCCCAATGTTATCTATTTTTGCCCTAAATGATATCTATACTGATAAATTCATAGTATATAAACAAAGACTTAAATGCATAAGTTGACTTTCTTATCCATGCTACAGAAATCACCCACAAATTGATTCCTGATGAAATATTATTTTCAAGGGACTAACACATTAGTCCCGCATTACCAGTTTATCAGACTGTAGTTGCCTAGAAAGCCAAGTGCTGAGCAGAAGGGCTAATGTTCTTTCTTTCTTTCTTTCTTAACTAAAAAGCAAGAGATGGTCAGGTCAGCTGTTTAAAAACATACATACCCACATCACTGTAAGAAGAATTATGTAAGTCTTCTGATTACAACTCTGCATGGCCTGCTCTGTGGCTCCTCAATACTTTGTTCAAGAAAGACTTAAATAAGAAACAGTGTGGCTGTGCCACTATTGCAATCTTGTACCTCAATTCCCTACCAAGGAAGTTACTAGAGGTACTGTGAGTCTAAAAATCACTTGGCAACCCGGATAGGTCCATTCAGCTTGATGACAAGGTGATAACTTTGTGCAGAGCAATGCATAGTCACTCCTACCTCAATATAATGGACTGGCCAGTTCTACAAAGGTTTTGAAATACTAATTTAGTTGAGGTCACATTTCTAAGGACAGAAATATAAGCGAAAACTGGAAGAGCTCTTTTCCTTTGCCAGTGCTTTGCTCTTGTCCGTACTTTGTGCTCCAGTTTTCCTGCTTCAATTATGCAGCATCATGCATTATACAGTGCTCTTCAACTCATGGGGTCAGCCTATAAATGGAGAGCATTAATTCAGTGTGTCACATAATGGGCACTTCCTCCTGCAGAGTGGTCGCCTCAGAAATGATCTCATCAGAAGCACTGCTGGACGTGTGAAGCATTTGTCATGAGGCAGTAACGATGCTGTACCCATTTGCTGGCTCTTCCCTGAGAATATGTAAAGGCGAAGCCTCACTTTCCGGGAGAACCTTTATTCCCCTCAGCCCCTTCTATTAAATTTTAAAAACTCAGCTACCACATCTAGCTCCAAACAGTAAATATCTGGATGCAAGCAGAATACATTAAATAACAAATAACTCTAACTTATATAGTTTACCACATTAGAATGTGTTTATTTTCAATCCAATTCTATGATAAAGGAAAAATGTGTTTGTGTATGTGGATTTGCAGTGGCAGTATGGATTAGGGAGACACAACATAAAATGTTATTTTTGTGTAAAGGAAATATCAATGCTTTAAACTGAACTAAGTGCAGCAGCTTTACTTCAACCTTTTCATGCAATCAGTGATGTGTTCTGCTAAGCTCAGCAGTCAGGTAAAATATGAAAGCTTGGCACAAACCACAAAAATTATCTTAGAGGTCAAGCATGAAGATTTTTTCTTTTCTTTTTTTCGCTTTTATATCAGAGATAGAAATATCTCTGATATTTCAGCATCTTACCTAGTAGATGACAGTGTCATGTCATTAAACTCTATGTCTACCTGTCAGTCTTATATCAACAATCTCTATTGAAAAAACTACCTTGAAGGATGGAAATTTTACATCTATGGGAAAGATTAAATAAGTGACAAAATCTGAATGCAATGTGAGATGTACTTCTATCAGAAAATTCTCATCTCCTGCACCCAAGTTTTTTCTTTCATTCAAGCTGTCTCACACAAGATGTGCATACACACTACTGAAAGTTATTGCTCGGGGTGTGTGCTGTAGTTGTGTGCAGATTAATTTGTCTTAGCAGGTTTAACATCAACTAGACCATGAAAAAGGAACAGCCAAAGCCATCTAATAAATTGGGCAACAATTACTCTTGGTGCCTCCATTTAAATTGAGAATAGATGTGCATTACACACTATCACTGCAGGAAAAATAAGAGGCTTCCTTCAGTAATGGATTATTGAATACACTTGCAGTGATGGTAAGGCAATAAATTAAAAAGTACGTCAGCCATTTCTCAATTAAGTTTATATTCTCTACTCACCAGTATATATAAGTATATATATATATATACTTTTATGTATATATATATATACAAATATATATATATTTGTATCTATAAGGAAAAAGTTAGACTATTTCACAGGGAGGGCTTTTTTACAGCATTTAGTCCAAGGAAACCTGTTGGTTGCTTTGGTCACAGCTGAGACCCAAGCTTAGTTCACTGTCTGTGTAAAATGTGTGTCTATAAAATACACAAGGACAGCAGGTCTTCTGGTAATCCTTCACATGGGAACTGTTAGTCAAATTCATCCTACATGTAAGTTCATGAAGCCAGTGAGCTTAACACTGGGGATAATTTTCCCCCAGAGCATTAATGGCAAGGTGACAGTCTTTCAGAGACAGTCCTCACAGCCGCACTGAGGAGGGGAGGGAAACTCTTTGCCCTCACAGACATACTGCTGTCCAAAGGATGGGAACAAATGAAGTGTAAAAGCCAATTTGGGTTCTTCTACCAGATACTGAGTCTCTCTTTTAAAAGCATCAGTCAATCAGACTGACGTTTTCACTTAACCTTGTGAAACAGAATGGATTTTCTTCTCTTTGACGTTTTAGCAGGGGCATCATGTGTGCACTCTTCTGTAGCTGTGGCACGGCTTCATACAGGCCATTGAAAGAATGAAATCCTTGTCTGTTTCCAAACTACTTCTGGTTTTAGTTTGTAATATTTCTTTCATGCTGGAGGAAGCCCTCATAGTTTATTCTGGCACATCTATAGCTCTTGATATAGAGTGCAAATAAACAGGCTTATAGCAGGCTAGAAGCCAAAGGCAGCTGCTGGCAGGCGCTGGGCCAGCTCTGGACCCCTCATAAAAGCTTTCAGCTTGGAAAGAAGAGAACATTTCTAACGTACCTCCTGAAAGATTTAGAGAAGGTCACTTGAAGGTGCTAACATCTACATTGTCAAAGTGGAAAAGCAAGGCATTGACTGGGCTAAAAATACTAACTTCTGTAAGGTTAATGTTTTGATTTCAAACTAGACTACATGGAAGGCAATCATGCCAAAGTCAGTAAAAGACAGGAGAGAAGTGTCTTAATACAAATAATTTATCTTTGTGAAAAGAACGCTCTATTTTTACGATATTTTAAATTTGTAAGGGATCACCTCTCTTAGTTTCTGTTCTTCCCATGAACACAGAATTCACATACCAGATTAGAATAGAATAGAATAGAATAGAATAGAATAGAATAGAATAGAATAGAATAGAATAATTTCAGTTGGAAGGGACCTACAAGAATCATCTAGTCCAACTACCTGACCTCTTCAGGGCTGACCAAAAGTTAAAGCATGTGGTTAGTGACCTTGTCCAAAAGCTTCTTAACCACTGAGTCTTGGGGCATCCACCACCTCTCTAGGAAGCCTGTCCCTGTGTTTGACCACCCTCTTGGTAGAGAAATGCTTCCTAATGTCCAGTCTAAACCTCCCCTGGCACAGCTTTGAGGCATTCCCATGCATCCTGTCACTGGATCCCAGGGAGAGATCAGCACCTCTCTCTCTGCTTCCCCTTCTTGGGAAGCTGTAAAGACCAACAAGGTCATCCCTCAGCATCCTTCTCTCCAAACCAGACAAGGCCAAAGCCCTCAGCTGCTTCTCACAGGACATTCCTTCCAGCCTTCTCACCAGCTGTGCTGCCCTCCTCTGAACCCATTCAAGTACCTTCACATCCTTCTTGAAATGCTCTGTCTTTTTTACTAAAACTATACAAACAACTGGTGTTTGGCTGTTTTGGGGGGTTTTTTTATTATTTTATTATACTTTTATTTACTGTTGCCTCAGAATCCATGAAAAAAATCAAGCTTTTACTCAGCAATTTTTTTTCAATATTGATATTTGAAAACAAGGGTTAAAATCACAGTATTTTGTGTTGAGCAATATTTATTCTCAATATTTTTTCACTTCTTTTGAATTGCTTTATATGCAGGATTTTTCTTTATTAAAATTTACTAAAACTGAAACTCATTTTAGGTGGAAAAATGGAAATTATTCCTTAAGAAAATGCCAAAAGAGAGTGCTTGGGTATCTGTGATTCTTAATTAAGGGTGGGGATTTTTTGTTTGGTTTTTTTTCAGGAGAAAAAGGCTGACTTTATAGAGACAACTTATTGAAATATTTCAGAGATCTTCAGTCTGCATAATTCCATAAAACTCAAAAAGCTTTTGTTTTAAAGATGAAGAGAACATGCCATCATCTTATGCCTGGAAGGGGCACCACGCACAAGCAGATAATAAACAAGATAGTCAACATCAGTTAGATCACCCAAACAAAAGCATTTAATGACCATCTACCACTTTAATCCCATGCTATAACAAGAGTTCCAAGTAATTTCTGTCCTATATAACATACACATGAAAGAATTCCCCAAAAGAAAGTATTTTTTGAAGGATTTTGAAAGAATATGTAGTTTTAGATTGATAACCATATCACCCTTTAACTATTATTACAATATATTCCTAAGTCCTGGTAGTTGTTTCTACCTTTAAAAGGACTTTGAAGGGATTTCATCATCCCAGTCTCTGAGCACCATAAGGAAAAATGCCTATCAGCAGGGTGAGTAGGCTAGAAAGCCAAACCTGTGTTCTCCCCTCCGTTTTTCCTCAGCCACAGCTACTGCAGGATCATCCAGAGTATGCTCAAAGTGTTCACTGCTTGTTCAAATTTTACAGGAAGCACAGCTCCAGTAAGTAATGAAACTTCAGTAATTACTTGATGATAATGGCTGAAAAGTTCCTGTCTCTTTTTTTCTTAGCAGCTTCAAACTTAATTGCTACATTCTCCCCAAGCTGAAAAAGGCGTCTTTGAAGAACTTCTAACAGAATTATGCCATGTTTGAAACACTTATCTGTTCCTGTGACCTGGCTTTGTTACAATTCACGTTGGATTAATAAAGAATTTCACCAGTACAATTTTTCCACCTGAAACCTGAACTGCTGTGCAGTTAGAATTAAAGTTGCCACTCATACCAGTCCTGGAGCTGGAATGATTTCCAGAGCTCCTGAGCCCCACCCCTCTCTCTGAGGCAGGAAGCATGTAACCTCAGTTTTCACATGCCATTCCTGTCTACAGCTGGGCTCTGGCAACACCTCAAAGGGCTGTTCAGCCCTGACAAAAAGCTCTGGGGAGACCTTATAGCAGTCTTCCAGTACTTAAAGGGGGCTGACAGGAAAGGTGGGGAAGGACTCTTTATCAGGTAGTGTAGTGACAGAAAGAGGGGTAATGATTTAAAAGTAAAAAACAGTAGATTTACACTAGATAAGAGGAAAAATTTTTTTTATGAAACACTGAAACAGGTTGCTCAGAGAGGTGGTGGATGCCCCATCACTGGAAGGTTTCAAGGTCAGGCTAGGTGATGCTCTTAGCACCCTGATTTACTTGAAGATGTCTCTGCTTACTGCAGGTTTTTGGACTAGGTGACCTTTTAAGGTCCCTTCCAGTCCAAATTATTCTGTGACTCAATGATTGACTGCTATTGTGTCACTATTTCAAGGAATCACAGACGGGCCTCCAGTGAAGCAGGATCAAGAACCAAAGTGTATCCCACTGTAGGATTTTCTCCATCCTCACTCACAGAGGGTGATGGCTGGACAGTGAATCACTGTTGTCCTCATTAAACGTATGTTTTCTGGTCTCCACGAGAAAGCTCAGGGCCCTACAGTGCCACATTCCAATACCCAGCCAGAATGAAAGTAGCCTGAATCTCAGAAGAAGTCCTCTTCGTGTGGTGTTCTTCCTGGGTTAACTTCCTGGGTTTTGGACCACAAAGACAGTGTTATTGCCCCATTGCTGTCCTGCTGCTTGTAGCCAAACTAGTCCATGCAAGGCTGGTTGATGTATCTCTGTGTAGGGCTTTAGGACTAACAGGTGTTCACCCCTCCCAGGGAGAACCAGCGCAGCAAGAACCAGCGCCCAGCAACACTTGCCTGCTCCTGCAGGCTTCTCTGCTGCAAGCTGTGTTGCAGCTCCAGCTACAAAGTCACAAGTCTTACAAAATTATGACATCTGATTTGTTTCTTAAAGTCCAATTCTTAAATGAGGCACTTCCGTTTAAAAGGGTAAGATTTTCTCCCATGTGACTCAGGACAAAAGCTTCAAAAAAGTACTCAAGAGAAAGCCCATGGCTGAAAACCATCAAAATATCCCAGCTGAGCCTGTGGTTTTTGAACAAAGGAAGTGTCAGCACTGCTTGTCTAAAGAATACAGTTCACTTGCTATTTTTTCAGCCTTTGTGCTGTCACAGCAAAAGCAGACAGTCTCCCACTGAGCAGTGTAAACACCCAACTACATCGATCACAAAATACGTGCTCATTTGGGTGCCTAGGAAGAAATGCCAGGTCAGAACGAAGTGACTTATTGCAGTTCTACACACACAAGGCCTCAGTGGGTTTAAACAACAGCCCCTCCTGCCATAATTAGGGTTCAAAATAAATATTTAAGTCAGACTTGGAAAGGTGTTGCTTGAAATCCTGGACATAGCTGCAGTGTGATCGATGATGGGCATTTCTAGCATTCTGGCCAGGTTTCAGTCTGCTGTGGTGCTGAGCTGGTCCATGTCCCCAGTTCACAGAGGGGTCCCCAGCGCTGGAGATCCACTGGCACGGTGGGAACTCCCAGACCTTTCTCTCTACCTGATACCTCAAACCTAAACAACACTAAATTTATAATGTACACAGGCTGCAGACATCATCCTCTCGATGGAGTGCCCTCACTCCTCCCAGTTTCAAAGGGGTAAGCGCCCATTCTTATTTCTCCTCCTAAGAGCAGGACAGGCACAGCAAGCCAGCTGGACCTCTGTTGCGGCCCTGCCACCTGTTTGGCCTCTGGACGCTTTCAGGGGACGACTACCCCTGGGCGCTCCAAGATTCCTCCAAAGAAGACGATCCCAGCAACGCGTGTGGCTGGATCACACCGAAGCGGGGAAGCTCCGGAGAGCAATCCACGAGCAGGCGGAAGGAGAGGCAGAGAGAGTCGGGAGGGGGCTTCCTCCAAGATCTCCTTTATTGGGGAAGGTGGGGACCAGGAATCCCGGAGAGAGAGCAACGGAGGAAGAACTCTGCAGCTCTATGGGTGACACAGGTTTATAAAGGGGGGTGGAAACAGGGAGGGTTCCAGGGTCCAGACCAATGGGGTGCCCGGGGAGGGGAGGAGTCACAACTGAGGGTCCAATTAAAAAGACAAAGGGGAGGGTACATCAATACAGAACCAATGAAACATCGAATAGCNGGATTCAGATCAGAGATCCAGGAACCAGAACCAGACTCAGATTCAGTCTGAATTTCAATTGCTGACAACCTATGAAGGATCTTTCTGGTGCTAGAAGGAGGTCTTCCAGGGCAAATGTTTTACAGTAAATTCTGAAGTTTCTGTTTAGATTGAATTCATGTGAAGAGAACTTGTATTCACTTCATTTCTCCTATTCACAGTTAAATCAGTGAAGTATTTCCCTGACTCTTAGTTTTGGATCTGGCTATCTTTATTAAGTCTTGTAGAGTCCTATCTCATTTACAGTAAAAGGGAAAAAGGAAAATAGCTGAAAAATAAAGATGTCCATTTCCTTCTATCAGAATTTATATACTAGATTGAAAAACCTTTGAAATGAGGGGGTTATAAAAATCTAAATAATGCGAAATCAATTGTTCTTCACATATTAACAAGAAATTTCATGCATTTTATGCACTTACTTTGATTTCACACTGTTTGTAGAGCAGGATATGTGCTTGGAAAACTGAAACACGTATGTAATACAGAAATGTTTTCCAAGCTTCTGGTCACATGAACTGAGAATCTAAAGCACTTTCGGAAAGGGCCTATCCTTGATCTTGTTTATTGTAAGAAAATAAGATACTGATCTCTTCCAGCTAAAGCCTCTGTATACCCACAGGCAGAAGCACAGTCGCCTCTGGCAGCCCATGCAGCCTGCAGCGTCAGAGCAAGGGGCAAAGCACAGCAGAACCCAGGCAGTACAATATGATGGCTATGCTCAGTATTCTCTCTAAGATAGTCTGTGAAAGGCTTCACAGAAACTATATGCAAGGGACAGAAAAAGAGCCTACTATCAGTTGTTCCCATCTCATTTTAATCAGCAGATGCTCCCTTGGTGGTGCGTGCTCTCGGCTGATTTATTCATTCATTAGTGCTTGCACCAAGTTCCTTTTGTCTTCTGCTGTCTCAGTGCAAGGTACAGTACCCTGTTCACAGATAAACTTTTGACTTACAGATGGTGTTTGAAGTAGAATTAAAACTGATTCTTCACATATGGCATTACGGAAAAAGGTCAGGTTTGCCACGAGTGAGAGTAAAAGAACGTATGTAGATCATCACTGCCTCCATAGAAAGCCATTCTGTAAAAAAACCCAAAACACAAATTAATATAAATGTACATATATCCTTATATACCTCACAGTCTGAGGCAAAGGAAAGGCTCTGCCTCTTTCTGCATACCTCTCTGCTTTCTCCCAGCTTGTGCTTACCACTCTTTTCCCTGCTGTTGCTGCCCCGGCGTAAGCTTATAAAGATGTGATAATAATATTTAGATGCTTTCATGACAATCAGAGGACTGTTGATGGCATTGCCAAAAACCTCCCTGTCACAACAGCTGAAAGGAAATACACACCAGATCATGGGGAAGTATCAGTGCTGAATGCAGTAGGGGCTAAAGACTCAGGTAATTAAATATAGCCTGAGGTAAATATTTTTATTAAAAGTGAACAAGAGCTCTCTTCAATCTTAATCCTAACACTTTGGCCTAGACAGCCCATCTAATCAGGTGAGTCTGTAGACTCTTCAGTGAGATGGGTACAACACATTAATCTTCAGTGTTCATTTTTTAAGAAAGCCATAAAACTGGAACATCAGTCGCCATTTGGGCTGTCCAGCTCTCTGGGACCTGAGCCCAGGTAGCCAGGCTTTGAGGAGGTGGCATGCTCTCAGGTTTCAAGCAGATGTTTTTTGAGCATGGCACCACAGCAGAAGAAACTATCAGGGGGGCTCATACTTATATGCAAACTGGCAAAATTTGGAAGATTTCCCACAGCATTCAAGGATTTTTGTTATTTACCTGCTTCCTCATGCTACTTTTATCATTGTTGCTGTGATTTGTTTTCCTGTGAAAAAGCAGAAGTTATCAGACTGGGTGAGAAAGAGGAGGTAGGGAATGGAGACACTGGAATACACAATGTGGGAATTGGGAATAGATAACATTTTTTTCTGCTTTCAGACATAGTCCTCACATTGCTTGGATGTTTTCTATTTCATTTCAATTCTATTTCATTCTAATTCTATTTCATTCTATTTCTATTACACGTAAGTCAGCTGGTACAATATTTTGATGCATATGTTTACAAATAGATTTTAACTGTGAAAAATGTGATCTATTCCATGTATAATGTGTAGGCCCCACTGCGTCTTAAAAAAGGAAGTTATAAAAGAGGCACCTTTCCCATGAGCATTTGATAGGCTTTCAGAAAGTGTTCTTCAAATGTAGAACTTTTGTCCTTAAAATCTTATTCTCCAAGCAGTGATAAAAACTCTGAGATAAGTGAAGCTGGGAATTTGGGGGATTTTTTTCAAATGCAGGCCTTTAAAAGTGTTTGGATAATGGATGAGCAGTTTTAGGTAGTCTGTGTAAAGGCAGACCTTGAATTACTTAGGAATTGGTTGTAGTGATTTTGAAAAGAAACTTGAAAAGCACTAGGTGATTGTATGGATATAGACTTCATCCAGCTGTAATGCATGCAATATTCAAGCAGTGCATGTAGGAATTTTTATTAGACGGTCTTCATCTCCAGCTTCTTTCTGCTATGAAGGGATCCAGCTGTGTGAGCCAGTGGGGAAAGGGTGTGTTAATCTTCCCAGCTTTCATAATCAAGTGACCGGTGGCTGCCACAGCATCAGCTGAACCCTGTCTGTAAAAGAGGGCATCTCAAACGAAGTACATGTGTTGCCTTTCGGCTGCAGGTTTTCCCTTGACTGAGGACGTCGGCTCCGAGGGCCCGAGAGACTGCCAGGGGGCAGGAAGGGGTCTCAAGGGCAAATAGTGGGTTGCTCACTCTGAGTTGGAGCTGCTCCCAGCGAGATGCCTGCTAGATGCGAGCAAGAAGGCAAAGGAGGCAAAGGAGGCAAAGGGCTGCGGGAGGGGGTCTCCCCGTGATCTCCTTTATTGAGGACGAGGACAAAGAGATCCAGGAGAGAGAGTTTCAAGGGAGAACTCCGGAGGGTCCAGGGCTGCGCAAGGGGTTTTAAGGGAGGCAGAAACTGGGTGGGGCAAAGGATACAGCCAATGAATGGGGACCAAAGGGGAGGGTACAGGGTTCCAGGGTCCAATAAAATTAACTGAGGGGAGGGTACAACAACTGACAACCAATAAAACATCGAACTCAATGCAACCTTCGGGAAGGTGGGGTAGGTCCTAAACCTGGGTGCTGCCCTCGGGATCCTCCTCCCAGGAGGGGTTCCCCGCCTCTGAGGTGGAGTCCTGATGACTGACAGCAGCCACCATCGGTGATGGACATCCCACACCTCCCCTGTTTTTACTAATTAAGTTGACAACCTGGGAATAAATAATTCTTTTCATGACAAAAATACAACAGAAAGGAGAAACAGAAATAAAATGACGAGTCCAGTGTCCCAAATGAGGGAAGTTCCCCATTCCGAGAGTCCCATCTCTTGAAAGATTTGCTTGAGCCCACCTCCCAACGTTTTGGCCACTACTCCCATTGTGTGGGTAATTTTCTACACGGTGTCATTTAGTGCTCACTGAAACCAATCATGGGTCTCATGCTTGATGTCCTTTATTAGCATGTTCATTTTGTCCAGGGATGCATGGATGCTTTCAGATTTAGAGGAGAGATTAAAACAACACATCCCTTCAAAGTCTTGGCAGCCATGCCCATATGCCAATAATAAGAAGTCAATTGCTGCATGATTCTGGAGGATGGCTTGCCTGGTTATTTTCTCCTCTGATAGGAGGTGACTTAGGGCACTAGAACTTAATTCCGCTTGCTTAGTCACCCAGCACTCGAGATGGCTCAATTCGTTGAGTGCTTTCATGGCCACTACCCAGGGTAAGAAAACTGAGACCTCTATTCTTTTTGATTTGGCCCAACAGTAATTGAAGTGTCGCAATGAGGGTCAGATTGAGTTGCACCTCTTTTCTGTATTTTTCGGTTCTGCCAAATTGGAATTTGGGTCATATTAGGTGCAGCAAGGGTTAAATGTCCTAGGGTGCAAGGACCTCCCACAAGATGAGACGGAATCCCTGGCCATGTGCGATCTCCGCAAATTAAAAAGATACCTTTGGGAAGGATTAGGGGATTGGGATTATACTCATCCCTTGTGGAGGGAAGTTTTACCTTAACAATGTCCCTACACCATTCTGCAGTGGTCAATTCAAATTTGGTTTGTTTCACATGTTGATAAATTTGGGGATCATGGCGGTAGGGGTCTGGTGTGAAACCGAAATGCACACAATGTGGTGCTTTCATGGAACCCAATAATTTAATTTCGGTAGGTTCATCAGCCAATCTTGATAATTTTTCCGTCCATTCCCTCCATAAGAGTAGAGGATTATCTATTGGGAGCTTAATCTTGTAAGTAACATGATTGTGGACATAAATATGGAATCCTGATTTTTTGGTATTAATTTCTCGTTGGAAATCGCGCAAGGACTGGGAGTGATTGGTGACTTCCAAAGGCATTCCTACCAGGCTTATGGACAAGGGATTGTCCACCGCAGCAGTTGACATACACATCTCCTCTTGTTTCAGGGCATGGGCTAGGGCCACCCACACATTCTTTTTTGGCTGGGAGAAAATCCAGGGAGTAGCAGGTGTGGTTAAGATGACAAGAAGACTCAGGGTCAGCGGGAGGTTCGGTGTGGGAAAGGTCATCCTCAACTAAAACTTAAACAGAAAGATGTCAACATTCGGGCCTTTATGTGGGGGTTGGATCAGGGATAGGGAAGGTTCAGGGTGAAGGTAAAGAGGGTTGGGAAAGGTCGGGGTTGAGGTAGGTTCCAGTAGCAGCATAAAACCGGGGGTGGCGCGGGCAGCATCCCCAGCGAGAACAATAATAAAACTTAGAGGGTACAGTGGGATGGGAAAAGTTGGGGTTCAAGTGGAGGGAACATGGGAAACTGGGGTATCTGCTTTCTTTTCAGCGACCTCCTCTTCAGAGGTGGTTTCTTTCTT
>VZTD01003671.1:0-22427 GCA_013397725.1 Rhagologus leucostigma
CATCTGCTACATAATCCACCTTTCATGTTGGTCACAAGAACTCCAACCTTACAGGTACTAGTAGTAAATTCAGGCAACTTTATTTTCTTTCAGAATTCCTATCATTGAAATTAAATCTCCAATCTTCTCTGCTGCTCAAAGGACTAAGAAAAGTATTTTGATTACTCGGATTCTTGCGCTCCAATTCTTGGTGACTGTGACAAGGAAATACAGAACACATCTTGCTGCGCAATTAGCTGAGGTTCAAGTGTTGCTGCTTCTAACTTTTCTAAGATTTTTTTTTCATTGTAAAACTGGATCTAAATGAATCTTTTCTAGTTTTGCATAGAGTCTTCCAAAAATGTTCCCTGGTTACTTCATTTTTCCATGTAGAAGCTCCTGAAACGACATATTTTTCCACTATGCTATGCACTGCTTTTTCCTATTCTCCTAGTGTACTGCCAACTCATTCTGGGAAAGAACAAAGAAAACTTTTCTCAGCTCACTGAATCTGAATGCTGTCCTTCTGCCTCATAGAAACCAGGAAAATTTGGGAAAATACCATGCAACAGTTCTGAATTATGCAATCACTATAAATCCACATGAAAATAATACCGGAAACATGGTGCTCCTTAAAGCCTTAAAACAGAAATGACAAAAATGCAGAAAGGGTTGTTGAGAAAACGGCTCTCTTGGCTGGGTATTCTGAATTGACAATGCGTTAATGTAATATAGAAAACATACATCCTACAAAGAGACATTCCAAAGCTTTTCTTCAAACAGAATTATGCAGCACCAAACAACACACAATCTTCATTTCTCCAACTAAAAGATACATACCCTTCCTGAAAAAGCAACTGCTTTAACCACTCTTGAGATCCCAAGGTCATACAGACAGAGAACACTTCCCTCTGCTTCCTCCAATCCAACCAGGAGCCCAGTCCTCTTCTGCCAAGAAAACTCCTTCACCACGCGAACAGCGGGAGGCTGCTCGCTCACTCCGCTGAAGCGATACGCAGAGAGCCGCTCTCCCGTCACAGAGTTCACCACCTCCAGCTGAGGGCCACACGCCAGCCACGCCAGGCCACTTCTGCCTGCAAGGGAAAAGAAACGCGACTAAACAAATCCCCAGCACAAGAACTGAAACAACAGCAAAGTCACTGCCACTGCGCCTTTCCCTCAAATGCACCAAAGAGAGGAAGACCAAACTNAAATACAGCTCATCTAAACCAATTCACTTCCAGTTTAACCATTTTGCTTGACACATGACTACTCTGGGCAGGGATTTGGACAGGAAATTATCTTCAAATGGGCACTGCATGCGTAAATTTCAACTTTTACACTTTAACACTTTAACAAGTGTTGTTTCACTGAAGAAAGGAACACTTGTTCCTTTACTGAGGAACTTCAAGCTCAAATCAAGGATTAGCTCCATTACTGCACTTACAGTCAGGTACATAAGATTCTACCTGGTCTTAACACAAGCCCAGACATCCGGATGGGCATCCAGCTCTACCTTCAGATCACCTAGAAAGTCAACTAGCTAATCTGCTTAGATGCTTTCAGCAACTCTCACTGGGTCCTCATCTGCATCCTATTAAATACCTCGGAAATACGTGGGCAGTGCTTGAGCTGTACAAATACATCACAAAACAACATGATTTCTTCTTTGAAAACTGTCTTCTATTTCATTCAAAACTGAGGAAGGCTCATTGACTCAGCATGGTCAGCTAAATTACTTTAATAGCACAATATTGGAGCAGGCTGTTGCAATTCCTGTGTTTAACTCTAGGAATAGTTTAATATTAGCATTTCTAATTGTAAAACATCCTGTTTGTGCTATCAGAACCCGATGCATCTTAACAAAACAAACCTGATTCTATGACCTTGTACTTCAGGCAATAACAACTTTATACCGGAAGCAAATTTAAAGGAAAATGCTCACCTCCAGAAAACTTCCCACACAGCACAGAGTCTAGGGTGATCTCATCTTCCCCAAGTGCCTCAACAGTCACCTCTGGAAACTGCAGCAGACTGCTCGTTACCTGAGCTGTTAGGTCTCGCATTCTTCACTGTAAATAAAGAAAAAAAGGCAAAAAGAAGACTCATGTCAGCCATAAATATCTTTGAGACTGACCCAAGCTTCATCAGTATGCAGTGACAAATCCCCTATACATTTTTCTGCTTTAAAAAAAAATGGCACTTGGGACAGTTTTTCATCTCACAGCAGAGCAAAAGGAGAATCTTGTGCTTTTCTGATGCCTGTGAGATCAACAAAAAGTGACACAGAGGGATGGACAAGATAAATAACAGGGAAAAGAACAACACACTGAGTTCAAGTCTACTCATACAGGTTAGCAAGATGTGATCTCAGAAAAATCATATTTTAAAAAGTTTGTGCCCTCCAGGAAGCACAAACCTACAGCAGAAAGTGAGAAGTAGAAAGGATTTCAGCACTCTATCCCAATAGCCCCCAACAGCTAAGATTCCATATCAGATGCAGACCAAAGGTTTGATTTCCCTTTAAGTGAGAAAACAAACAAAACTAACTCAGATCAGAATTGGACATTAGAGCAAATTTACCCAGCTATCTGCTGTGGTTCTTGTCTGATACAACTCTACTTTCATGCAAGAGCTGCAGCCTGTCTAAGGTGGCTAAGCAAGCAGAAGTTCCTAAAGTCTGTGCTGTGCCAATCTTGCCTCTACATTGCTTGCTTTACCCGGACAGAGAGACATAGGTGCCAAGGGTCTCAGTACAGAACTCTGCAGTGTGGTGTTTCACTGCTTGTCCCTCCCAGCGCAAGTTCTAGAATCTTGGCTTCATAACGAAATTCTAGAAAGGTCTTCTGGAGCCACTGGCAGTCATCTTGTCCAACTGCCCTGCTGCTCAAGCCATCACCTACAGCAGGCTGCCCAAGGCTGTATCCAGATGGATTTGGAACATGTAATTCTCCAACAGGCTTTTACAACCAGCAACCTGACAAGACCAACTGCAGAAACACCTGCAACCCACGCAACAGGCCCTGGTGTTCGGTGACTCTTCCCTAACAATTTAAGGATTCCATTCTCTCCACCACACCAGTAAAACAGTGTCACACCAGCAAAGGCCTGTCACCACCACTCTTTCTCCAAAACTATATCTGACACCTTAATTCCCAGAGCAGCAAGTCAGGCAGTCCCTGGCTGTCACCCCCCACGGCCTCCCGCAGACACGCCCTGCCTGGCTAAGCAGCAGCCATGTTCTTGTCAGCCTGGTGCACGGCGCAGTGCAGCCTCCCCCGGCTGGGCCTGCCCTGAGGAGAGCTCGTGTTGGCTGCTTCCAGACACAATGTATCCATCACCTGCAGCAGGGTACCCTGCGGGTTTGGGAGCCACAGTGTAAGAAAGGCATTAACCTGTTGCAGACCATCCAAAGGAGGGCGAGGAAGATGGTAAAGGGCCTAGGGGGAACCTGTATGGAGGAGTGGCTCAGGTCTCGTGGTCTGTTCAGCCGGGAGAAGAGGAGATTGAGGGGAGCTCTCACTGCAGTTACAGCTTCCTTGTGAGGGGAAGAGGAGGGGCGGGCCCGGATCTCTTCTCTCTGGTTACCAGTGACAGGACCAGAGGGAAAGGCCTGAAGCTGTGTCAGGGGAGATTTAGGTTGGGGATTAGGAAAAGATTCTTCACTCAGGGGATGGTTGGGCACTGGAACAGGCTCCCCAGGGAAGTGGTCACAGCACCAAGCCTGACAGAGTTCAAGAAATGTTTGGACAATGCACTTGGGCACAGGGTGTGACTCCTGGGGATGGTGCTGTGCAGGGCCAGGAGCTGGACTTCGATGATCCTTGTGGGTCCCTTCCAACTCAGCTTATTCTGTGATTCTGTGTGAGAACATGTCCTACATTATGGTGTTCAGATCACACAAGGGTCCCAGTGCCAGGAACTGGTGAGACCGCAGGTCATTGTGTGAGTGTCAGCGACCAAAGTCAGGTCCCAGGGGACCTCCAGATCTGCGGTGTCAGCTAGTGGGGCAGTGATGGTCTCAGTGCCAGAAGCTGGGCTGGAGACCACAGTTACAGGGCACATGTGTCCAAGGGTGGTTGTATTTTTCCCTAGCCAGATGTGCACACATAAATTGCTGGCAGACTTCAGGTGGGCTAGCCAGTGAACAGGAGGAAAACCTGTCTCTGGGAAGATTCAGTGTCTCAGCCAGAGGGCAGAGAGGCAGCCCAGGGTGGGGGCACAATTGCCAGGCTTGAAGCTGTGCTGATCTTCTGGGGCTCTGTAGACATGGCGGGGTGGGAATCTACAGGCGAGGGAGGAGGACTATGGAGAGTTGCCATAGTGCTCGATGGTAGGTGTTCAGCCATGGTGCATGTTCAGCCTCGCTACTGGCTGAACCTGCCATGGGGAAAGCAGCACCTACATCCATGGGTCTGAGACAGAAACACCCCAAGGTATGGAGTGCACCAGGGCAGGCTGCTGGGGCAGGAAGGAAGATGCCCTGGGTCAGCAGATTTGTAACATCCTGTCACTACTTGGGCAGGCACTGACGTCAAATGTTAAGCTTGGCAATAATAAATTCACTAAATTAAACAAACTTTTTCTTTTTTTTTTTTTTTTTTCATTTCCATGTTGGTAATGGCAAGTGAGATGGGAAGGAGTTTGTTTTCACTGTTGTGTAGAATCCACTGGACCACAAGCACAGAAGGATGGTGATAGATCAGGAGGATCCAGAAGCTACAAAAGCTGTACTAAGGCTAAAAACATCATGCCTTGTGCATAGAAGAGATAGGACAATAAATGTTCTGTTCGCTATAAAGGTGTACAGAAGAAAGCATCCATTTTCTTTACTGAGGTGCTGGAAGGACCCTCTCATGAATACCTTGTTCGTGAAGTTAGGAAGCATAAAGGAGATTAAAGATCATTGTTCGAACAGCAGGGTTACTACAAACTAATTTTTAGTTCTGTTAGGGATCAATTAATGACACCTTTGGCAAATTATTTTAAGGTTTATCTGTAAATCTAGCTCTAATACATCAACATTTTGTTCAACACTATTTTATAGGATTCACTATGTCTTGTACTCTTAGAAACTGAGAATATGGAGCAACTATTTTTGCCAATTTGAAAGTAACAGTGTCTTTTATAGTACAACCTGGAAAGGTCTTGGAAATAAATGACCCTTTGTGCAAATCCCGTATTACTTGTTCTTTTTCCAGTGTTGTGTGATTTTGAAGAGCTCTTTGCACACAAGAGGTGCCAGGCCTCTGCTTGCACCATAACTGATCATCAAGTAGCTAGTTCTTCCCTGGGCTGGTCTGACTCTGTGCCAGCAGAGCTGCATTATAGCCTGGCCAGGCATCCTCCAGCACTCCTTGCCCAAGACCACACAAGATCCCTCTCTAACAAGTGCATCCTCTCCATAGGTGTGCAAGCTCTGCTGTCCAGTAGGACTGCCCCCACTAACTCTCAGTTCAAATTAGGAAGCAAGATTTGTAAACATGCTTGAAAGCAGCACTGAGTTCCAGGATGACAGAAATGTAGGTAACACTACATAACACTTCAAATCACTAGACATCTGCATTACATTTAAGTGAATGTTAGTAAGGAGAGATAAAAAAACTGACCATTCTACAGCAGTATATTAGCAAAACCTGATTTTAGTTGCTTCTTTGAATAAAATTTTACCTGGCCGGTGTAACTGTTGGGTCCTGCTGAGATGAGCACACTCTTCTTGTCCTTTAAGGAAGACAGCATGGTCAGAAGCTGCAACAGGTCAGATCAAAAGCAAAGGTTTTCCTTTGCCATGGAGTCCTGGGGTCATATATCCTTGTGCTGTTGGTTTCCACAGACATCACACACCCACCTCCTGCATCCTTCTCTCACTGTTACTGCAATCCCAGTTGTAGTATCAAAATAAAGGCAAGCAGTCATTCACTAATAATTGATGTTTCAGTTCAGATTTAAACCAAGCTCTGCACAGCACAATGACTGCCGTGGGATGAGCTGCTCTTGAGCCACAACACAGCCAAGGAGGAACTGACCTGAACAAACGGACACGTCAGTAACCATAACTTGCATTTTTCCCTCTACCTCACATATTGGTCATCCACACAGCCCAGTGCTGGAAAATGCATTTTATTTTACGAACAGCTTTAATTCAACAGGAACCACAGAACGTTTATCTTCAAGCATATCAAAGAGACTCATTATCTTGACTACTTTGGTGAAAAAAGCATTCCTGGAATGGAAACCCTTGAAGCTTGCACAGAAGACAAAAGTATGAACAAAAGAAACAAACACTGTTCTATTGCCCAAAATTCTATTATTTCAGTATTTTCAGATTGGCCTAGACTAATTGGTGGCAAGCATTGTCTAACTACTCATCAGAACCTATGGATTGGTTTCTGCCTGTAGCTTTTTTCCCCACCAGAAATCAACAACTTTGCTATCTATTAGTTACATGGGAAGTAATGAAATTGCAGCAAATAAATTTATTGCACTGACAACCCTGAGAGTAGTCTTCCATGAGAGGAAGTTCTGATGGGGGATTAAAATAGTTATCTGTGCCCTTACTTGCACACTGGACCTGTACAAATATTAAGGCAAATAAACAAAGTCAACGTGAATCAATTAGCACTTCAAGTACCAAGTGGCTACTGAAAGTAAAATAGATTTAAATCTCCTTTGTGTTATAAACTGGAATGAATACTTTCATCAGCCTTAGCTAATAAACATTTGAAAAAAAAAAAAGTCTTAGGAATATTTGTGTTAATTCTCTGAGGTAACTCAAGAGAACCATTTCCACTGTAACATTTCTTTTCTTTACAAAATACGTTCTAACAACAGTCCTTAATGTTATTCATACTCCTGTCACTAATACCTCCTCCTATGTGTTTCCTGGAAATAAAACCTGCCATTACACTCCATTTTATTCTTTCTGAAAGGTTCAAGATTCTGCTGTCCCAAGGCGGTCAACCTTCCATTGGAGTTTTCTCTGGGCTAACACCCCAAAGGTACAGATGCACAATCCAGCTTCAGCTTTTGGCCATCCAACCCTGGATTAAAGCAGATACGTTAATACACTCTTGAGGAATTCTAGCTTTTCTTTAGGGGATAAAAACATACACCCTTCAAGCAATTACTTTCCTATAGAAAAACTTCAGAATGTTCTATTTAGTGATGAGCTGTAGCTCCTGTGAAATTCCCATCTCATTTGCAAGAAAATTGCAGCTCTATGCCCTTACAGCCTCCTGCATCCATCCATCCACCACCACGATGCATCCCACCTCCTCTCACAGGCCCCTCCTGCCCTTCTCTGGCACTACAATTCTCTCCCTCTCAGATACATGTGCAAACAGCTGCAAATCATCTTTTCCACTCATCCTTCACACATGTGTAGCAAGCCTACACAGAAAGCACCCACATAAAACCTATTTTCTCTACTTCATTATAAACCCATCCTTAACTGAGGATGACCGAGTTGGCGCCTTAACACTTGCTTCAATTTCAAGTGTTTCCCAGCTTCTTCCTTTTCTCAGGCTCTAAACAGAAAGTCACAGTGTCTGGTTTTGCTTCCATTTCCTTCTATGTCCTTCAAATTTCTCAGCTCCCATTCCTTGTTACACATGATGCTCACATTCCTTTTTAAACTGCTCCTCAGGGAAACTGGTCAGCACTGGAGAACTATGCACTGAATCCAAGTTACAAAAAAAGGGGAAAAAAGAGTAAAACATTTTAACACGTAATTAAAACTCCTTTAAAGTAAAAAATTACTAGAAAATTGGAAACCTCTAGGAAGTTATTAAATCTAATGCCAATTGTCTTTTATTGCTATTGCTTGCTTTCTTCCTAAGCACAGCCAAATGAGGCTATTTTAGCTGAGGTGTAAATAATACAGACACTAAAAATTAATAAATCAGCTAATGCTATATTTTCTTTTGTTGTAATTAATTTTCATACCAAAAAATATACATATAAGTATAAATGACAGAAATGTGTTAAAACCCTATTAAGCTATCTTCACTAGCATTTCATCAGTCAGTTCCACTTGACAATAATCAGACTATTTTACAAATACTCTTGCACACTACAAAAAACCAATCAGATTTGCCATCTGTATTCTATTCCAATTTTGAAAATTTGACCTTTTACCCCATTTTCTGAGCTATTCACTGTACTTCTGTGCAATGTGAATATAAAAAAATATTGCTAGAACTTCCCTCCCCTTTCCTCTTTGACCATATTTAAAGTCATTCAAGTACAAAATACACAGAGAAAATAATTACTAACTTGGATCAAAGGTCTCAATCAACTGCCACTTTCACATTTTAAACATTTGACTTTTTTTTTAAGCTTTCATTCATTCATGAATACTTCCCCAAAGAGAAAAATATCCAAGTGCATGCAATTGCTTCTCTAGAATGATCTGTTCTGAGACAGAAAAATCATGGCCCCAGAACAATCTTCTTTCACAAGCTTAGTCTGTTATTAATACATTCATTCACTATGTACAGGCTATTGGTTAATAAATAAATTATGTCTTAAAATAACTGCAGTAGTTTTTACTAATTGAAAAGTTTAATATCAGGTTCCACCATTCTGTAGTCTTCAAAGTTGCATCCATATATAAATTAACATACAGAAAAATAATCCATTGTCTAAAAGACTGCACATCAAAATAGTACTTCCTTGTCTGCTTTTAAAAGAATAGGTTTGTGCCTTTATTTATACAAATTGAAACTTTATAGGGACATATACTCCTTAACCCAAGACTGTTAATGAAATAATTATTCAAAAATATGGTTTGTAACTAAGATTTCTGTACATTTTTGTACCTTTTTCAGACTATTATATTAGCTTTACCATCAGGTTTTCAGTGCTGTGATATGCAGGCTTCAAATACTGCAAAGCATGTTTACAGACAGTAAGTATTTCAATTATAGTAGCAGTCATATTATGAAAGTAATTTTGGCTCAAATTTCAAAGTATCTGGGTAGTATCCCTTTAAATCTGATATGCTAGTGTAAGCATCACACCATCTGTACAGTTAACTTTTTGCTGACAACAAATTTTAAGAAATAATGACACGTCTGAGGTGTGATCTGGTTTTATGAACTAAAGAACAGCTTTCCCAAAGTTTAAGACAAATACAAAAAAAATATTGCACAGCTTAAAACACAATTGTTTACATTCTGACTTCAGTACAGTACAACTTAACCGTGAATGTAAGGAATTACCAGTTTGTATTTTAAGTCAAATTATTTGTGCCAGAAGGTCAAACATAATTTAAAAATTAAAACTAGTATGTTTAAAATGTTTACTTGTCACAGGAATTCTAAACAATCTTTTAAAAAGCTTTTGGAATCACTTTTGAGAGTCTGTAACTCCCACAAGCCAACATTAAAAGTTCTGAGCAATACAGGTCATTCAACCCAATATTCCCTCAAAAAGCTATCAGACAGTAAGCACACTGGGAAGTATACATTTTTATTTAACATTCCTAAAATAAGCTGTATTTACATATTATATAAATGTATGAAGTCTTAATATAAAATAGAAAACTGCATTGACTGAGGAAATCACACTCCATATGGAGTTACTTACGAAGACCATTTTTTTATGAAATTTTACAATAATTTATATAAATTATCTCTTCCAAATTAGATGATTTTTCTTCTTTTTACTAATTCACACAATTTTGATGACTTTACAAACAGTGGTGTACATTATAAACTTAAAAAAACAGTTACAGCATCTTCCGGCGCACAACTGGCTTTGGAAAATTAGACAGTCTTTTTTTGTTCTTTCTTAGGGTCTTCCCTGCTGCATCTGTAGTTTCTTTCTGTTTGGTTTTTGTTCCATCCACTGGACTTCCAAAAGGAGAGATGAATTTTATTTCCACTGGTGGAGGTGACCAAGAACTTTCTTTTGTGGTTCTAAAAAGAAGGATAGGCATCAAATCAATTTTTCACTACTAACAGTATTTAATCGAGGAAAAAACTGACATGGAATTACAAAATCAGTTCCAAAGAAAAATGGATGGGCTTCTTTGTAGATAGAATTGAGGCAAAAAAGGCACATAAATAAGGTTCGGTTTGGTTTTATTCCCTTAACTCATTGTCCTGCCACTTCCCACACTGTATGAGAAACTAAACTGGAAGAGTGGGTTTTCACAAGGTGAAGTAAAACAATGTAAGAGCATTGCAATGTCACCACGGCAGTTGGGATCCACCTGCCCTTTTCTATCCCCTCCCTATTCTGTTTCCATTAGCAAACCAAACTCTTAAATGGGGAAAAGGTGCCTATCAGACCAGCAAGCTGGACAGGCTGATAGAGTAAGAGAAGACCTGCACAGCCAAGTGAGGAGGAAGTAGTTAGGTGCTTAACAGCTGAATCACCATTACATTAAGAAATGCAAATAACTGTTCAAAACTTATTTCATACTTGCTTGCTTTCTTCATTTTTGATTTTGGAGTTCCACCTCTCTTCAATTTTTGCTTTCCCCCAGACTCTATGGATTTGGTATCCTCTTCCTCTTTAGCTGGAACCTCCTATGTTAAGGCAACAAAAATGTTACTCATGAACAAGTTCTTACACTTCTACAGAATAATAATGTTTTTTTCATTAAGAAATCATGCCAAAGTATTTCCAAAAGCATTTGCAAAAACGAACCTTCCACATCAAATTATTTTACCATTCCAAAAGTTCAAATTCTGAAATTAACAGATGACATACCAAGTAAGATTAAAGAAAGTCACTGTGCCTTTCGTTAAAGGCAAAACAGTATTTAACAATTCTTGATTTACATAGATTCAAAACTGACTTTTGTAGCTAGTTTTCATGAAGAAAAACAAAATTTTAGCTGATTCATTTAAAGTTCTTTTTAGATAGGCTTCCAATGAAAAAGGCAAAGCATGGCAAAGCATGATCTCAAAAAATGGTACAGAATTAAAATCAAGAACATGGGACAACTGGGGTTTTTACTTACTGCTTCTTTCACAATTCGGGAAATGCTAGCTACATTTTTTCTCCTTGACCTCAAAAGAGGGGGTGAAAAGACAAATTGAGAAGACAAATCCGGGTCTAAATCCTTAAACTGCACAGGATGGTCTGTTTTTCCAGCTGTAATGACAATGCATTGTTAGCATGCACATAAGTTATACATGAGGGACAATAATATTAAATTACAGCTGACAAGTAAGAGCACAATAGCTTCCCGAAATAAAGGTCCAATCAGCTTTATGAACACCTCATGCAAAGGCATTTTTCCCCTAGTAACTGCCTCTTGAGATCTTTTCTTTTACCATAAATAGTGAAACAAAACTAAGCCAGCGTAGTGATTTTACCTGCACTTACAGAATCAAAGATATTATGCTCCAGAGGCATCAACAGTCCTTACACATCTCAAAAAAATTTATCATGTACTCTAATTATAAGACTCCTGTGAGTCTTTTAATCAGTCTACACTGATTTCACTGACAAAGTATACACCCATGAAAAATAATCACACAATTAAACAGCTGTATAGTTTGTTGCAAGATGCACCTCATCTGAAATTGAGAACTGAACAGAATTTGGAAGCACAAATCCTTTATTTCTCTATTGGGGGGGAAGGGATGGCGATCACATATTCACAAATAATCTCTGGTTTTCAAAATCTGATAGAAATTAAGTTCCTCACAAAAATATAGTTTAAATTTAATTTCATTGCTTAGGTCGGCGTCATAATCTATTTCTACCAGAACTAAGCAGGCAGTCATGCAGAGTTCAGCCAAAAAATGGAATTGCCTCTTGGCAAATTTTTTCTTTTGCATGCTTACATTCTTTACAATACTTAAAGCCATCCTCACGGTTTGTTTTCTGTGGTTTAAAAAAGAGGAATATGGCCTGTTTTGCATATAAACATAATACACCTACCTTCACATTTCTTTGTCAGCTTTGTGAGAGGAGGAGAGAAAAGGAAAGCCTCATTTTCCTCAGCAGACAGTTTCTGATGGATGGCAGTTCTGCGGGATCTGGTTCTTGTAACACGATCTGTCAGAGCTCTTGATGTCTGATCATGTCCTGAGGGGTTTACGTCTTCAAGCAGCAAAGGACTGTCACCAGGTCCTTGGGAGGTCTCCTCGGACTTTGATCGCCTCTTCCTGCCCCGACGCCCTGTCCTTACCGTAGTCCTGGGTGTGGTTGGCTCCTCGCTTGGCTCTGCAGGTCTTTGCTCATGAGTATCCCCTTTTTCTAGATTCTCATGTGGCACTCTTCTAGTTCTTCTCTTAGGAGTATCAAGGACTTCTGCTTTCCCACTTGAATGTATGTCTTCCTGAGTAGAGGTAGACTCTGGGTCTGCCAAGAGGTTTTGTGCTGCCTTCCTAGCACTTCTTCTAGGTGTGACAGGAAGTTTAAATTCTGTTTGAGGAAGTGATGATTTAGACAGATCAAGATCAGAATTTTCTGAAACTTCTGATGAACTAATCTTTCTTCTTCTGCCTCTTTTACTTGGCACAGGTAAAAGGAGTTGGTCACTAAGCTGCACCTGCTGATCCTTGACAGTATCTTCAGTGAACTGTAAATTAAAGCTTTTCAATTTTCTTGCACTTCTACTGGGACTGACTGCTGTTTTTACCTGATGATCAGTGTCAGTCTTGCTAGTTTCTGGATTTCCAGCTGAACTTTTTCCTCCTTTAGTCCTTTTGGAAGCGAAAGAAGCAATAATGCTGCCTTCAGCAAGAGGCGTTTCCTCATTAGCCTCTTCTTGGAGTTCAGGTGCAGATTCCTTTGCTCTCCTTAGTCCTCTTCTGGGAGTAACAGGCTGCGTACTGTCAGACAAGGTTTGTCCATCAGAATGGCTGCTTTCTGTTTTTTCTGAATTTGACACTTTAGGTTTCCTTCCTCTCCTAGGAGTAACAGGCGTCACAGGTATTTGCTCCTCTTGAGCATTTTCCTCTGTTTGGAGACTGGGAGTCTCAGGCGCTCCTTTTGTTCGCCTGGTACTTCTCCGAGGAGACAGTCCAAGCAGAGATGGGCTGTCTGTCTTCAGCAGCTGCTGAGTGCCTGCTGACAGAACACTTGGACTTCTACCCAGCTGTCCCCTTGTGCGTGTTCTTGGAGCAATGCCATAATGATGTCTGCTGGTTTCCTCTCCCACTGCTTCCAGCACAGGCATTAAAGGAGCTTTTGCCTTCTGGAATCTAGTTACCTTTTTACCTATGGTTTCATGAATAGATTGTTCTACAACTTCAGATGTAAATTCTTTACTTCTCGTGTCTTTAATTACATCCAGTAAGTTCTCAGCAATGGCAACCTTAATAGGTTCAGGCACATACGGGAGTGACTCTGCAATATTTTGAGATTCCTGATCACCAGTTACAGTGGACACTGAGTTTGTAACATGTTCCTGGCTTTCAGTATTTCCTAAATTGGTCACAGGCTTTTCTTCTGTTGTTGTCTGATCTGGTTTAGAAGCATCTACTGATGTAGGGTCTCCCATCTCTGCTTCCCCTTCTTCTCCTTCCAAAACTAAGGTAAAATTACTCTGAGAGAGAAAAAGGTCTCCATCTCCCTCAGCTGCATCACATTCATTATCTTTATTATCAGGCAAATCACATGCAAACTGCTGCTCTATATTTTCATAGCTATAATGAAGATCGCTTGATGGATCTAGTTCACTATATGGTGATGTTCCAGGTGCTGGTTCTGAGGTATCTTCTATAACCTAAAGTTAAAAAAACCACAGTTAATACTTTACTCATTACCAAACAGACTAATTTCACACTGAGCTGATGAAACTGAGGACAGGTCCCTTAAGATCACCCTTGAAATGTCAAACAATGTTATTTTGTACAACAGATGAGAGTTTATGTGTTTGAGGCACAGAGATCAGAGCAGTCCCTGTGTGCAATTCACAGCCTCTGGTTTGATATTTCTGTTCAGAACTCAGTTTCCCACCGCCCATGACCAGGGAGCAGTTTTCCAACACGAAGGTGTGTATGCAAGCAGCAGTGACCATCACAGTGCAGTGCCCTCTGTGACTGTCAGAGTGACCCACTCTGCCTCTGACAGGGTAAAACACAGGGTAAAACTGGGTCCCCAATGCTTAAAGCTTCAGTCATGATAGTTGTGACTGCAGCACTTAGTCAGACTGGCTAGGTATCACATCCGACAACTCAACACTGCACTTTAGGGAGTCTCTTGAACTGCATGAGATAACACATACTTTCTAAATACCTCCATCCCTTGAAGAAGTATCTTGACACCAAAATGAGCTCATTACTGGGAATTCTGTTTGTGTTAAGAATGAACAAACAGTAAAGGACCTAAGCACCTAAATAATTCTGAGTTCGGTTCCCACATCTTTTTGTCATTTGGTAAATGGTTCCCAGTACAAAGAAGATGCACTCCTGTAACTTTCTTATTGTCTTTAACATTAAAACTATTTTTTAAAGTCAAATAAAAAAGTTTGAATTCAAGTAAATCAAATTAATGCCTAGCTATTTTAAAAAATAGTTTAGGCATTTATTTTGGTTTTGTTTGCTCTCAAAGGCCTAAGTCTTGACAGATTCCATTCATGTTATAGGAACAGAAAATGCAGAAGAGAAAAACATATCTGCCCTTACAACATCGATGTTTTAACTTGTGTTAAGCAGCTCAAGAAACAGACATATTTTTGAGTGTCTCCTAACTGTGAACAGAACAGGCCTGTCCTCAATTTGCAAACTGTTTTCTGTTTTGTAGAAAATGGGAAAATAGTTTACTTACATTAATTTCCTCAGTTTTAGGAGGATTGTTAGAAACAGGGACTTCTTCAACTTCAGCTGCTTCAGGGTTACATTCTTCAGGCAAATCCACACACTTGCCCTCAAGGCGATTTTCAGATGGAGTACTGACCATGTCCTCACTGTCAAGGATACTTATCACAGCTAGAAGAGATTTACGTAATTTTACATTAACTGTTATATAAATGACACAAGTTTAAGCAAAAAAAAGTAACAGAGGTAGCAAGAGCCAACAATATGGTTCTCCATCCTGCCACATGTATTGGGCTTTCTCCAAAAGCTGAAACTATTGAGCTGGTTTTGGCTGGGATAGTTAATTTTCTTCATAGTAGCTGGTACTGCTGTATTCTGGATTTGTGCTGAAGGCAGTGTTGGTAGTAGTGAAGTTTTAGGTACTGCTGAGCAGTGCCTACACAGAGCCAAGGCCTTTTCTGCTTCTCACACCATGCCAGCAGTGAGTGGGCTGGGGGTGCACAAGAAGATGGGAGGGGACACAGCCAGGACAGCTGACCCCAACTGACATCCCATAAAATATGGCATCATGTTCAGCATAAAAGGTGGGGCAAAGAAGGAAGAAGCAGGAGACATTTGGAGTTATGGTGTTTCTCTTCCCATGACCCATCTTCCTGGTCTCCTGGAGATGGCTGAACAATGGGAAGCGGTGAATGAATTCCTTGTTTTGCCTGACTTGCATGCAAGACTTTTGCTTTCACTACTAAGCTGTCTTTATCTCAACCCGTGAGTTTTCTCACCTTTAGCTCTCCGATTCTCTCCCCTATTCACCCAGGGAAAATGAGTGAGCGGTTCTGTGAGGCTTAGTTGTCGACTGGGTTTAAACTGCAACAACTACAGATCTGGTAAAGGATGCAGCCCCACAGCAAGAAAGGAGGAGGAGAAAATCAGCTGTCAAGTCCATAGAGGGAAAAAGAAGAGGAAAATGTGGCTGGAAAGGCATGGTAGATAGTTTCTTCAGTCTGAATACTGAGGATGCATCACCTCTTAAAATAGTAAATCAAGCAGCAGATCCCACGGCACACAAATTGGTAGTGGTGTACAACATTAAAATAAATACTGGTCTCTCCTTATAATACTTTAAGTTCTACCAGCATCTAAATATTTTGATCAAGAACGAGAAGATTCACTATTCACTTTCTACAAGGACTTTCTTGAAGAAGTGTATTCTCTCTACAGTTTAATGAAAGTTAGCAGTAACATGCTACTACTATTTCAACCTGAGACACCTACTAGTGGTATGGCAAACTACACATTTCACTTGAGGGGCTCTGCTACCTTAACACACAGAACATTTCCAACATACATTCACTGTCTCCCTCCGGGGATTCAGAGAGCTGTGGATCTGTTGCAACCAGTATGGCTTTTTCTTCTAATGAAGAGGTCATTTCGGACTCCTGGTAGGTTGTTTCACTTCATGAACAGAAAGAGAGAAATTCATCATAAAGCTTGAAAACAAACCTTTACGAGCTTTACAAATTACTTTCTCACTGTAAAATCTTCAAGTTTCAAACCAGAAAAAATACAAGAAAAATTAGAAATTCCTCTATCAACATATTCAATTTTTGACTTAATTTGTAATTTACTTTGTAACTCACTTTATGCAACAAATCAAGTACTTAACATTCTTTCCAGCTATCTAACACTAGATAATAACATAACAGATGTGTATTACAGAATAATTTATTATTTGTCTTCTGTAGAAAGAGGGCAACTACAATAAAAGAGGTTCCGAACCAACCGAACAAAAGTCTGTACAGGTGAAAGTTACCACTTGAAATTAAGGTTTCTCTCATTGCTGACATTCTGTCTTTATCACTAAGCAGTTGCAGCTTTTAAACTACCTGGTGAGAAAATGGCTTCCCTTTCCATAAACAAAAAATTAGCATCCATAAATAGATGCTAATTGAGCATATACAGAAAACAGAAATTAAGTGTGAAAAATACTGTCAGGAAACATTCAAACTCCAAAATAAACCCACTGAAGTTACAGGAATCTCAGGATTAATTTTTAACTACACAATTTTCAGAAAAAGCAGGGCTTATGTTCACAGTACCTGCTTAGTAACTCTCAAATTGTAACAAGGTCTATATAGACTGTTGAATGGAGTCTTTACCATCATACTTTGGGGTCTGCAATGATTTGAGAAAAAAGGCTCAAATTGACAGCTAGTCAATGTGCATTACATTCATGCCAGATTACTTTTGCTCACATACAGAATGGAATAGACAGGAAAGAACTAATCTCAGGTCAAAATCAGTTTTCTAACACAGAAAAGCCAGCAGCTGTATGTTGTGTGAACCCAAAGATGTATCTGCTTCATAAGCTCACCCTTCATTTCCAGCCCCAGAAGGAGCAGCCTCAGCAGCTTTAAACACCGATTTATCGTCCTCAGGAAGGGCATGACATGTATCATTTGATTCTTCCACAAATCCTACAAAAATGAAGAGATGGATGACTTCCCTGTTGTGCTCAACATCACTTCTTTTAAACTGCTCGTATGAGTTTAAAGTGATCCTTTATGCATTTCATCTAGGACAGGCATTAAGCAAAATGATGCTACCAAGACTTCAAATACACAGGTCTGAGTTCTTCTTTCCAGTGGAACAAGAAGCCTGATGCATAATTTCAGTCAAACAATGCAAAAAGACATGCAAACTATAGAAGTACCCCTAAAACATAACCAGAAGCCTAAGTTTTAAACATGTATCCCTCTCAAAACTCCCACAAAATCACTGCTGCCTTTCAGCTGCCACTACACACAAGAAAACACCAGCCAAGGAAAGTATACATTCATAGGTCCAGGATACCTAAAAAAGGACTTTAAACATGGAGGTAATTTTAAAGGCATAGGGCACTTGTGAAAACTCATCATTAAACTGCTGCACTCATCAGTAATTTAATCTTTTGAAGACATTTGAAAAATTCAGAAAATTCACAGGATGAAACAGACCTGCTTCTTTTCTTTGTTCTAAAGGATCTGGTTGTTTCATCTGGAAAGGTTTATCTTCGACCATTTCACTTTCTTCCTCCTCCGATTCTGGAACATCAGCAGTTTCTTCAGTGGAAGAATTACCTGGTTTAGCAGCTACAAAGATGACATCATCTTCAAAATCACCAGGTGATTTTGCATCCTGATACTCCAAAGTAGTCTGGCCTGATGTGACAGAGAAGTTACTATTTTCTTTGCTGACATCCATCTTCTCCAAATCATCTCCAGGTATGCTTTCTGAAGACTCCTGCAATTCAGCACGGTCACCCCCAGGACTGCTCAGAGTAAACAGAGTTGGTTTCTCTCTACTTTCACACCAAGCATCCTCCATCAAGCCATGATGATGCTCAGATGAAGCTCCAAATAGTGCTTTGTCATCTTCTGTCACCTAAAACAAAAGCTCAGATCAGCAACATGAGTCTGCTTTTTGCCAAAGCAAAACAAAAAACCCCAACAAATACTGGTATTTCTAAGTTACACGTCCCCTTAGAGAGGCAATAAAAAATAAATTCTCATTCTAGCACTATCTTAGATTTAAGGCTTAGTGTAAAAATTAATCACACTTTAGATTGATTATTGAGTTTCCACGACATTGAAGAATTAAGATGAAGTCAGTCTTGCTCATAATGTCATCTCAAGGCTCTTCACTGGGCTTACTACTGTGTTTTCAGGAAGACAAAGCTTTGCCTAATAAAATCCTAACTCAGGATTCTCTATTTTATGTTTGTCCTTTCAACACATATGCACTCCTAAAATATGCTGGTGTTCAACTATGCCTGTGGCATGGAATAAGTAAATTAATCTAGCCAAAGTGCCACTATTAGTAAGAATTTCACACAGGAGAGAGCACCTCTTGTTACAAATGAGTAGCTCCTTGTAACATACGTGAGCTACTCACACATGGGATAGCAGCACATGCCCCTGCTGTGCCCCCGATTTGAGGACATTATACCGGCAACTGCCTGATGGGCTGAACCACAGAAACCAGCTACACAACGGCAGGAGCAGAAGGGACCACAGCTGGTCAGATTCGACCCACTGCATTTGAAAACTACACGGATGCTATCCCTGGTGCAAGGCAAGAAGCAAACCCGAGAACTTCAGGGCTCAGAGAACAGAAAACACTACAGTTCTTTTCATCAGGAGTCTCTTTTTATAATCATTCAAGTAAACCAAACACTGCAAAAAGACAGGTTGAAAGTCAAAGAAGCTTTGTGACTTTTGCTGCTGTCCCAGATGTTCAATTTGCAAAATTTAACAAACCCGAACAAGAGGCTCCATCTATATTCCTTACCTTCCTGCAACATTACCATTTGAAAAGCTACAGCTGAAAGTTGAACTAACATTCTGAACAACCAGAGGTCCTAACAAGATCTGAATAAAAGCCACCAAGGTCCCTGATGTTTGTTATGAATATGTTCCCGCAGGAACATGATGCTACAGAAGGTCTAGCGTAACACAATCTTTTTTTTGACCTAATTCTGCCATTCTGATTCACAATCGAGATTATCAGTATAAGGAGTTTTGGCAAACTTTAAAGTCTAAATTAAATCACAGCATTATATAAATCACAGCAAAATTCACTAACTGCAGCCCAGCTTACCCCAACAGTCCACTTTGCATTCGAGCTCTCTTCCCTGAAAGATATTCTAGGTTCCTTTGCTCGTAGAGGAGGAGTAACTGATCGTCCTGGGGACGCAGAGGGAGTTGCTAGGGGTGTAGTGCGAAGGCTGGACCTGAGAATAGACTGAGGAGTAAACCCAGGAAAACCAGAAGATGTGGCCAAAACTTTAGCTCTCTAGGAAAAGAAACAAGAACATTCAACTTAAAACCAGTTAAATCTTCAAAACGGAAGACTGTACTTACATTACAAAAATTAAATTAGCTTAAATTACAAACTGGGTTTATAGCAGCAAAAAGTTTTGCCTCTGCACTGTTTTTTCCAAAAATACCAACATTTTAAAGATAAAAAAACATGCTTTTTATATTTCCCTTGGTTTCCCCAGGGTTTTCAGTTGCTGCATTTGACAGCAATTCTGAAAAGCAACAGTCACAGCTGTTTTTTTACTAATTAATCAGCAGCACACAAGAGGAAGTGACACTGCTGTAAAAATACCTACATATCTTCATGTAGAAGCATTCAGGTGTTGTTCTTAACTCAGATTATTTTACAGTATTGAAAGGGTTTCAAAACAGGAGGATGAAGCTAGTTCATTGGTATGGATGGTACTTCATAAGAAAAAGGTGGAAAGATGGAATTGCTCCATACAATAAATTTATTTCACAAAGCTGCGGGACAAGCTGCCCACTGTGATCAGCTGAGAACTAAAGTTTCCTGCTTAAAACTGTTCCCAGCTTACCGCTTCCAAATGGACTGTGTATACAACAACCACATGCATAATGAAAATTTCAATGCACAAGTGTTTCTGGTAGATACTTTGGGGATTTCACTTAAAACAAACCTCAGAAGTTTTATGTTTGGTTGGTTGCTACTGACTTTCTAAAATACAAACCTTGACCACTAGAGGAGTTTCCAGTAAATTCAGCTCTGATGCTCTTGGAAGATTCTTTCGGGAGCTGGAGCGATGTGTATTTGATCTCAGGGGGCTGGATGCCACGGCAGAAGTAGAAGCTCTGCATGGGGACTGCCAGCTCTCATCCTGTGCCACAGAGCGGGAAGGAACGGGACGAACCACCAAATCCAGCAAACTGTTAAAATACACAATTTAAACTAGGAACATAAATAAATAAAAAATACCATGCTGTGATCATCTCAGATGATGCAGAACAAAAACACTGGATGAACAAGAAATACAACCTCACTGCTGGGGGTGATCTCTAAGTCCCACAAACAAGTGACAGACACTTTGGGGCATTTTTTCATTTTCTCTTTACATTTCATATCTAATTTCCTAAATCCCTGCCTCTGACATAAGAATACCCCAATTTTAAGTGCACAAGTGACCTAATTCTCAGCAGTGGAGAAAATTCATCTACATTTCAATGCAGGGACCATTTCAAATTCTCCACTTAATTTTGTCCCTAAGTTGACTTTTTCTTTGAGATACAAAACTAAATGCAACAGAATCCTTGGTAAACCAAAAATGTATACACTCATGCATGCGTATTTACATGATAACACCTTTGTGAAATATAAAGTCTGTAGCTCTACTATACCTTGAACATTTTTGACTAAGTTTTGTAATAGGTGTCCCAAGAAACGCATCAGGCAACTCTGCAGCAGGGAGAGGATGTGTACTGACTGCTGCTTCTGTAGTTCTGGGACTAGAAGGAAAGGGAAAACATAACTGATTTTCATTCCCTCAAAGTCCAGCTATAGCAGAATTCAACTTTATTTGACCATATCCCATGTAGGATAATCATCTCACAATTACAAGCCTCTTCTCTTTGTAAAGATTCTGCTTATTTTTAAATAACCAAGCAGGAAGTGGTACTATGTGATCACACAAACACGTCTATAAAAGTCAGTACACCAACAGCTTCATAGTAGTGACAAACAGCTTGAGTTTCAGCTGTCTTAAACACTGTAAACACATTTGCCATTATGTAAGTACATGTACTTGTACTGAAAAGATTATCATAGCAGAAAAACTCTCCAAACACTATTTATGATGAATTGGTTCTTAAATGTTATATACTATGTTATATACTATATGTGCAAAAAAGCAAAACAAAGCTTTATTCACGTGCACCTTCCCACCAAAATACTAACACCATTCAAACAGAATTCTGTTTCTTTCCCCCTCCCACTCTCTCTCTCCACCTCCTCCTCCCTCCCTCTCCAAACACGTAGCTCAAGACTAACTTTTTTAAAAGGCTGCTTACCTATCATATTGTGAGATATTTCTTTTCTGCTCATTTCCTAACCATACTTCTCCAATTTTGGACAATACTTTACTGATGAAAGTTGCTCTTGTATGCACATTTCCTGCATTAGCCTGCCTTGTTACTGTTGATAAAGGCTTTGGCCTTGGCACTGTAAAGCAAAAGGGAAAAATATCAGCCTTGTGTAATCAAAGTGATGGGTGACTGTACATCATATTTCACTTCTCTAAAATTACCTTCTCTTAAGACCGATGGAGGCAAACGGTACGGCTTGGCTCTCTCTACTGCCAGCTTCCTTTGAACTGTGGGAAGGACCTTGCCATATTGGTCTAATAGGGAATTTCTGGCAACTGCTCTCTCTCTCAGGCGAGGATCACGATCATTCTGACAAAGGAAATGTGTAAAGCAAGAAGTTAACAATCTACAGAAATTCATTGCACAGAACTATCTCTGCTTGTTCTAATTAGGGCCTAAATGTGCTCTACAGCTACAGGAGAACACATCTGCTGCACACAGCAAGTTCTACCCAGGAGCACATACCAATTTCACCAATTTCAGTTTTAGCAAAGTGCAAGGAAGACTAGTTAAAAAAACCAAAACGTAAAAACCCCAAAAAACTCCAAAACCCACAACTAAAACTCACAAGGCAAATTTTACCTGTGGAGCATCTAGACTGCTCTCAGGTAAAAGCAAGATAGAAGACATGACATATAACATACTCTTCATTCCACAGAAACAAGTAACACAAACAACTTCCATAGTCTAAACCATATATAGCAGAGGGATCTGAGGAACTGAATGAAAAGACAAGATACATATTAATTCCTCAGATGCAAACAAACTT
>VZTD01003682.1:0-25999 GCA_013397725.1 Rhagologus leucostigma
GGTGGAGATCCTTAGAGGGTTAGTTCTTGTTTTTATTCTTCTTATCCCTATACGTATTAATTGATTAACAGAAGAGTGTTAAATGTTTTTAATGCTAATATTAAGTGCAAATGTAGGAAGAACTGAGTTCAGAACAATGAAGGAAATTTTTTGGTTAATAATGTCTTTGGTGTTGTAGAATGAAACTTTTGTCTATGGCCTAGATGCGTTAAGAGGAAAAAAATAAAACTGAGGGTAAATTTGATCTCTTTTCAGTTTAAATCAGCAGTAAAATAGAAATTCAATTCTTGTATCAAGGTGATAGTAGCTGAATGGCAATTAAGAACAATTTTGAAGGGGAGGAAACCCAGAAGTGGCTTAATAACAGTTGCACTGAAGAGCTGGTCCTTGACTTGACTACAGAGTTGTGCTCCTCTTGGCTTCTGGTTTTGGTATTTGACCTATGACCAGCAAGGGAAATGCCCCAGCCAAAACCCACATCTGAGCTGGCAGGTCAAGATGCACTTACCTGCTGATTTCTCGAGTATATCCATGTGTCTAATCTAATTGAAAGTATTAACTTGTGTGTTGAAATTAAAATTTGTTTTGCTAAGTGACTAGGCAGTGATGTGCACATTGAAGAGTGTGCTCATTTTTAAGCCTGAACATCTTAGAAGGATGCTGAAATAATGCTGTTCAGAGACAAGGCTGGTGCTTCAGAGACTTGCTTAAGTGCTTACCTGAACCAAGGCATAGAGGCAACTCTTAAGATAGAGCTGCTACTGACATTTTCCTGTCTGGTTAAAAATTTGGATGTAGGTCGATCGTAGATCATATCTTTGTGTATGGCAGTTTTTTGTTCTGTCTTCTCTTGGGCAGTCAGGAGACAAAGATGTATCTATATTTTCCACCTAACTTAGGTAAATGTAAGCCAGAAAGTGAGAGGAGCTGAAAAGCAACCCTCCAATTAGAAATGCCAGATGTGAAAAGAAGGTTGTGATGTTTACTCAAAGGACTGTCTCCTTGCCAAAAGACAGTCACACAAGATTAGATGTCCCAGCAGCATATGATTACAATTTGTGATGGCATTTGGATGTCCCTCCTAGACTTAAAAATTTTAATGTTGCTTCTGGCTTCTGTGTCATAAAATTTAAATTATAATCTCTAATTGTTTCAGAGTGCCAGATATATTTTGTAAACAGTATTCTGCAGTGAAAAGTCTGGGCTTCTGGAATTTTGAGAAGAGTTATTTTTAGACAATAGTCTGTTAATCTAAGTTAATCTTTGAGAAGGCTGAAGAAAAAAATGGAGGAAATGTGAACTGCCTCCTAAATAAGTGAACTCTCTCATAATAAATAGAATGTAGTGAAAGTGAGTGAGAACGAATGCCATAAAGGCTCAGGCTGCAAAGTGTAGAATTGTCTACAGTAAGTAAATAGGGAACTGTGTGTTCAAAAACATACTAGCCTCCAGTTTCAGGTTCATCAACTTGATGCATTTGACAGTAAAAGTAATTTTTTAATTTGGAAAAATTCCAAAAGTGTTTTACTGCCTTGCTGTTTTCTCACAAAGCAACCTCATAGATTTATAGATAGGCCTGGGTTGGAAGGGACCAGGTTGGAAGATCATGTAGTATTTTAGATTACTATCCTGATGAGCTCTGTTAGGAATCCATCAAAATTCATTTGGACCAAAATCATAGTTTATGGCTGTAGCTAGTTTAAAAACTGGTAGGATAACTCCTGACTATTTCTTAAACCTTTTTTCTGTTTTTCTGCTTAAGAACGGAGTACTATTGTTTGTTAACACTAACATTAAAAGCAATTAGAATACCTGTTCACATTTTTTTATCAAAATTTCAACAAAAATTTAAATTTGGTTGGGCTTTTGTTCTTCTCACAGTTCTTAATAACTAAAATACCTTTGTTACTTTTGACATCAAGTAACATATATAGGTATATTTCTGTTTTACAACCTCATGCTCATGTAGTTCATATAAAGTTCCTTATAGGCTGGACACTCTGTCTTCTCTGGTAATGTTGTGGTTTAGCATAGCTTGGTTTTTAGTTAAGGAGAAATGCGGCAGCCACGTAAGTGATTCTCTGCGAGGAGCTGCTAACAGCTTCCTCCAGACCTGGCAGAACCAATCAGCTGGCTAGTTTTGAATATCGGCAACTCTGTTAAGCCACTTAAGAAAGCTGAACACGCCTCTGTGAAATCACATTTAAGAACAAACAAACCCCAGGAAAACCTCTCTTGCTTCCGGCTTCTGGACAAATAACTGGGGGCCCACACAGCCCGGCGGGGCCGGGCTGGGCCCTGCTCCATCGTGGCGCCAGCGGGGTCGGCCCGCAGCGCAGCTCGGCTGAGATTCTGCCACTGGTGAGTTCCACCCGCAGCAGCCGGGCAAGGGGGGGAAGCTATTGACCCGCGGCGTGCTGCCGCTGAGTTCTGGGCGGGCCGCTGAGATCTCGGCTGCTCCTGCTCCGCTGGAGGCCTGGCGCAGCCCTGCCAGTGCAGCCGCAGAAATGAAATTCTACACAGCGATAGGCCCGGCCACCGCCCGGCAGAGACCACATGACCAACAGTGAGAGGCAAATTCCTGATGCAAGGCCTGGGTAAGATTAACTCTTTCAGCACTGTAAAATTCCCCAGAACAGATGAAACCTACAGACATCAATCCTCTCCCGAGTCAGAGGAAAGGAAGAGGTTAAGGCACGTGAAGAAAACAACATAGAGACACCAAAGTCAGTGAAGAAAGGAGAGCTGAAACCCAGAGAGAGGAGAAAGAGGAGATGCTTCAAACTTAAGAGCTGAAATTCTTTTGTAAGGCTATGGTGATGGACTACGATACATCAGAATATGCCTGTAATTCATGAATAGCATGGGGGGATGGAGTGTTCAAACTGCAACTATGAGCAAAGGCACTTGTGCTGAAACAAGCAAGCGTTGAAGTAGCTCTGATCTAATGAGAAGCTTGCAGAGAGAGAGGAGAGAGTGATGAGGACTCTTGCCCCCAGGGAAGAAGAAGAAGACCTCTGCTCCCAGAGATGAAGATGATCCCAGAGATAGACGAAGAGAACCTTTGCTTCTGAACAGCTCATCCTTAAAATGGTACCCCATAAGCTAAAGATTGAACCCTCGAAAACAGTTGTGGAGCAAGCTGTAAGTTGAGGAAAGGGACTTTCACGTTGCAAACAGATTTCCATTTCTCGGGTGGCTGATTTGCTGTGACACTGAAGCCAGGAGAGAACTGTTTCTTGTGGAGATGTCTCCATAGAGAGAGACTCCTCTCCCTATGTGAACTGAAGAAAGATTATTATAGAGGTGGTAAACTGACTGAAAATCCCAAGTTTTGTCTCTTTACATTGTCAGTGGGAAAGGAAAGAAGAGGTGGGGGAGAAGTGTTCTGAAGCTTTATTCTGACTCTTACTATTCTTCTTTTAGTTCTGTTAATAAAGCTTTCTTTATATTCTTTACAGTTTTGAGCCTGCTTTGCTTTTCTCCTAATCCTTATCTCACAGAGGAAAATGAGTAATTTTAGTGGGTGCACTGGCGTTTGCCCAGTGCTCAAGCCACCACATTAAGTTGGTACCGTGACTTGGATGTGAACTAAAACCACTACAGGTAAGTACAGATAATTCCCAGTTGAAAAGGAAAACTGATTTCTGATGCCAACTAGGGGAAAAATTAGCCTTCCAAAAGAAAAAAAGCAAACTAAAGGGAAAGCTAGATAATCACTTTCAACTGAAAAACCTCTTGAACTGGAAAAAAAAAAAGGATAATTTGGCAATACATTGTAATGAGATAAGTGAACATGCTCCTCTGAAGAGAGGAGGGAAGATGGGTTCAAGATTAAACATCTGAAGAGGTATAAATCAAGACTTTTCTTTAGTGGAAGTGCAATCCAGTCTCTCTTATTTTAAAAATTCAACTTTGTTGCTGTGTTTTCTGGATTCCATTTTGTAACAGAATGGCTTCTATCCAGGGGTAGTTATTTGCTCTAGAGAGGCTTAAAGACATTATCCCTGGGGGAAAAGAAATATGTGCAGTAAAGAGTGTGTTTCTGGTACAAATGTTATATAAAATCATCTCCTTTATATGCAGTGCCCACTGTAAAATTATAATTGTGTGGTAAAAAAATGGTCTCTTGAAAGAAGACATCCTGCTTCCACCCCAGGAAATTTAATAATGAAGGTTAGGTCTGCAATCAGTGAATCCAATGTGCGTGTGTGTGTATGTACACATGTTAAAAAATGCTTGGGACAACAGTAAACATAAAAACCTCCTTGGTCATGTTTGGGCTTCTTAACTAAAACTTCAGTATTAAAATTTGGTCTCTCTACATATGGCTTAAAAAGGCAATGAGAGAGAAAAGCTTAAATGAGACAGGAAAAGACGGTTTCAAAAACATTCCTCCAAAAGACAGAAAGAAGAAGCTCTCTTCCCTATGCTCACGAACTGACAAGGCTGGCCTCACAAGTTACCGGTTGGTTCCTGTTTGTCATTATTGCTGACTGATTACAAAAATTACCTTTAAGCATTTATGTATTCTGCAGTTGCTATTTAGGTCATAACCTTGTAGCAGTGACTTTCAGAGACTAATTGCTGTATGTAAGGGAAGAAGGGAAGATAAAGAGGATTTTTGAATTTGCTTTTTTAAAAAAATTGTCTGACTGGGCCTCTTTTTCAAGAAAAGGTATGTAGCAATTTATAAATTATATTTTAAGTCAAGTTTATTATATTTCTTCAAGAAGTTATTCCTTGCCCTAGCACTTGGACATAGAGACTAAGCACATCTAATCACATCTTTTGCTTGTCTCTGAAATAATCAGCTATCATCTGTTCCTTTTGAAATGAAGACCCTTGAAGTGAACACAATATACCACTTGAATACGAATTTGATTTCTATGATGACTTTACGCAATCTTTCACTTTATTCTGCTCTCTTTCTTATGTAAATTAGCAATATATTGCTTTTTTAACTGTTACAGTATACATTGAACAGTATTACCGTTCTTTCAGAAACATTTCATTCGGGATTCAGACATTTCCAGAGCTCAAAGTGTCTTTAATGTGTTAATGTTTCATGTGTAAATGCTCCTTCCCTGCAATTTGTTTCCTTTTATTTCTTCCACAAAGTTGTTTTCAATAGACTTTTCAGTATCTGGAGAATGCATGAAGTATCTCATACTCACTTCATTTCATGTGGTAAACATAATTTTACGGATAGGATTTTTTTCCTAGTCTAGTCAGAGTCCTCTGAGAAATCCTACAGGGCAGAATTTTTTGGACTCATGCTGTTCTCTATGTGTATTGCTTTAAAGTTGCCATTGTGCAGAAATGTAACTCCAACTAGTTATTTGGGGCGATGATCTTTTTCCATCTGAGCTGACACCAGGGAAGCAATTTCTGGCTTGATTAGGCGCTTACCATGACTTTCAAGTTGGTTGCTTGAGGATGACCTGTATTTCTCTTGTGAGAAAACAGTTGATTTTCAGCTGGCTCCCCCTGCCTTCTGAATAATGCTCTGGGCTCCGTACTGCTCATGGATGGCATCCTGAAGCAGCCCAATATTGTGGTGCAAGACCTAGTTGTTTAAGGTTCTGAAATCCATTTCAATTGTCTTCCTGTTTTGGGCAGCTGAACCTTAGCCTGTTATTTGTTGATCTCTAATGGGGTTGATGGGAGGGGTGAGCTTGGTCAGCCATGCCTTGGTAAGTCTGTGAGTGATGTGACACATGGAAGAAAGAATTTTGAAAAGGGGAAAGTAAAATGCAGCTGGGAGCTGATTTGTACCTCCTGCTGATGGAAACATTCTCCAGATCAGCTGCTGCCCTCCTGAAGCGAAGTGCTGCCACAGTAAGGCAGCACGTGAAGCCTTTTTCCTTTGGGATTCTTCCAAAGAAAGAGGATTCACTCACAACCTGATGTTTGATTTCCTATGCCCTACAGATAGTTCTGAACGGATGGGCTTGCTTGGACTCAGCAGGAGGGCAAGACTGATAAACGAATTAGTATGACTGGATAGCTGAAGTTTGCACACCAGAATTCCAATTAATGCTACTCCACATTAAGTAAGTAGTTGAAGCCTGAGAAGAAAAGCCCTTTAGTAAATCCACAAAGAATACAAGAAGCAGTGACAGAAGCAATCCATTCAAGATTTTATGCTTTTATACTGTTCAAAATGATATTTTAGGAATCTGATGAAAAATCAGCTAGTTTTTTTATCTCCATAGTGCAAGTACTAAACATTTTTTCCTTGGTATTGGAATTTTAAACTTTTATATTTTGCTCATGGATATTGAGGGTGGTTTTTTTTTTTAGGGATATTAAGTGGTTGCTACCATAATGCTGCATAAGTATGTGACACAAGATACAGAATAATTTCTTCTGAGGCATATACAATTTTTATAAAGCCTTTTAAGGAAAGAAGTCTACTGATTGCATTCTAAAACTATGAAATGTCTTGCAAAAAATATCATAAACATGGAAACTTTTTGCATTAAAAGATGGTAATATATGCAGTTGCCTCTAGTGAGGGATACAGCCATGCCAATGGCACAAATACTACTTCAGTAAGCGTTAGAAGCATACTCTGAAAAATGTAGTAGCTGACTAGCATTATATTATTTCACTAGTTTTTTGCTGTAGGAAAATATTTATAGCAGCTAAGGGTGAAACTTGAGGTGGGGGGGGATGAAATTCCACTGTCTATTGAGGTCTTGACAATAGTCAAGTCAGTAAAGAGAAATAAATTCTTGCTTCTTTAAATCAAAACAGGAATTTGGTTGGCATGATTGTAATAGGGCAATCTTCACCCTTCCTGTCTGTTCAGGGCTGACAGAGAACTACCTAGAGCACAGGTGATTCCTGTATATTCACTATTTTGGAGATTTTTGTGGGCAGTGCAAAGTTCCATCTTCTGATGCAGTTCCCCCTCTTTTTTTTCTCTCCCCTCCCTCCCCCAAACACCACTGGCAAACTAGCTCAGAAAAAATAGTAGTCCTTCACCTATCAGCAGCTTCTTCCTAGTGTCTCTCCTGAAGGTACTAAAGGCAAAACTATGCTTTGAAGATATTTCTGAGCACAGGAGTTGCTACAATGATATTTTCAGTGTAGTGCCTTATTCAGGACTGTCTGATACGTTCTCAACATGTCTCCTTACCCAGAGAATGTAGCTGTGTCTGTCACAGCTATAACTTTTATTTAACAATTCTCACAGGGGAGAAATCTAGTGTCTGTGAGCTGCTTGACCTTCTTGGGATTATCACTCTCAGTAAAATATTTCTCTTGAATCTGTCTGTAGACTGTTACCATAACAGTGTACATATATATATAAATATATATATATATATACATCTAACTTAAAATTGTGAACTGATTTTGTGCAAATTCAATTTAAATGTAAGGCCTCGGGACCATTATTAATTCAAAAAGGAAAAAGCAAGTTAAGTGTTAGATTCTTTTAATGTGACCTATTATTTTACACAGTTAAGTAAATGGTGACAGCAGGGGTTATTAGTATCTAGGTTGTCTTCCATCTAGGAATTAAAACGTGATGCTTATGTACTGTGGGTAAGACTTTCAGCAAGGTAAAATATAATCAAAGTGCAGAACTGACTGTTATTAGTAAAGAATGCCCCAAGCTAGGAGGCGACTTAGCTAGGTGTGAGGATGCTTATTTGCAAATAGGAAGACCTGGGCTCCTCTCCTGCTTCCTGGATTTTCTGAGCTCTGGATAACATGTGTAAAATGCCTATGTTGCATTCCAGACCCGCATGTTCTTTTCTTTGTGTACTAGAAGCATAATGGTAGTTGTCCTTTATTCAGTGTACCATGTAGTTTAGAATTCAGGATATTTTTAAAGACTAAGGCTTGTAATAGCAATTCCCAGTCTTTGTTGTGCATCCTGTCTTTTAAGGGAACGATATTTTTGTAGACCTTTATCAGCATCAGGTGATTACGCCAAGAAGAGGACTGTTGTCGTGGCTTTTGGTTTGGAGGCACACAGTGCCAGCAAATCAGGCTGCTGGCTGCAGAAGCACTGTTGGTTATTTTCTCATTTAAATACAAGTGAAACTAAATGACCATTACAGAAGAATTTATTTTTGTTTTCTGGAATTTTTTCTGCCACAGGGACTACCATTATTTTGGAAGGTTGCCTGAAGTTGTCCCAGATGCTTCTTACAGAAAAATTAAAGTGCATTAACAAAAGGCAAATTCAATGTGAAAACACACATGCTCTTTAGATTTCTGGATAAGTTGAATTTGGGGAAAGTAAAAAAACGTTTTCATATAGGAAGAATATATATAAAAAAAGTGTTTGACAACTGCAATGAAATAACCTGTTAAAGATGACAGACTGAAATTATCATCATACTGATTAAAAAGGGAAAAGGAAAAGAAGTATTGATCTCGCAAGGCTTCCATCAGCTTGGGCTAACTTTGAAGTACATCTAGAAAATAGGCCTTATCCTTCTTTGACTTTGAACTGCACCAAAAGTGTTACAGAAATAGTTTTGGATCACATAGTTGAGGAGCAAACTAAATTTTAAGAGATTTATGGCTGGAAGTAAGGTTCTGACCGTGTTCCACTTCTGGTAGTGATCAGTATCTTGATTATTTTTATGCTTATGATATCACAGCTTCACTGATGTGAGTGCTGTCATGTTAAAAAAAAAACAACAAACTGATGCAAAAGAGCTGACTGGAAAATATTTCTGCTCTGAGCTTTTTTCTGTCTTTGGAACAGAGCAGTTCGTAGAAACTGGTTGTGGTATAGTAGATGTTTAAATTATTGATAGCTGTACAAATAAATACTTTCTTGTCACTTTGCCTTTTTATACAGAACCATAGAATATTCTAAGTCGGAAGACCCCCACAAGGATCACTGAGTCCAACTCTTAAATGTTTTGTACATTTTCCGTACATTGCCATTTTGTACAGTTTCTACATTTTGCATTCAGTTAACCATTTGATCATGGTTCATGATCATGGATCATGAACATGATTTCATGTTGTCATTATGTTAATCTGTGTTATTTAGATATTAGAAGATAATGACTATAAAAAAAATCAGTGGTAAAATTCATAAATTAATGGCATACTTCACATTATGATATGAGGGTATTGAGACCAAAAATACACATATAAACAGAGAGCTGTGTGGCTTTTCGTCTTTTAGCAGATAGCCGTGTGTCTACCTGTTATTCTGACCTCTGTTTTAAATTAAAGTTTCTATCAGATTGGATAACCTTTCCACTGGAGTTCATCAGGGTGTATTATTTGAGCAGTGTACTTCTTCATTTATATTAGAATGTATTCTTTCCATGGGAGTATCAAGAGCTACATAATTAAGGAATAGCATGCAGGTGAATGACCTAGATATTTCATACTATGCAGCTGGGAATAAACAAATAGTTTTCATGTGCATTAGCAAACAGAGGAAATAAGCTTTTATGAGAATCTTTCATCTAAATCAGGTGAATGGATACATATCAGTATTTATTGCAATTGGATGTAGTGGTTTACACTAGACACAGTACCATAACAATATTTAGTTGAGAACATGTCTGTCTTTGCAGTGTCAGGATATTTTATTTTACTGCTCTATATGTTGTCTTCTGAGATCACTGTATCACATCATGAACTGGTAGCCTGGAAATCCTGAAAGCAGATGGCAATACATGACCTGCACTTGCGAATACAATCTTCTAATAACAGCATCAATAAAGTAGATTATAAAGTTTTCTTCAAAGATGAAAACCTAAAATGAAAAATGAAGCTAAAAAATAAATCAAACCTTCTAACGTAATGTCTTGGGGTGACTTTATGCTGGGTATCGCCTATCGCCTGCTCTATGCCCAGACATGACATTCCTCCGAATTTGTCTCAAACCAAGACACATATTTAGGTTAAGTCTGATAGCACAAGGTTTATGTGAGTAAGTAAGTAGGATAAAAAAATTGCATTTTGACTTCCTGCTCCCCTTTCCCTGGGATTTCCATGAAGTCATGCACTGTATTTCAAATCATGTTTTTCAGTGTAAGGGGTGGTTGTGATTTCTGCTAAGGAAGATTTCTGCCTTTTTCACACGGAGGAATGATTAAACTTAAGTGGAAAGCTGCCTACCCCTACGCTAACTTAGTTTTAAGAATAACTTTACAACTGATGAACTTTATCAGTTGTGCATGTTGAGAATGTATGTAGTGCATGTGCTAAGAAAATCCTGTTTGCAGTGTTAGTAATAAACTCACTTTTTGATACAATCAAGTGAGGACAAAGTCTTCGAAGCAAAACAAAACTATTTGTAACGAGTCACCTGAACTGAATCCATACCTCTCCCCTGACAGGTAAACACAGACACCCTCCACCAAAATGGCTATGTTTTATACCTTTCCCAGCTGGGGGCGGTCCCTGTCCCCTTTCCCATTGGATGGGTTCTCAGGAAGTTACATTCTCTCCTGACCGCCTACTCTTCTGTCCCCTCCCCTCTCATCCTTCTTCCTTTTGGTCAGGTCTTCAACCCCGCCCCTCTCGCAGTTCTCAGCAACACACAACAGATCAACCAAAACACATCCAAATCATAGATAAAAACAAACAGGAAACAGAACCAACAGCTTTCATTCTTTTACTCAATAATCCTTTTTTTGGCTGCAACAAAATGTTATTGCATCTCTCAGATCATGAAGACTAGAAAATGAGTGGAATGCTGTAATTTAGCTGAACAGGTTATTTGCAAGCTAATGTGGTGTAGGATGGTGGACATGTAAGAGTATATTGCTGCATTATGTCCTTATGGGAAAGCATGCACTCTCTCTTGACTATAAATGAGGGTTAACTGCCTAAATTAGGCATACAGTACATTTAATATTGAAAAAAGTGCCAGTTCTTTTTTGAAGGAGTTACTTCCCTTCCTGTGTAGTGGATTTTTTTGTTTTCTTTTGTGTTGGTTTTTGGTTTTTGTAGGGGATTAGACGTGATATTTTTTATTGTTATTTTTGTTTCTTTGCTTTGTTCTAGTTTGGTTTTTTTTTCCTCCCAGAAGACTGGCGCAGCACAGGGACTGCAAGTAAAGATTCCTGTGATCAAGTCTCAGATGTGACCCAGAGAAGAAAAAGTAGTTTGAGAAGTTTACATGGCAGTCTGAAGAGGGCCTTTCTTCCAAAAAATAAAATGTGGCAGTAGATTCATATTTATCAATTTTGTGAGGTCCTGTTTCAATAGCTTGTTGATGGCTTCTTGTAAGGTGTTGTCTAATTTCGTGACTGAACTTATTTGGATTCTGCACATGCTCAGCTCTTTGTTAAGTTTTTTCCTGTGCAGGAAGTAAAGGCCAGAGTTCTCAGCATCATTTACTGACTTGTGACACTTGAAAAGCTTTGAGGGCACAAAGTGAGGTACTTATGCACCATGGGGAATAATTTGAACAAATATATCTTTCTCTGCAAAATACCTATTGCTACTTTAATGTTAGCTAAGTGATTTTTTAAATCACTTTGAATAGTTCATACTGTTTGGATTGTTATGGAGGGGGTCTGTCATTGACAGATTCACAAATTTGTGTTTTCCTTGCTTATCTCCAAATCCCACAAAAAGAATTTAAAATCACTCTCCGTTTAGCTGTATTTGACGTATGTATTGACTCTTTGCACTCTGCCTGCTTTTAGGAAGCTAGGCTTTGTTTGAACACCTGGTCCATCCAGTTTCCTGCAGCTCCTGATTGCTTTTTCCTCTGTTGGTTGACCTGGGTAAGCCTTTAAGGCTACATAATATGGGTCTGGTACAGATAAGAGTTAGGTGTTTTAATGTTTGGTTGAACTGTACAAAGGTGTGGTGAGACTCTGAGGGGCAAAGGAAGCCTCTCTGCTCTTAAATGTCATAGCACTTTATCTGCTTCACTTGACCCTGCAAGATTTTTTTTTCCTTTTTGAAGAGTATGGGAGGGATCCTTTCCTGAGCTTTCTCCATGCTGGCCAGAAGCTGTGTAAGCCTTCACAGATGCACTAAGTCAGAGCATCAGTCCCGCTGAAAATTGTGTTGTGAACCATGGCCAAGACACATTCATGTCACTTCTAAGTGACCTGGTAACCATCTCTCCTTTGCAGAATAGTTTAGTGTGTTTAAAGTCCCTGGACAGGCCAATAAAAAGATGAAAGTGCAATTGTATGAGTACTGAAGTCAGCCTAAAAAATGTAATGATATATTTCTGTTGTTTACTGTGCTTTCCTTTGCTCTCCTCTTCCTCTCTTACAGCTGCATGTGGAGTGCTCCTTGAAGGGTGGTTAACAGGTTCATCACGTGATTATGGATGAACAGTGTTAGAATCTCTGCTGAATGAGTTAACTTTATTTTGAAGCGGAATATTTAGTTCAGCTGAATGTCTTTCTGAATATTCTCAAATGCTTTAAATACTGAAACTAGCCAAAGCTTGCCACAGTGTTTTTGAGAGTGTCATTTATTTTTTCTGGTTTTGACCAATTGGCAAACAAACCTCTAACCTAATGGCTAAATTTAGCAAAATTCCCTTTTATTTCCACGGAGCAGAATTTTTTTCCATCCTGAGAGCCTTTGATTTGCTAGTCTTTGATTATTTTTTCCTTAATTTCCTTTCCTCTGGCTAATGGATTGATTTGAATGAGTTTGTTAAGGGGATGCACTTGGTTTCTGCTTTTTGTGTCAGCGGAAATTTTGCTGCCCAAAGCCTATATATGGCTTGTGTCTAACAGGAAAAAAAAAAAGATATTTGATCTATTTGAGGTTTGGGTTATTAGGGATGTTGGCCATCAATCTTAATAATATCATGACTCCAATTTTTACACAATTTTAATAATAGGAATACTTTCAGTCTCTTGGAAGGATTGCAAAACCAATTATAGAAATGTCATAATTTCCATAGGAAGGTAACCTTCCTCTTAGCAGTACCAGGTGAACAAAACAAACTGATAGTGATTAACGTGTCAGAATATAATTGCATTTTCTTTCAAATAAACCATCAGCCATCAATAAATAATTAAAACAAGTCATGTTTCTCAAGATGCTGCAGTTGAGTATCTTTTATTAAGAACTGCTAGGAGCCATTATTAGATTTTTTCTTTTGTGATAAATTTTTTCTTAATGTCAGATTTCATTACTTTGCTGTTCTTTGGGGTATATTTTCTTTTCCCCAGGTTTACTGGGAGAGCATAACTTGTGTCACAGGCTGTAATGAGATATACTCTCCATGATGACTTTACAAGGAACATGTGAACCTAGACTTGGGAATGGTAAGTAAATTTTAAAACCGGTATCTGAAGAGCTATAGTATATCTATATAAAGTCTTGACATATATATTAAAGAGTGTCTTTCTCTTTTTTTTCAATATTTTCTCAAGCTAATTGCTTACCTTTTGCTGTCTTAATAAGGCATTCAGTTTTAATGAACAACATAAAAACCAGAGGGACAAGTGAGACAGGAGAGTGTTCTGTGTCCTGCTCATTGGTGATGATGAAATATGAACTAGATCAAAGGTTTTTTGACTTGCAGAATCCTGGGGTATTTTGTGGGACTGTCAGGTTGTGATATTCTTAAACTTCAGAATTCTTTATTAAACATAGTAAATTATGTATCAGAGAGTTGTTTTATTATTTTTCAGGATAGAAGCAGAGATTTAAAAGTGTAATATTAATATTTTTCACTTAAGCCTCCTGTTTTTTTCTGGGCTAGTGCTGCTTTGTGTTTTTTTTTGTCTGATCTAAGCTGGTTGCACAATCTTCTCTGTAAATGACAGAAACTGTTGAAAAGATAGGTTTTTCCCCTCCAGAAACTGAAGTTTAAACATGAACCTTAATTTTTCATTTTGCCTAATTAAAACTTGTCATCTGATTAAATCTCCAAAACAAGTATAAATTAAATGAAAACTGAGTAGAATATTCTGCAAGACAAGTAATTAACCAGCAGTTGTCAAATCTTGTTGCTGTTATGAATAAGCACATTTGTTTCTTTGAGAAAGGTTTTGGTTAGTGTGGTTGACATAGTTCTCTACATAATAAAAATGTTAAATGGGAATTGATCTAGTACTTGGATTCATAAAGGTGCATAAGGAGGAAAGAACCAAAACTTCTTCCAGCTTTTGCTATTTTTGTAAAGGTGTACATATGGAATTTACAGATGCTTAAGCGTGGGGTGCATTGATCTTGTATAAATGAAATAAACATTTTTAAAATGTTTCAGAAACCTGTCTGTAGATGAAAGCTGTTGCCTTCCTTTTCCAAGCCAGAACTTAATTGTGCATGCTCGCACTGGTGCTTTATCACTGTGTGCTTGTCTCTTTGTATGCTGGTGGTATAAATTGGATGTTCTCCTTGGAAACCCTCCTGCTTTCATTAAATTTTAGGAAAGTGTAATGGATGCCCATGATCAATGCACAGCATGTGATACCAATGACTCTTCTACTTTTAAATCCGCTTTTTGATGTAGTAGCCTGGTAATACTGGCTGTTCTGAGCATGATAGATTTGTTCCTTTTGAGTGTAAAGGTTTGCTGAACACTGATGGTTTACTAAAACTAGCAAAGCTTTCATGCTAATAGCTAATGTTATCCTGATAAACCACACTAAAGACTTGACTTGATTTCTTAGAGCTGATTTCATTGGTTAAAAAAAATAAAACAATTTGATGATTTGATGGACTCTACAAGTTCATGTTCTAGTCTGCCTATAGTTCTGTACTTTCATATAAAGCCTTGTAAATGGCTTGAACATTGGCAGCAGTGAAGTTTGAAGCTTAAAGAAAATACCCTGTTCAGGTCTACAGAGATGTTTTGGCAGGATGAGTGTCTGTGATGCACTTGCACAACACTGTTTTCCAGGTCTTCATTGTCGCTGAAACAAATTACAGAAACAGACAGAATTCAACCAGTCAGCAGCTGTTTTCCCAAGTACTTACCTCACCTTGATCAAATCCCAGCTCTGTACAGCAGGCTGTGAAACTGGAAGTGCCTTGCAGCATGCCCTCCAGGTCTGGTAATGAAGTCTAATTCCCACTGAGGAACAGATGACAGTATCCTTCAGAACAGCAATATTCCTCAGAAGATTTAATTTATCCCATACTGGGGCTTTTGGGAACTAGGCAAAAAGGAGCTGAAAGAAGTTCCTGAATAATACAAACATGTTCCTGATGGTTTTAATTCACATTTGCTAAACCCAAGTAATCTTGAATATCACTGCCCTGGGATGCTATTGCAGTTGGCCCATAACAGCGTGTGCATTGCAGACTTCTTGCCACATGCGTATTCTTCACATCTGCCCTCTAGTAATGTTTCCTGCTGAGAGCTTTTACATTTCTACCTTTTCCTCTTTTTTTTTGTGCTCTGCCCACAGCATCTCACATTTGTCTGCCTTTTCCCTCTCACCCCATCTTCCACAGCCTCTTGTTTCTCTGGATTAACAGTTCTTGTTGCACCTTTAACCACCATAATTCTCTATCAATTATTAGGAAATTTATCAACATTATTATGAACTGTTTTTTTTTCGTTTTTTATTTTCTTCAGAAAGCAACCTCATTTCTGGATCTTTAGAATATATCTTCACATCAATATATTTGTCTTTAAACTAAGTAAAGTGTCTTTAGCAAGAAATAGGCTATTTAATTCAATTAAATGGTGTGAGGAACTAAGTATCTTCATAGTGACATTGGGTAAAATACATCATTTTAACCACTTCTATTTTTTTCCTAGATTATTTAGAGTTAGTAGGTGTTATTATAGAGGATCATTTGCCTGATCATGGCATACAAGAGCAGCTGTGGATACATCAAATTCTGATTTATATTTTGGGCAGTTATGGCTGGAAGTATGAAATGTAAAAAAAAAAATAGAAGTTTAAAATATTGGAGTTTTCAGAAATTTTCTGTTGATTGAAAAAATGCTCTTGATGACATATCAGATACAAACTTGTGATTAAAGTAGAAGAGTGATTTGAGCTCTTCTGGTTCTCATCCATAAGGGAGGAAAACAGTTGGAAGCTTCGTGTTTCAGCCGGGAATAAGAGCTGGAGTTATTTTGGTGAACTTGTTTTCCCTTGTAGCAGGATTATGCATAGACTGATCAACTCAGAGCATAATGAGACATCTAGTAGGATAACTATCTTTTCATTTCCTTCGGTATGGACTGTCTTCAACCACCTGCCAGGGCAGGAACTTGAACAAGAGGTTCAAGCATAACCTGAAAAAATATTTTTTAACTTTTATCATCTCTACAAGCAAAAAAGATTAGATAATGGACACGTGAAGTAAAGGATTGGTATTATCTCTTCTTTTACTATGATATAGTAGCTCTTACCTGTTCTAGACATCTTTGGAGTTTGTAATTTTTCCTGACATGAAGTAATCTGCCGATTCTTACTTGACTAGGCTAAACTTCTGACATGTTTTGGTTGTGTTTCCAGGAGTGGAACATGAATGGTTCTTTGGGTGCAAGTGTGTGGTAATCCAAAAGTTCTGTACTAAATTATAAACTGCCTAAATGTGAAAGGTAAGAGTGAGATTTTAAACCTTTTGTTCTGTGGTAGCTTGGGTATTGAAATTGTTCTCTTCATGAGTAGGCTTTGAGCCCAGTAGTTTTTTTTCCTTTTTAAAGAATGTAATGTTAATTGTACCTCTAGTATTCTTTCGTAAAGAAGCCAAGCGTGAGACTGCTTGGCAAGTTTACACTCTTGATCCTGATGTTTGAATTGCTTTCTGCCTCCAGGACTGTATGAGTGTCTCTCTATAGTGAAACAAATGCAGGGATCACAGGGTCAGTGAGCAAGCAGAATGGAGCAAGGCATTTGCCTCTGAAGCTGAATAAAAAAAACCCTAACAAAACCCAAACAAATTAATAAACAGCGCCTCCAAATAGCTGACGAGAAAAAGTAAAACCCGTCACCTCATGCAATTTAAAATCCCCAAACAAAACAAATAGGAGATGGGCATCTGATTTTCCTTGTTTTCACAGGACCTAAATTTTCAATTTGCAGCAACTGTGTTTGTCCTAACAGGTCATGTGTGTAAACAGACTAACTGAAATGATTGATGTAAGAGAAGACAAAAAAAGGCAACTCTTAACTCTTGGACTAGACAATTGTCTATTTCATCATTTTTGCACTGGCTTGAAATTCATGAATGTGGCAAACACCGAAAATCTAGTGGATTATCTTTTTATTTTATACACCTGCTTTTCATCTTGTCAATCCTCTTTTCCTCTGTTTTTTTAACCATCTTTATTTCACACACATACAAAGGTTTCTGCTCCAACGTTCAGAGATTTTAGACTCTTTCTGAAGATGTGGGTATACAGGAAGTTTGAAGGCTTGCACTGGATGAAAGGACCTGCAATTCAATTACTGATGCTGATTTTTTTTCTGAGTGACCTTTTTTTTGGTTGTTCCAAATTGACTGTTTTTCTTTCTGTGACTCTGCTATGTGAATTTATACTTTTAAACAATTTATCCCCTTCTAAACTTATGTGAATGCCTAAAACATCTTTCAAAAAGCTTTCTTTCAAAATTTGAAGCCTTCGCCTCTGTGTTTTTATTGTATATTGTCAGCTGAAGTACACTTTCTAAACCAACATGTGCTGTAGCATCCCATGTATGATCTGCAAGGAGGGCCAAACTCTTTATCTGAGTGCACATATCTAACTGAAGAGTTTTAAACCGAAAGGCTGAAGTACAGTATTTGAAACCCTTTCTGTGTAAATATAGAATGATTTTGTGAGTTACTGATCTCTGCCGCAATAAATCACTTCTTAATAAGAATTTTAAAAATAAGTAATTATTGCTCAGAGACGGTTTATCCACTCTTGCAAATTAGCTGACAAGCCTTCAAGGCATATATTTGTCTTTGCCAAGGTCATCTTTGGGACACATTTCTACATTCAATCCTACATATTTTTATCAATCTAGCAGAACACCCAAGCTCTAATTTTTATCTGTGATCCCTCTTTCGTTTTCCCCACTCCATCTGACAGTTATCAAACCTACTGACATGTAATTGTACTGGTTTCATGGCTGTGATTAAATTAGTGATTTAAGAAGACTCCCACTGAAATCTCCGTAATCTTGACATCTGAAATGCAGTTTTTGTGGTTTGGTTCTTGTTCCTAATCAAGATGCTGCATGACTGCTGGTGATGGCTTGCAGTGGTCCAGGGACAGAGAATTAGCCAGAGGAGTGGGTATGGTGTTGAGGATGTGTGCAGCTGAGGTCAGATGGTTCTTGTTGTGGAGTATAATTTAAGGCATGTCACAATTCTGTTTTGGCCTTAAACTGTTTCTGCTGTGTTTAATGTACCTGCATGAACTTGGGGCTCCCAGAGAGTCCAGCGGTCATGGGATCCTGCATGGCTGTAAAGCATTCTCCTATCCATGCTGGTCTGCACTGAAATCCAAGCTGATGGGAATTCAGAGATTTTGGTGTCCGAGTTAGCTGTATTAGTACAGCTCTTCAGCTGTGGCAGTCACACCTTTCTATGAAATTTGCAGGGACCTGTCTTTTGGACCAGGTTTATCTGGCTCAGGCCGTAGGTGCTGCAGCTATCCTCACAGGTCTGCAGAAATACAAGTACAGGTTTCCCATGCACTGGTCAAGCAATGGATCCTTAGTCACTGAAGGGGAATAAACTTAGCTAAGGTGTGTAATAGGTTGTCCTTCAGCTTATTATTTGCACAAAAGGTTTCTGAGTGATACATTCACACTGGAAGGAACCACAAGAAACTCTGGTAATGCCAAATGATTTCTGAAAAATTGGCATGACATCTTTTGCATTGACTGGAGAAGTAAAATGTGTGTTCTGATACACCTGAAGTGATGCTTATGTACGTTCCTCTTTTAATATTTCCTGGGTGGAAAACTTAGGAAGTGTCGAAGCCAACAATATTCTTGCTGCCAGTTACTTTGGCTGCCAACTCCGGCGCAGATTCTCTCAACAGACTTAACAAATGGTACTGGATGTAAGTGATTTCCAGCAGAGAATAACCTACAGAGGTTCCTGCAGAATCAATTACCAAAATCCCATACCAAATGTGGTAACACAGCTTCAAGAGCTGTTCTAAGCTGGAAGCCATCCTCACCTGCTATCTCATGACTTTGCTTTACAGGGTTTTACGCATTTTAGAGATGCTGTTGACTGCAACTGGGAGTATAATGCTGTGATTTTGATTTGAGACACTGTTTAAGGAATACTCTCTCTTGTTAGATTGATCATAGCACACTGGTAGGGCAAAAAAGCAGGGGTTCTATCCAGGGAAAAAGATTATAGATATATATATGTATTGTCAAATTTAGACTGATTGTGGACACAATCTTGAAACAGTTACACAAGTAGTTTTTAGTCATTCTGATAATCTTACCCAGGTGGCTACACTCTATTCCTCGGTGTTCTGAAATGTTAGCTTTCTTTCAGAAAAACTTACTGTAAATTATGTGTTATTTATTCTTGCAGCCATTCCTTATTGCAAATCTTTGTTTTAGCAGTTAAAATAGTCTTAATGTGAAAAAAGATTTTGCCTGTAATAATTATTTGCTTGCATGAAAACACTTCATAACATCTTATTAAAAAGCATTACAGTTCAAGAAGGCTTTGACCTAATAAGCTATTTAATAATGTTAAAGGCCACAGCATCTTTGATTTAGAAGCAAAGAAAAATAGTCTGATACATAGCAATAAAGAGATGTTAAATTCAAATTTACGCCTATGTTGTTTAAGAGTAGAAAGTTTGTATCATGGTATTGTGTTTTATTTCCTATTATTAGAAGTGTTATTATCAGAAATACTTTTCTGATTCATGTATAAATTTTATGGTTTCGTTTTCTGCTTTTATCCTTACTTAGTTTATTCATAAACAGTCTTACTGAATCAGGTAAAAAACTCAACAATTGTTTCATTGTTTTGTTTTCCTCTATTTGTTTTACCTTCTTGAGAGAAGGTACCTGGAGAACTCCTTTCAACATGGTAGCTACTATCCAACCTAATATTTACTTAAACTACATCAAATCTAGAGATAAATATGCTGCTTAATTCACTCACCATGGTCAGTGTTTTAAAAGAAAATAAAAAGAATTTGTATCTGCAGAGGCTACTGTTGCCTTTAACTTTTCTAGATGATTAGAATATCCAAGTCAATATTGCTCAATTAATTTTAGTAATAAGCTCAGTGGTCTGGAAGCAGTACCTTTTTCTGTATTTATTTAGGTCATGCTCATGTGTAGATAAAATTCTTGAACCTATGGCAGCTCTTGGCAGTTTGAAAATGAGTGTTAATTAACTTCTCTGCTTATATTCCTTCAAGCTAAAGTGTAGTTGATGAGTTATCATGCAAATATAATAAATCCTGAAGCTATTTCATAAACATAGTCATTTAACCTGAATTAAATGCTTCATCAATGGAGACAAATGAATTCTTTAAAGCCATATTATTTGGTGTTTAGAAATACCTCAAAATTCTTATATATGCACTTTAATTCTGGGAAGTAGAGAATGAGAAGTGGGATGAGAAGACCTGATGCGCACATATAGATCTTTACAGAAATGGATGTGTCTGCTAACCTAGTCCTGCAACTGGGGAGTCAGGGACTGATATAATGCCAATATTCTGGGTATTTTAATATTTTTCTCCGTTCTTAAATCTACATGTTATTTATATTGAACATTTTGCTTGAACTGAGAAGAGAATTTTTCAATTTGATGTGATTTATTGGAGTTATTTGCACAGGGTTGTAATAATACCATTGAATATATTTCCCCCAAAGTGTGTAAGAACAGTAGTTACCTGATGTAGAGTTTAATTGAATGCTTAATTTATTCTTCAGAAAGCAGTTTGTTCTCTCTGGAGAACTACTGGTTGAAGATTTAAAAGTAATTTTTCTTCCTCTGATCTTGGATAACAAAGGCACCATGGCTGTTCAGATGGGAACAGCTGTTCCTATCCTTTCAAAGTCTGCACTGTGCTCCTTTTTTTCCTCGCAGGAAGAAGAAAAAAAGATCCTGATCGCTTTGTGATATTGACCACTCAGGCTTCTTATTCCGAGGGGAGTATTTTCTGTATTTAGTAAATGAGTACTGAAAGATGTACTTAATAGCTTTGACATCACAGTCTTTGCATACAAAAATGCAACAACGAGAATCTGAAATCTGGCCCTAGGGAACGTGATTGTCAGTTGTGCAAACTGACACTGTTTTACCTCCAGACTGTCAGTGTTCTCAAAGGAAGCCTGTTCAAATTCATTGAGCAGAATGGCATGTGGGAATAATTTCAGCTGTTCTTAGAAACCTGTGTATCACTTTCTACCATGTCCTCTAACTTTGGAGTAACTGAGAAGTTCTGCTACTCTGTGCAGTTGTGTTTTGGAGAGGGCAGATTAAAATTTAGTAGGGTTTTTCTCCCTCGCAGTTTTAAATGTGAGATAGAAATGGTTCTTTTCCTTCAGCTGTTTTTATTGAGATAGTATAGACTGTGAAGCTCAATATCCAAAAAAGGACCTGAATCTGAAGTCCAAAATCTTACTTGGTGGGATATAAGGGAAATTATTCTGCTGGCATGGACAGAACTGATATTAATTTGATGTAACTTGGAGTATTTGACTCCCAGCTAAATATACCTCTCTCTCTCTCGTATTGGTTAGATGAATGTACAAAAAGATGATTTTAAGGTGACTCCTTGGTAGCAATTACAAATGGAAAAGAATCATATGTCTGACAGAATAATGAATGATGACGAGAGTTATTTTAGGAGTTTTCACTAAAATATAAAACATGGAATTCTGTCTTTTCACTTGAGGACATTGTGTTTTCCAGCACTTCATTGAAATTTCTAATACTAACAATGTGGCTGCTGCAACATTTAAACAGGAAACTGGAGTTTGAAGAGGCTGATTAGGCTCTGTAAGGCTACTTATGTGCTTCTGATGGAGATTTGGTTTCTGTCCCCAGACTGCTCAAAGAGTAAATGAGTGAGGCAAGGTAGAAGAAACTGTAATAGCAGAGATTGATGTGCCAGATTGTGATGGAAAATATGTAATAACCCATAAAATAAAGACATAAGGATTATCCCAACTTTTGTGAACTCTTATCAGCAAGGTAGGTGCTTCTAGACAATTTGCTGCTGTTGCCCCACGTTCACAGTGGGCTATGCTGGCCCAGTTTCCTTGAAATTCACATTTGAGTTATCAGCAGATATGGCTGGAGTGCCTTTGGGGTCTGGGTGCAGTAGCAGAGTGAGTTTTTTACATGATTTTGTGGCATAAGTGCTCAAGTGTCAAATCTCTGATGTTTAGTTTAATAAACCAAAGAACCAGCCCCTTTTATCTTTGACAGCAATATGAAGGATACTTCTGTCTTCATAAATGTTTGCTAATATCTTTTTAAGTGACAGGTCCCATAATTTTAATTTGGTTTGCATGATGCCGTATAAAAAAAATTAAAATTAAATCAAAACCAACAATCATGCCACATTATTATTTAAATCAGATATTCTTAATGCCTTAAAATGTTATATTTTGATAATAAAATTAAATCTCTGCATGAAGAGTGAATTGAAAACTCCATTAAAATTCCTTTTTTTCTGTGGGGACTGGAAATTACTGTGAAGCTCTTAGAATTAATTTAAATAACTATTCTTCAGAGACAAAATTCATCTAACTTTTATAAGTATTGTCCTACTGATTTTTTTTTGTCATTTGCAAACATAAATTTCCATTATAATAATATTTTTTGGCAGCTGTAACAGCTAGGATAATTTGTATCTTGAAAAATTTGTAAATAATGGAGAACTTAATGGAAGAAGTTTCTTCCATTAAGTAACCCAGAGGCCTGCACATTTCAGCAAAGATACAAAGACTTAGAAAAACAGATCTCTCTGATATATCATGGGAAAGTATACCAGATATTAAGCCAACTGAAAAATCTGGTCTGGAATTTTATTTATAGGGTGTGCACATTTGAGTGAGAGTTGTGGACTTATTTGAGATGAACCAGTCTGAATTTAATTCCTTTTTCTTTGTAAATTACTGCTGGATAGCTTGGTTGCTTTTAAAATAGATTTTTCTATTTATTATTGGCAGTCTTTCAACAGAGACTTTTAAAAGCAATCTACAGGACTTGCATGCTAGGCTCTCATTTAATTCAGAGATTTGAGCATCTTACTACTTTAGTATCCTTCGAACTTTCCAACCTTTGTGTATGCTTTTGAGAATCACAGGTTAGCAGCTGCTTAGTTTAAGAGTGTTTTCTGTTCACACTGGTTTTCTTAGTAAGGCATGATACATTAGTGCTAATAATTAATAAGAGAAGAATGTTTTATTTTCGATTTTGAAAGAAGAAAATGCGTAGATCTTGCCTAAGGGGTTTTACAAAGTGCGAAGGCTTTTCCTAAGTTAAATGGGTCAAAGGAAGTTCACGTGTTTTAAGAATTTGATAACTTAATCTGATTTCTTTCTTTGGATTTCTCTCCAAGAGGAGTTGTCTCTGGGTTGAGAATTTTGAAAGATGCAGAATTTTAAGCTGATTTATTTGGCTATATGTGGCTTATATCTGCTAACTGTAGCAACAGCAACTGCTATACATTCTCTCAATTTCTACCTGTTCCCCCTTAAAATTGGCTCTCTTTTTCTGGAGATGCTGGGGAAGCTGAAAATGACCGAAAGCTGTCTGCAGTTCTACTGGGGTCTTGGGTTTGGAAGTAAAGATTTTTGTGTTTAAACATCACCGCATTTACTGAGGGTGTGTGTGAATGTACACATTTGTTCCTCAGCCTTTGCTTGTATCTCGTGGTGCTGGGTGTGGATATTTCCAGACTATGAATAGTAAAGTATTTATAAAGGGGTTTTAAACTGTATGTTGAATTTGTTGGTCTGCTGCAGCTGTTACCACCTGCGTGGCCTAATGTCCATCAGATTTCATAGCTCTTTGCCACCTGCTCCTGCTCTTGTGGTTTGCTAAGTGCCTTGTCCTGCTGCTGCATTGGGGTGAAAGAACGTGAGGCAGCAGTGTCTTGCCTGGTATCTACAAGTGGAGATAAAGGATCCTTACATGTGATGATTGATAACAAAAGCTGAAATTTCTCTAATCCAAGCAGTAGATGGCTGAATTTTCAATGTGTATGTGTTTTGAACTAATTTTTTGCTTTTATGCAGTTTATTCTTATTATAGAATAGTTTGTGTTTCTGGTACTGTATTATAACATACACCCATACAGGTGCTCTAGCTGGGTAGAAAACTTGTTACAGACTAATAAAAGTTACAAAACTGTTAAAAAAAGGTAAAGTGAGTTTGTGTTACACTTAGATGGATGTTTTCTCTAGCAATCTTGCAATCAAATATCTAATATATACAAATCAATGCATGTTAACAGCTCCTGCTGTATTTTTTGTGTATGATTGACAGTTTCATGGGGAATAAGAAGAGCTTTAAAGAACTTTAAAGATTTTATATTATCTTCATCTCTTTTATTCACTTTCTTCTTTTTTGTTCTCAGAGAGAGATGGGAAAGTTTGCTTTAATAAGGCTTTTAGAAAACCTTAGAACACCATGGGAGAACTTTTGTGTGCTCCTTAGATATGCACTCTGCACTCTGAAGCAGAGCCCTGCAGATCAGTATATTCCTCCAAAGTGGAAATTTCACCTGAAATGAAGTATATGTGGCTGTACACTATAAATATTTGCTACAACTAAATACAGGCTTTTTTTTTTTTTAATGATTCATAAAGGTTTTGTTATTCATATATATATTTTAATCTCTTTCCGGTTCTGTAAATGATAGTGGCTGCTGACCACACGTAGGTCCTGATAATGAAATGATTGCTGCCTGTCACACAGGTCTGGGTACCTTGGAGCCCAGCTCTCTGCTTCCTTTTCCACCCTTGGCAATTCTTGCTGAGTATTGTGGAAAGGGCTCTTGGGGAAGAATTTTAGCATGACAAAAAGTGTTTCTGCTCTCTGGATTTAAGGCATACTAATTTAAGATATTCTTGCAGGAACACGTTCATTAAAGAAGTAATTTTAGTAAAGTAGAAGCCATGAATGCATGAATGAAGAATGAAATATAAGAAATTTTTATGGTTGAACTCAGTATTTAGTAGGCAGACCCGGAAGGTGACTGTGGCGTCCTCCACTGGTAAAAGCAGTGTTAGACTTACCCCTTTAATTTGGGCTAACGAGGACAAATACTGTCTGTGAATTAAAGTATTTGACTACTGCTTTTACAGAAAAGCACTGAGTAATTTAGATGTGATCTAAAAGTCACATCTGGAGGCAAGTGTGCTGAAAAAAAATACAGCTGAGAGAAGAAGTCTATCATGCTCAGCATTTGCAGGCACACATAGTAGAGAATATTGCCAGAAGACTGACCAACTTCCTATTAGGGAAATACATAGAAATAAAAGGCACAGTAGTTACTCATTTGTATAGCTTAGCTAAAGGAGAGTATACACAGTTTCTGTCCTGACCATCACTGCTAATATAGAAGTCTCTTCAGATAATTGGTTGCTTATTTTTTGGTCTTTCACAGTTGAGATTGCCACCTTGGAGACTCCCAAAGAAATCCTGAAACTTACTAATTATCAAGGATTGCTAGTGGTATATCACCTTTTTCTTCACTTATTGTTAACCTCAGAAGCTTGTTCTTGTTCCTTGGGACTTTCCTACTGCTTTTTTTTCCCGCCTTGTGTACTCTCCATTGTTACAGATCTGGTTATTTACAGATCCTGCATTTAGCATCATAGTTATTTTAATAATACCCTTTTTGCATGTGCCATAAAATACCACTTTTTTTGGTCCTAGAATAGCTTTCAAGAACATGTTGCTATGCACATTTTTCTTCCTTCAGACCTCTTTTTATTTATTTTTCATTTGCTATTTTATCTGTGCTCATGTTGTCACCCTTTACCACAGAACAGTGAAGTTTCTTCCTTTTATTTAATTAATGTGCCTCTCCCTTCTGGCTTTTTTTTTTTTTTTTTTTTTTTTTTCTTTTTTTTTTTCTTCTGTTTTAGTTGATGTTACAGAA
>VZTD01003682.1:26039-404276 GCA_013397725.1 Rhagologus leucostigma
TAAGTCAGTGTGCGCAGTGTGCATTGCAAGTAAAGATAAAGTATCATTTGCCACCCATATGCCAAATCTCAGTGCAAAGTCTGAAAATGCCTCGAAGACTGTTAGTTTAATAAAAAGATGTTCACATTAATTCATTCCAAATCACAGGGCAGAAACACTAACATGACCAAAACAAGTTAACAGACAGTAAATTGACCCATGTATCTCACTAACATCTCTCTATTGCCTTCCTAGGTTTCAATATTTAGTAAGTGTCCAATCTCTTAAGCAGGAACAAAGATTGGTGAGAACAGCCCCAGTTTCCGATAAATAGGAATGAGTTCTTTGATTCGAGAATAATAATTGGCTGTTGTATATTAACAGTATGACCCAGAGCAATTTTACAATAACCTTTTAAGTGCTTGCAAAAAACCCACAAAAAAATGGAAAACAAAAAAAACCCAACCAAACAAAAACCCAAGTAACTGACACACCAAAAAACTCCCTTAATAACAGTTATTTTCAACAAATGCAGTTACTGCATTTCTTAGTTCATTTTTAGTGAGCTTTCAATAAATATTAGTGCATTAAATACAGAATTTAATTAGCTGGGATTATGATTTACGTGATTTCTGACTTGCTTGCTATTTACAATTTCTAGTAAATGTTGCCCTTGGCGAAATAAACATACTTAATTTATAGCCAGTGGGTGAGCAATTATTTTTGATTTTGTTGACACTAAATGTCACTAAAATTCTGTCTGTTTTAACGGTGAAAATGCACTGTTGTGTTGCCAGAGCCTGCAAACGTGTTTGTGTTGGTTTTGGCTGTGGTAGGGTTAATTCTCTTTGCAGTGTCTGGTATGGGACTGTGTTTTGTATTTGTACTGGAAATTGTGTTGATAATTTAGAGATGTTTCTGCTATTGCTGAGCAGTGCTCTTGACACAGGGTCAAGGCCTTTTCTGCTCTTTAGACTGTCTTAGCAGTGACAAGATTGGGTGTGTATAAGAATCTGGAAGGGGATACAGCCGGAAGGGGACAGAACTGTTTTTACTCTTTAGAGTTGCAAGGACTTTGATGGAGAAAAATAAGGAACCGAAGGAAAAGGCATAAAAGCTATTACAGACTGTTATGGAGGGAGAAGGCAAGGGAGCATATTATTGCCTTCAGTTTTTCAGGCATTATCACTTGACCACCATCATCCCAGCCCAGCTCTTTTCATCCTATGGTATCTCTGATCAGGATCTGTTTCTAGTTCCTTTTCAGTCCTCCTGCTGCTTGCAAGTTTGTAAAGTCCAGTGTTTTTGTGGCACTCTCACTTGTGTGAGGTACCTGCAGCTCTGCTCACTTAGATACATGCAGTCTTTCAGTGAGATGTGTACAAAGTGGAGCTGTGCAAAGCCTGGTGATATCAAAGGGAACCAGAATGTAGCTGCACTAGTTTGACGTGACATACATTTTTGCAAGTTTGACATCAACCTGTAGTTTGCCAATCTGCCACGTGCACCAGTAGAGTGCTACCTGAAAGACCTGCATGGTTTTGTACCCGGGTGACATTCAGGAAAGAACATCTGTCATTTAAGACAGGAGTGAAAGTATGCTTTTATAGGTGTCCCTAATTAAAGGTGAATGGTCTGTAATTTTCTTCCAGCCTTTAATTAAAAAGGGTGTTATTCCAAATAGTGCCAGGTCTGCTAGAAGAGCAATTAAAATTCTGTTCTAAACTAAATGCAGGGTCAAAATGAAAATCAGAGATTTTAATTTGTCATTATGAAAATAGTTGTTTCTTAAGCGTGGTAAAACTTGCAGTGTTTTATTCTTGGAGAGGCCCAATCACTGAACTTTTCCATAGTACCATCTGCGAAGTGTGTTGAAATAGTGATTAACTTATGCTCAAGAAGTGCTGTTAGTCAAATCAAGGTAAGAGCTTGAGAGGCAGTCTTGTCTCGAGGAGTGTGTTCATGCTTAGCCACTCTGAGACCAGAGTTATACATGTTACAAGTTTTGTGCTTTGGATCCTCATTGAATTACTACTGCTGCTATGAATGCGTCCTTATGATTGTATTTAATGTGTTGGGTATCACACTTATTAATATGGGGGAAAAAGAAAATAAGTTTCTGAAAGCATTGTGCATGCAAAGATGGAGCAAAAAGACTTGATGCTGACTGTCAGCCCAGTTCTGTCACCTGTTTTCATGCTGTTGTCACTGGGCACCTGTTGTGATACACCGTAGTTTAGTTCTGAACCCATGTGCATCCAGGTGAGCTGGGGGAATTGTCACACCCGGTGGTGATTTGCTCTCTGTGCCTCAAGATGAAGGGAAAGGGGATGGAATGGAAGATGATAGTTATGTTCCTTTACACTGAAATTCCCAGAAGTCTTTCCTTGCCTGTGGAAGCAGTGGACACTTTTATCTGGGTATTGCTCTCCAGGAAAATTCCATGGAACACAGAAATGTCCACCACATTGGAAAAAGCAGAAAAGGCTAAGAGGTATGGCAAAAGGACATGCTCAACTTTTGGACAATGGGATGTGAGACTAGGGCAACCCAGTGACATCCCCTACGACTGAGTCCGGGGACTACCGATTTAACTGTTACCATTGTAACTCAGAGAAGGGAGTCTTATGGAGTATTTTGAATGTAATTAGAGATAGATAGCTTTCATTGGTTACACTTTCTCATGTAAGAGGACCAAGACAAGACAAGTTTAAAACCTTGTAACTGCAGGAGCCTTGTCTCATAGACTCTTTCATTCCTGGAATTAAAACATAAGCAAATAGATAATTTTTTTATTCTCGAACATTTTCTTTTTTTTTTTTTAAACGGTAGAGATAAAATTAGAGATAAATCTACTGTGCTGCAAAATGATAAAGCAGAAAAAGTATGATGTTTTTCTGAAGTGATGTGCATGTTTGCAAACAAAAATGCCTTTTACGGGGTTAAATATGAAACTGAAAATTTATATATAAATGAGAAAATGCCATAAGCATTTATGTAAACAGGTAAATATTAAATTCATTTAATGTATTTTTATTCTATATATAAACTCTGCAAAGTTATAGTAGGATATTAGAACAGACTAATAGCAAGAAATTTTTAAAAAAATAATCACTTTGTAAGAGGTAACAGATACTTTTGTTCAAGTTTTATTAAGAATTATATGCTGCAGAGAGATACAAAAACCAGAAGAACAAGTAAAATAATTACAGTATCTAAAGTATCTGTCCACTTGTTTAGAAATATGAAGGAAAAAATTTCTTAGTTGCATCATAAAATACTATGTGGATGCTTCTGAAAGGATAAAATAAGTAAGGTAATGGACGTAAGTGTCCCTGTATCTTCATTTTACAGGACACTGAAAGAAATTTGAACTGCTGCCTTGATAGATTTATTTGTTATGCTCATTCGTGGATGAGCCCTCCTCTCTTGGAAGGAAGTAAGGATTTTTGTAATAGCCAAAAGTGAGAGGGCTTGACTAACTGCCTGTAGTATAGGTCTGTGTCATGAATGAATGCTGATAGAGGGATTTTGGCAGTGTGGAGTCAGATAAACTAGAAAGATGTGTAGATGCATGTATACACTTAGATCAATAGGGAAATATTCAAGGCAAACTTTTTGAAAATAGTGTTATGAAAGTCCTGGACCTTGTGTAAATAAGGCATAAAGCATTTAGTAAGTTACTTGATGCAGAATAGATCTTATATGTAGAGCATATTAGGCAGGCACAAGCTCTGGAAATAAATTTGACAATGATGAGGAATAGATCTGGTCCAAGGGGCTCAGCTTGTGAGCTGCAGAATGCGATGTAGGTTGACATGCAGATCGAGCTCTGGGTGGGAGGCCGAGACAAGAGGCAATGAACTGCCAACCTTTGGGATAAAAAAGGACAGGAAAGATGGGGAATGCCAGCCAGGAGAATGGACACTGCGAGATGTGGCACGAGTCGAGAATTCCCGACATTTTGAATAATAGAAGGAGACAAATATGGGTCACTCCAGAGAGGTGAAGGAACACAGAGAGAGGGCAGGAGTTGAGGTCTGAGAAGGAAGGGTGAAACCTGTGCATGCGAAGACTGAAGGAGTATAAAAGCTCAGGAGTTCCACTGTTGGAGGTCCCTCTTTGGAGGCACCAGCTCAAGCCTTTTCGTGTTACTGCCCCATGAATAAACTGCTTTAAGAATGAGGTATCTAAGGCTCTGCTGAGGGAAACCCAGTGTCAAACCGGTGAGGAAACCAGGTCTGGTTGCCAGTGGGGTGTGCAGGGAGACAAATGGGGACCAGTTGGGCCGCTGGAGCCACCTGCAGTGAAGGAGCCTCGGTCCCAGCACTGACAGTCTCTGGCAGTGGTAGTGTGACTGCCAGAGGGTCTTGTGGATAGTCAGACTGGAAACTTTCCTTAAAAACAGGAACTGATATGAGTATAAATGTGGAACTTAGGAGAAAAAGGACTTTTTCCTTATGTGCAAATCTATTGCTGAGAGTGTTGGCTCGGAAAAATGAGCAATGGAAGACAAAGAGAGGTAAGAGAGAAGCTGGAACAACAGAGAGAGGGGTGGAAATCTGTATACTTATTAATACAAAACTTACAAACTACACTGCTGGTTATGACTGTCTGGCAAAATGTGAATGTGTACTGTCAGATATCTTGTTTATGGATGAAATGTGTTTGAATGCTTTTAAGAAGCCTATAAGAAATGAATCATAGTAATAACTCTTGAGCTGAATGGCAATAACCCATTAGATTTGCAGTTTTGTTTATTGGAACGTTTTAAGAGTGCTTCTCTGCATTGTGCTGCGTTATTCAAATTTGGAAAGTAACATCACTCCTCTGTTCAGTAGTATGGATTCTCTTTATGTGTTTAGTAAAGGTTAAAGGTCATCAATTCCTAACTCTCTTTGGTGTTTATAATTTTGATTGATACTTTTTAATTTTAAAAAATTTTTCATAGCTGAAATTTTTTTTGTCCCTCATAAGTTATCTTTCATTCTGTTACTTCTCATGGCTTCTGCCACTGAATTCTAACATGTTCCACATATATTTGATTATGTTGAATTTTGGATGGTCAGCTATAGTTTGAAAAGGAATAGACACAGCCCTCATTCTTCCTGTGATTAGACATGTGGCTGTCTTGCTGGTAAGGTAATAATTTTAGAATATGCCTTGCTCTTAAATAGCTTTGTTGCATCTTGGTTGGTAAAGGCTGGAGAATAAATTCCATCTTAGATCCTGAATTATCAAACTGATTTTACAGCACTAACAACCTTGTGGTACTTAAGTGAAAAAATTAGGTGAATGTCATCAAAATGTTACCTTTAAGGAATATCTTTATTCTGAACTCGTTGCATGCAGAGATGGAGCCTTAGATGGGAACAGCTTCCATTTCCTAGTTCAGTAGACCAAAGCTCATCTCACCAGCTTGCTTTGAATTTTCCTTTTCATTCTAGAAGAGCAGGTGGTTTCTTTAACTGGAGTGCGTCACTGCAGCCAAAAGAGTTGGAATACCTGGCCCTCTTGTGCCTGTTCCTGTGTGCTTTTACAGACACGGGACAGGAATAAGTAATGTTCATTTGATGTATGAGGTGTTCCCTGCCTGCCTACTATACCGTCAGCTTGTGTACAAAAACTATTAACTCTCTTAAAAATTGAAATACAATAAACTTCAGAGACTTGGCTTCCTTATAGTGAGGAAGGATCCTATAGAGAAATTAAAATGTAAAGCATCTCAAGACTATTTTCAGAGGGTTTTCTAACTGGAGGATGGATGAGCTGAGGCAGATGTCAGGAGAAGTGTATTTTACACCTCAAAAACTGTCACAACAGAAGTGCTAGCCTGTGGTTCAGTCATGGAATATGAAGATAGCAGATGGTGCCATAACAGAGATATCTGTCAGAACAGGGCTGGAAAAGCAGAAAGCTTCAAATAAGTAACAGTTTTGACTGTGTAGGTTTTAGAAGTGAACCACGGAACGGCAAAATCAATATGCCACACTGTAGACAGTCAGTGAAAAATGCACAGTGGGTTTAACATCATCCTAATAGATCAGTCAGCAAATGCTACCACCCAGGGTAGCATACTGCTTGCAAGCCAAAGGAAAGAGCCAGTTGAACATCCCTTCCTCCCACCCCCCCAAAAAAGGAATTTCATCAGATTTGCCCCTGCATTTTTGGGTATATGTGCCACTGCCACAAGGGTGTTGAAACAAGACAGAAAAGGAAGGGCTTTTTTTGTAGTATGTCCAGCTCATTCATTTTTGAATAAAAATTGCAACCCCTCCCAAAAAGCCCCCCAAAACAAAAAAAAAAAACCCCAAAACGACCCCAACCTTATGATTTTTCATATTGCTTTGTGCATCTGAGTGAGCTTCTGGAATATATAGAGAAGATGATGAGAGAAATTCCTAAACCAAACCGGAAGTAAGGCTGATTTTTCCTCAACCCTAAAGACTAAACCACTATTGTTGGTGTTTTATTTTCTCTGATGATAATTTCATCCTGATATCTTCCTGATATACTTGAGAGTGAGCTACCAAGATTACTACCAAGATATTACAATGACTTTAAATATTATTTTGAATATAATGTAAAACTTGTAATTATTATTATTGATAATGTTACTCCCTGAACTGCTCAGGACTAGATGATTGTTGTAGGTTTCTTTCAGAATTCTGTTCTGTTATGCTAATGTATAAGGGACAAGGCAATAAATCCTGTTTTAGAGACCCTAACATTGCTGTGCCTTGCTGTGATTTTCACGTCTCTGAAATGCCGTGCAGAGTTGGTGGGCCTTCCAGTTTCCATTTTAAGCTTTCTGAAAACAAGCTACAGGAAGTTTATACATAATTTTTATGAACGAAATGAACAAGTGTGTATCTAAAAGCCGAAAGAGATGAATTATGACTGTGGTCAGTGCAACATAAAGCTTAAAAAATAACAGTACCCAAGACGTCATTTTCAGATGAATGTCACCAGAAAGTCAGAAGAGGTTTCTTTTTTCCCCACTTGCATTCTTGGTTTATTCCCATGGGAATGTCTAGTTTTGACCTTGTGGAAGACTTGCTGTGTAAATTATCCCACAATATTAATAATGTATTCCCTCCTCCCCATTTGTATCAATCTTTTATCCTTCAACAGACCTTTCAGAGAAAACTTTGTCCAAAAAGAAAATAAAATGAACAATAATGCATTTTTCTAACCTCTGAGCATAACATAATATAAAGGTCAATGTATTTGTCAATGTAATACTTAAATGTAAAAGCAGTAATTTAGTTTCCTGACTGCTACAGGTTATAGTTCTTTATTATGCTAATAAGACTAGATAAGTAACATCTATTATGTTATAAATGCCGTAAAATTAGAAATGGATTCAACTAAAAAATACAGCAAGGTTATTTTAACATGCAGCATTTAACCTCCTTGTTTTTGTGTCTTCCCTTTTGATTATATATGGACAGGTAAAATTATTACAAATCTTCCTTAATTGTTGTATATATTTCTTCTAAAACATTCCAAGTGTTATTTAATTAATTCACAAAAAAGGATTAGCAATTAAAATATTTCTGATAAAGTATTTGTACTTAAATTTCAGTAGCAGTTTGGGTTGTTTTTTTTTTTTTTTCATTCTGTGATCTTGAAATTGTGGACACTAGTATTAATATTTAAAGTGGATGGAGGGGCAATTTTTACTTTGGGGCAATAGAAAACATTGTGGCAAAGCCTTTGAGTCTTAATTCCCTCCTGTGCTATGTGTGGCCACCACGTTTACAATCAGCAAGCCTGGCGCTGCAGCATCCTGGAGCAGGGCTACACACTAAAGCACAAAGTGATGGGGTGGCCACCAGCTAAGAGATGTTAGAGCTGCCACCCTGCCTGTGCCTACAGTCAGTGTTGGAGGAAGATCCACCTTTTGGTTTTGGTAAATCCAAGCATAACTTTTCAGTCTTGATTTTTGTTTTCAAACTTCCTTTCAAAATCATCGTTCCCAACTGGTGCTGTTTTCCAGTGATTAACCAAGAGCTTTAAAATACCTAATCAGAGTTGAAAACTGGAGTGGTTTGTTAGGTTTGTACTGCATGTATTGAGATGTGTGTCTGGTTTTAGTTAAGAAGGATTTGGTAGAGAGTAACTGTAACAATAATTCTCTGTGCAGGGGGCAGAGAATTTCTTAAGAAGGAGAATTAGGACATCCCACTCTTTTTGCACAGTTTTGTGGGTTTTTAAGGATCTTGAAAAGATGGTGAATAGTTTGGTGATCTATAGCTAGGGTCAAGAAATTTTTACAGTATGGGGTGATTTGGGTACTTAAAATAGTAGGCAAAATTATCAGGAAATCTTCACTGTGCATATTGTGATGTGTGTTGTTACTTCGTTATCAAATTTGGTGAAATGACTAGGGGCAATATGAAGAAGGTCTGCCAAAGCCTAGATGGTGTGGAATTCAATACAGGGATTTTGGCAGACTGGAGAAATGGTCTGGCAGAAATTTTGTGAAGTAAAACTAAGGAAAATGCAGAGTCTTGTAGCTGAGGAGGAATAACCTCTTGCACTGCCGACCAGATGAAAAGCAGCTTTGCAGAAAAGACCCTGGAGTCGCTGGTGGACACCAATGTGTACATGAGCCAGCAATGTGCCTGTGTAACAAACAGAAAAGGTTTAGCAGCCTCCTGGGCTGGATTAAGCATTGTCACCAGCAGGTGGAGGAAGATGATCCCTCTTCTCCGAAAAGCACTGGTGAAATGCATCTGGAGTGCTGGCTGGTGCCAGCTGGTGTTGGGCCCTACAGAAGAAACATGGACATACTGGAGTGAGTTTGGTGTAGGGTAAAGTCAAAGGGATTGGAGAATCAGATCTATTGGAGAAAGGCTGGGAGCTGCAACTGCTTAGCCTGGAGAAGAAAAGGTTTGCAAGGGTCTTATCAATATCTATAATTAGATCTGTGGGAATGAAGAATACTGAGCCAAATGTCTCAGTGTATCTTGTGACATGCAAGAGACAATGGGCACAAACTGAAAACCAGGAAATCCATAGATGTGCAAAAAAACACCCATTTTTTTCCTCTTTCTGGTCAAGGACTGCAGCACCTTGTCCAGAGAATTTGTGGCATCTCCATCCTTGGAGGTAGTCAGAACTCATCTGGATGTGTCCCTCAGTAACCTGGTCTAGGTGACTGCTTGAGCAGGGTGCTTGGGTGAGGTGATCCTAAGAGGTGTCTGCCAACTTCACCTCCTGTGGGTCTGTGAGTTCCAGTGTCTATTGCTGGTGATAAACTGCTGCAAAATCCAACATTAGAAATTTTAGGCACACCTAAGTCTACTTATCTGAATGTCTCTGCCCATTATAATGATGCATTTTACTTAAAAAACGCTGAATTCTCTGTTTCCCACACATGCACAAACACAAAGACCTTGGGATTTTTTGCAAACATTTTTAACATCTTTGCTTTCATGTATCTTTCATGCTGTAGATGCATTGCAATTGGGACAAAATACTGATGCTCATGAGACTGTCTACTGAATTGAAAATCAAATTGAGATATAAGTCACATACACACTTGCTCACAGCCTCTCAAACTCACCCAAACCGTAGCCTCTTAGATCTGAAAATACCTTGTCACCTCTACTTTGAACTGCTGGTTTTTTTTCTGAGGAAGATACAATCATTGGTGTAATCCACACCAGAAATCTGCCAGGGATGCTGACACACCCTACCCTGTTCTACTTTTTGTATGGATACTGTCTGATTGTTTGGGACTGTCATTTTATTACTTCTTCCCTATAATTAACATGTTCTGCCAAGACATTTTTCATGATAGGCTGAATCTGTTTGCTGCTAGTCCCTCCGTTTTGCCCCGTTGTTTTGGTGTCTCACAGCAAAACATGACTTCCATAATCATACAGCCACATTATCCACTAAGGATTTACTGATAATGATATCTTAACCAGATAGAGCTGAAACTTAAATATATGTAAGTGTTAAAAGCAACTGTTTACTGTAATTGAACCACAGGGCTCACAGCTTTCTGCTCTTGGCTCTGTCACAAACTTCTAAAAATGAAACTGATTCTTCTTCCCTGAGCTTTGTTTATCACCGTATATAAATGAGAAAAGTAACTGTCTTGTCTTATGAGTATGGTAAAGCTTTATTCCCTAGTGCTTGTTGAACATCGAGAAGCATTATATTTGTAATAGGGAAGGAAAAACCATATATTGGTATTTCTGTAATTTGCTGGAAGAGAAGAGAAGTGAAGAGAAGTAGGATTTGCTACTTGGTAGCATTTCCTGTAGAATCGTGTAATCCTCTGCTGGTAATAACACCATTAATATTTGGAGGACATAATTTGGTAGCACACTGCCCTCATCAGCCCTGGGCTATGGGTTTATTGGTATGAACTGAGTGACTACAGGTATGACCTTGCAGAAGTTTTAGGATCTATTAATCAACCTGTGTTGCTTCTGGTAGGGGAAGGCCTGAAGTAGGAAAAAGTAGATTCTCTTCTGATAAAAAATTTCTGCAGCATTCACTGGTTTTGATTGAAAAGGGGAAAAGATGGGACAGGATGGTGTGGCGTATGCCCTTTTAGAATCCATCTATGATTCTCTCTAAATAAGGTTTATACTGTTCTTATGCTTAGGAGAGGGAAAGGGTCATTAAAGTGCCACTTGCACCTCTGGATGCATGGGTTAAGTTAGTGCCTGCTTAAATTTAATTTAAATATGGGTGGGGAGCTTGAGGGAAGATAGAGACTTGAAAAGAAAACACCCTACTCATCCTTTCCAAAACCAACTCCCAAAACCCTGAAAAAACCAAAAACAACAGAAAGGGCAGCAGACCATCTTTCTGGGGTGCCTAAAAAAATAACCTTTCCTGACCATATTTGATGGAAATTTTATTTAGTACCACATTTTAAAGTATGGGGATTTTGTTTGCTGATGGTTCAAGAAACAGTTGGGTAGTTAGTGAATATATTTGGGTTCTATGTACCCTAGTGGAGAAATAGTTGCTGACTACATGTATTAGATACTTTCTTTCTTTGTGTTTGGCAGTAGTGCATCACCATAACAAGTTCAAATGAGAAAAGAACAGAGAGAATTTCTGATATGCATGTCTTTCACTTCCTCTGTAATAAAATGCAAACTTTATTTTCCGTGAGGTTATTGGTGACTTGCTTTTATTCAAACAAAGAGTTCTTGTTAATTCACAGAACTGCCTCTTGAGCTGTCCAAGGTAGTTATTATTTATATTATTATGAGAAGGGTGTGAGAAAATAGTACTGCAGACGTTCATAGTTAATATGAAAAGACTCTCTGTGGGTTATTTGCATTAAGAAATTATGATCTGAGATCAAAGTCAGAGCCCCTTGGAACTCAAGATTCCTAGGCAGTCTAATTCTGAGATGTCTACTGAAATCTTTCAAAAATGAAATATAAACTACAGTAATGGGCTATCAAAACTGTCAAGCTGGCTCAGCAGAATGAGTGATGTGTTTAAGTTTGATCGCTTTCAAAAGCTCCATGAAACTAGACTAGTTTAATCCAAATGGCCAAAAGCCACTTCTGTATCCAATTATCAAAACCAAGCTTAACAAAAGCTGTCAAGTGCTGAATTGTGTTTTGGAATCATGCTGTACAGTGATAAAATGATTACCCTTGAAGAGAACTTTGCACATAGATTAATAAACATTTTTCCTACTTAACAAATCTAAAGCAGTAATTAAATATCAAAAGGAAGCAATTCCATTTTTAGCTCATGCATATACCCGAAGTTTAATTGTTACTTTTGTCTACATTTCTCCAACAATTCTGTAAAGTGTGCAAGCACAAAAGATGAGGATTTAACATTAAGCAAAGTCTCACAGACTGTAAGTTCTCACAAAGCTGCCCTTGTAAAGAAACACTGATTATATAAAATTAATTAATATAATTCTGATCAGTGATTCTCTCTAAGTTTAACTGGAATTAATAATCAGCTACTCTTTTTATTTTTAAATATATGCTTCTGACTTTACTGTGTGCATTAAAAATAGAGCTGAAAGAGTTTTTTAGGGAGCCTTGCTGCAAGCTCTTATCTCTTTAAAAATAAAATAAAGTCAAGACAAGCTTATGAGAAGAAATATAATTAAAGTCACAGATGAAATTAAAGAGAGTGGGAGAAATGGGGACACCAAAGATTTTTCTCTTCTCTCCCCTTTAGAATCCAAAGCACTGGCGGGTAATGAAACAGAAATGGAAGAGAAAAAGCTCAAACCACTTCCTTTTTAGTTCATAGAAAACTACCTTAAAATGTTCAATTCAATTGAAATTTCCATTTCCCAGGCCTTTTGGAGCTCTGCTGAGACTAGGTCTCTCTCATCTCCAGTTTTAGCAAAGAATAACTTAGACATAGAAGTATGAAGATAGAAAAATGTGGTTAACACAGATTTCTGTTATAGGTACTTTGGTCCTATGTCGCCAGCATATTTGGATTACTAATGAGTTTTGTGGAAACTTGCTGTTTTTCTTGTTGATGTTGATAGGGGTAGAGGAAACTGTTTTCACCTTGAGGAAAAAAAATTAGAATTTTTTTATCTTTTAAGAAGACAGATAAAAGTTGGAAATGTAAATGAGTGTGTCCTGTTAGAAACCAGGGATTGAATGAAAAACTCTAAATCATGTTGCTTTAAAATGCTCTTGTGGAGTGTCATAAATCTTTAAGAGGGAGCTGACTTTTTATTTTTTAACGTTTAAATTGTTTCAGGAGAACGAATTAAAAAAAAAAACAAACCAGCTGTTTTTGGGGCACTCTTTTAAAAGTGATGGTGCTTGTTACTGAGAATAATTCAGCAAAACCATTTTTTTGTTTTGGAAGAAATATTTTACTGTATGTCTATAGAATGAGATGCTTTGTTGTTTTAATATTTCATTTGCTCTTGAAATTTGATTTTTGGTAGACAGAATAAATGATTTCCCATATTTAAAAGCTAAGAGCAGCAATTCGAAGTTATTTATTAGATTACTTTTACTGTTTTGAGTCTTCAGCGTTTTCTGGGGCTAGCGGGTGAAGGCAAGCAGACTTCTGATTTTCCAATTTCTATATTTCTGTTTTCTCAGCCAAGACAGAAAATAGTACACAGCTTAGAAGCAGGTAATGCTTTTCTGTGTGTACATGCCATGAACTGATTTTTCATACGCTTAAATGTTAGGAATCCTTTAACTTTTGGACTTCAGAGAATTACTTCTATAAGAATACCTTAATCTTTCACCCTTCTTCAGAGGCTTCACTTAAATGACTCTAATCTAGTCTGCCCATTAAATTTTTATTTCCACAATCATCTTTTGTGAGAAAATGAACAAAATTTTTGGTAAGTACTGTTTCTGAAGTAGGAGATATTTAATTCTTCTGTAGAGGGAAGTAGTCAGAATAGAGGGCAAATTTGCGTCAGCAGGAAGTTGTTTGTTTGTTTGTTTGTTTGTTTTATGATTTCTGATGTTAAAAGAGTTGATAGTGTTGGGTGATATCTTTATAAAATAGTTGATAAGTGTTAGTAAATGATATGAAACGTCAAGGCTTTTAAATGCCAGAACAAGAGCGCAAAGCATTCATAAGTACTTAGAAGTGAATTTTCTCAGTCACATGGCAGTACCTTCAAGGAACATCATGCCTTGGGCTTTGTGGGGAATTCTGCTCATACTGGGGAAGTTTGAGATGGCTTTGAGAGAAGCCGATAGTATATGAGGCTGAAAGGTCCTTAAAGTGTTATGGATCAAATTCTGGCTAGTGGACGCTTGAAATACATCACTGGGCAAACACATCTAAGTGTTCTATGTTGTTGAAGTGGAGATCAGAGTAAGCAGTAAATATTTATTATGAATTCTGACAAAGGATTTGACTGTGATATTTGTGAACACATTAAGAGTCGGGTTGGAATAAAGGCTTTCATTCACATTATGCACACACTATTTCATGTTTTTATTAACTCCTAAAGCTTTGCTCAGACTTCTGGAGTAGAATTGGTGTCAGACTGCGTTTGTGGAAATTTATAAATGTCTAAAGAATACGTCCAGCGTTGGTATTTTAGAATTTGGCTTATCTCATTTTATTTGTCTTACTGCATGTGTCATATTTACTACTTGCAATAATTTTGCTTTTAGGAGCTTCACTGCTTCTCCAATGGTTTTCAGTAGATAGTAATTCGTGGTTTATAGTGCAAACTACATCACAGGGATAAATCACACGTTGACTTCATTGGCTCTCCAATCAGAGACTGAGACAGGCTAAAGGATGGTTAACCTCTTTAAAACTTTCTGGTTTTGCCTTTTGTCATTTAGGTAAATTTTTGTCTCATTTATTAAAACAAACAGAACCTGAACATTTTTGGCAGACATTTCCCAGGACATCTCTGCCTTGTATTCTATGTGTAAATTCTAAGTTATATAGCTAAGAAGTCTTCCCTTGGAAAAACTGTCATCGAGAGAAGGTATTTTGATCAAAATTTTTTTAGTAGGTCATACGAAGAAAATATTTGTTTGTTTTAAAAGAAGTTTGATTTGTTGCAGCAAATAAATATAAATAGAAAATGCTTTGACCAAAAAAAGGAGAAAATTCCTGCAGTTCTATTTGGCAACAGCTGTAACTTATAGAAATAGCAGAAATTAAATAAAAGAAATGGATTTCATTGAGTTACCATGCTCTAATGAGATGTCATGAAGAAATATAATGGTAGGGAAAATAAAGCAGGTAAAATTTGAAATTGAAGCCTAACATTAGATTTTCATAAGTATCTGTAGTGAAAAAATGTGAGGCTTCAAAATATCTATTCTGTTTGCTTTAGAACGAAAAAGAAGTTAGAAACAAAAATGTTTACCATGACTAATATATGCCAGTGTTTTTTTCTTCTTCTATGAATCAACTCTATTTTAAATAGCATAGCAACTAATTGAGTCTGAAATCCCAAGCTGTAGTAATATTCTGTTTGCAATGATTCCAAATTGCTTTGTTAAAAAAAAAAAAGTAATGATAATAACTTTTTCTCTTATTGTATGAAATCGTTCTGTATTTTGTATAAGGAAAAGCCTTTTTTCTTGGAAGAAAAGGAAATTGTAATATAAGACTTCTTTAAAGACTTGTGACATTGCCGTTGTTGGATAACTGGATAATTTTTTATGCCTCTGTGAAGTTTCCTGTTCTCAATTCTGTATGCCAATTAAGCATGTATCTTAGGAAATATTTAAATCTGTGCCTTGGGCCAACTGAGTGTAAACTTAGGAAAGATCTGTATGAAACATTACACGCTGTAGGTAGGTATTCTGTCTCTTGGTGCTTCATGCAATATTGTGTTGGTAGACTCTTGGGTTGTGGTGCTGCAAAACAAGGGAAAGTGGTCAATAAGATGTTATAGCTGGTTATTTTTTATGGCTTGTTCCTTAATGAGTTTGTCTGGTGTGATATCAGCTTGGGAGTGAATTTTTATTTTAACTAATTTATTCTGATCCATTGTTTTGTAAAAGCATGTTTCACTATATTGTGAGTAATTGCACTTGAACAAAAAAATATACATGTCATAAAAGCTCAAATGTTTTGAATCTGTAGAGAAACCCTAAAGAACAGATAGGGTTTTTTTAACTCTTCACCTCCTCTTTGTCTGCTACTTTTTAACCCAAAAGTCAGTGTAATGGTGGCTTAGATGGCATTTTCAATGAATCAGGTTTTCTTGTAGGATCAGAAATTGCGGGTGTAAGTCAGCTATGCCGTAATCACTTCCAGATCTGGAAAAAGGATTTCAGTATGAAAACACAAGACAAGTACTTTGGAACTAATACTGAGTGATCTGACTTATTTTTACTTCATATCTTCATTGTTGTTAATTAAAATAAAATCTTTCCCTCCATGCCACTTGGATATATCCTGGTAAATATATTGGTCGTTTTAAATTTTTTCTTTTCTAAAATTTCACTATCTGTCTTCACCTTTTTGTTCTTCCATTTTGAGGGAAAACTCCTTAGAGCAGAGAGTTTATATTTTTCTTTTCTTTTTTTTGTGGGGGGAACTTGTTTGTTTGTTTATTTTAATTGTAACTGTACAGCATCAAGCGCAGTGGAGAATGCTGTTACTTGATCAGAGCTTCTGTGTGTAAATAAGACAGACAATGGCAATAACAATTGTACAGTTCTGGAACATTTTTCACCTGACATAGAACATGCTTCATCTTTGTTCTCTTTTTAGCTCTGCATCTCTTTTAAAAGCACCTGCCATGTTGAAAAATTAAAAAAAAAAAAAGGAAAAAAAAGGAACCAACACTGGGTTTAACAGCATTGAGAGAAATACTCATATGAACTTTTGCAAACATTATTCTGAAAGTGCCATTCTAAATAGACATACCTTTATGAACAGTAACCTGACATTTATAACTATACTAAATAATGCAACAAAAGAATTGTCAAGGTTCATGTGAACCTTTCCACATGCAGACTTTGCAGTGTCTTAAATTATTTACCGTGTTTAGAAACCATCTCAGTGAATCAGATTTTTGAAACACAAAGCAAATATTAACTATTGAGTTACATGAGAATTTAGAGTTTGTGTCAGAAGGAAGATGATGGTAATCTTATGTGAGTTGTGGTTTTACAAAACCATAAGGTAAACTATTCCATTTCTACCAGTACAAACGCATGCACCTCATCTAATTTTTGCAAGGCAAGATATGCATCTTTAAATATTTCTACACTGAACTGGAATATCGTGGTAATATTTCTGTAACAAGAGAGAAATGAGTAGCTGATTCTCTACATCTTATACACCTAAATAAATTCTGACTTCTTTGAGGAAGAACTTGAACGTGCGGGTGACCTCACACTGGAACACGTGCCCAGAGAAGCTGTGGAATCTCTCTTGCTTGAGATATTCCAAAACCGTCTGGGACACAATCCTGTGCCCTGTGCCCTGTGCTCTGGGCTGACTCTACTTGAGCAGGAAGGTTGGACCAGATGACCCACTGTGGTCGCGGCAAAATGTAACAAGTCTGTGTTCTTTCATTTGGCATTTAGCAATATGACTTCTGTATAATGTAGCAAATTTGTGCTAATGTCACATGGAGTTACGAATTTAACATACTATTTAATGGTATAGGAACTACTGATACCTACCGAGATACAATTTAAGCTTCAGATTTTTTCATTTCTCTTTAATGGCTGATAAAGTCTTTCATTCATTGTAGTTTTAAAAGAAATTTACTTTCTATTTTAACTTTACAGGGAGTTGGACTTGGTGATATGTGTCCCCTCCAACATGAGATGTTCTATGATTCCATGAACTTTTATCAATATGAATATCTGGGAATAATTTTTGGAATATTCAGAGGTTTCTGGTCTTTTGTGGGTTTTTTTCCTATGCAGTGGAATGAATACAGGAGTGCAAAACCCAGGAAACTGTCCTTTCTAGCATAAATTCCACTGTGGTTCCTAATAAGGACGTATTGGAAATGTTCTTTATAATTCTTTGAAAGTCTGTCAGATTCCTTGGGGAAGATATAATTTGTAATGGAAAAACCAGTAATAGTTATCTCAGACCCTTGTCATCTCGATAGTTAGTCTTTATAATGGAAGTATTAATGCATGTATGCTAAGGCTTAGTGTCAAGGATTAAAATTTAGTTATACAAACACTTCCTCATATTTCAGGGTTTTGTAGGACAAGGCTGGTTTGCTTACACAGATTTGTTCTTGAAATGGGCTGTTCTGGAAATTAAACTAACTTAAGCAATAACCAGATTTTCAGCTGTTGCACTAGTATAACCTGAAGTAACTTGTTTAAATCTGGAAGAGGTGTCAAGACTCCTGGAGCTGACTGCTGAATTTGGGTCTCTGTAAACATAGCTACTGTACAACTAAGACAACAAACCATACAAATTGCTTTGGGAATGAATATTTAAAATACTCAAATTGTCTTGTTGCTCTGTACTGTACTGGATCAAGAAAAGAAAATACTATTCAGTTTCCCACCATTTTGTTTGAGGAGGGTGTGAAAATCCTGTTCTACATTAAAGAATGATTGCAAAATAATTCTTTTGATAATGGGTGAAAGTTAAGAAAGGGAAACAAAACCCACACACCAAAATCCAAACAACTCTGTTGCTTTCCCTACATCAGACTGTGTTTTGGAATAGGATGGACTTGAAATTTCTTTTAACCGATGAATATGTAATCTTTTAAAATGAAATGTAATTGCATTTCTTGTTTGTATCAGAGTTTAAAGCATTCAGTTCACAATAGAAGATGTAGGATGGCACAATGACCTCCTGAGATTTCTTGGTTTATTTTTGCAGGGAATTAATTTTCTTCAGGATTAGTTCAGATACTGTTGTGCAGGCTGTGTCAGATTCTCAGTGTATTTGCCTGATAGCTATACATACTCTTAATAGGCAAACAAAAAAACCCCCAAAAACATGACAATCAGTTTGTGAAATGTCAGTTTTAATTTCTTGATTGGCTCACCAAACTCTGCTCTCCCAAGAAAGGATAGGAAGGGAAAAGCAACAGTTATTTTTGACATGCCCCTAGGTGATTATATTCTTCTTCATCAGACAAGAATGTGTATGCTTGACTGCACAATGCAGAAATTAAAAGCTGCTGCACTCATTTGTAAGGCATGTTTTCTTTTGGGGTTTGTGCCACCATTTAGAATAATCTTTGTCTCATTTTAGCTGTGATCCTCTCTTGGGGAATCAAGGGCAGTGTGTTTTTATCTGTATTGATGAAGATATAGCTGACCAAAAATACGGTAATGTGTTTATGCAAAACTGAAAGGAACTTTCAGTGGGCTTTTGATTAAAATTTTCTTGTAATATAATAATGCAGAGAGAGGAACAGCACACATGACAAAAGATCCTACTGGAGTAATTTGCTTTTTAGAGCACACTGAGCCAAGTGACTTCACGTTTCAGCAGTGAGCACAGTGTTGCATGTGAGGTAAATATCAGACCTTGTCCCTGCTGCATTATAAATATCACCTTGCATGTGCCCTGGGGAGCTGCCTGATGCGGGACCAAGCCAGGAACCCTGAGACTGAACCTTGGTCACCCTCCCATAGGAAGGTGGGATAAGAGCCTGTTCTTAAAGGAAGAGGGGGAAGCACTTCAAGTTGCCCTCCCCTTTCTTCCTTAGATCCTCAAGTTTGAGTGCCTTGTCTTTACATGCAAGGCACTGGAAGTGTGAGTGGGGAGCAGCTCTCTGTTCCTAAATCATCTTTATGGTGTGTAACTTCTCCCCAGTGCATGGCAGAGGACATCATTAACTATCTTGTTCCCTCCCGCATGTCTCCTGTGCTTTTCATGCTTGAGGATGAATATGGACCAAATTTGTCAAACACGGATGCCCGACATCAAACTCAAATTTAGGAATTTAAATCAAAATTGCTTGGTTTTCTGGTCACCGAACTTGTAGCAGCTGTCCATTTTGTGGGTGCTTACCTGATTTTCATGGTTTAAGCCCAGCAGGCAGTATTCTATGCACAGAATAGCCCTCTGGCCTGTTCAGGTCAGCTTTTCTGGCCATGTTCCCTCCCAGCTTCTTGTGCTTTTCCTCGCTGTCAGAGTAAGGGAAAATAAAGAGCCCTTGGTTTGGGGTAAGCACTACTGAGCAACAGCTGAAACATCAGTGTGTTATCAATGTTCTAAATCCAACATAGAGTTAATTTTCTTTCTGGTACCTGGCATGGTGCTATCTCATCCAAAAGCAGGACACTGAATTTAAAATGACACTGCTATGGTTAAAGTGCCAAATATGCATCTTTACAATCGATTTCTTAGTATTAAAATTGGAAAATTCTGGCTGTCTATGCAGTAAATTTTTCCATTTTTCATTTTGTATTTGCACAGTTATGTTAATTAGGGTATTAACAAAAGAAACCATGATAATAAACTCCTCCAGCTCAGACATGTGGTACCTAATTCCCGCTTCTCATCTGGCTCATTTATTTCTACTTCATTGTACTGACCAAATTCATATCAGATACTCTTTCTGAACAGTTTTTCCATTTTGAAATTGATAGAGATGGTTACGTTTTGTGCTTATTTGTTGGAAGTTTTTATTTTTTAAGGAAAATGAATACAATCTTTGTAGTTTCCTAATCTTGAAAGCCATATTATCACCACCTTAATATAAACAATGTGCTGAATGATTGACTGACCAGCAGAAGTTTTTCGTGTTTGGCTGGAAATGCATTTGCCAGAAATAAGCCATTTTTTTGCAAGCCATTTCTTTTCTGAGCACTTTTTTCCACTTGAATGTTAAAATATTTGTTTCTGTACCATTATACAGGGAAATAGTTTAGTACTGCTTTCCTCATATTAAAATGCTGCATGTGCAGAACTGCTTGGAGTGAATGATTATGAATATATGTTCAGAGCTGCGTATTGAATATCATATTTGAAGTCAGATCCAGATATGTGTAGAATAAAGCTTTCTGCCTGTGTCATGGTATTATCACTTATCTGCCTCACCACATAGCAAGCTTTGCAAATAAGATAATTTTGTACCGGTCTACAGCCCAATATTAACAGCTGTCTTTCTGTTGTGCTCAGATTCAGATCTGAGCTTTTAATGCAGCTCTTCTTCTAAAATGCCCTTTATCATCAGGGGAAGGGGAGAGACAGCTGCTTTGCATTTTTCAGATGTAGTGTGGTTTGGGGTTTTACCAAGACTCAAGTCTCTTGATAACAGCAGAGCATACAAGAGTGAAGAGGAGAAAGCTTAATATAAAACAGTAAATAAAACTACAGATAACCTTTGGAAAGGAACACCTGAGTCACATGTAAAATAATATATTTTAAAAGATTAAATTTTATTTTTGCTTTTGCTGAATTGCTCCAGTTTATGACTTTAAGCCTTATGAGATATATGTCTGCTCAGCAGGTGTGAGAAATAGTTTCATCACCTACAGGTGGAAAATTGATTTTTACTTAGTGTAAGGAGATGTGTACTATTTCTTTAAATTTATGGTTGGAAGCAGAACACATCCCCTCATGCTGTACAAAAATCAATTTACCAGAGCAGAAGGAAACTTAAGTGTGTTCTAAACTGTGAAACAGAGTGGAAACAAACAATTCTGGAGATAGCACTTACTACTGAGTGCATTAAGGTTTACTCTACAACTATAGAGGAAGGCAGCCTTTTTCTTTCCCCCCCCAGTTCTTTTCATTGTTGATTCATGTCTTTCAGGCCTTGTAGTGCACCGGGGTTTATAAAGCAAAACAGCCACTGAATAGTTTGCTTTGCTTTTTCCTCCTAAATCGTTAATCTGATGATTCTGCTTCTTACAGTCAGGAATGCTTCAGTGTCTGGATAGTCTGATGTCAGCTAAAAACAACAGGCAAGGCATCACTTAACTTCAAGAGGTCTTTTTCCTGAGATTTTGGGTCACTGTGATAAGTGGTGCCCTCAGGCACGTGAGTAGAAACTGGTAGAAACTACCAGGAGTGTGACCCCTGCTACTTGCTCCCTGATCGAAGCCTGTCGTGGTGGCAGCTGGCGGGAGGTTAGTACCACTAGAGTCAGGGAACCAAAGGGTACGGCCTGGCTGCAAGGCAGAGCTGCAATTTCAGATTTCGTAGACGTAGTTGCCACTGTTTGGCCAGTGCAGAAATGAGGGCAATTGCAGCAGTGAGACCATCGGGTGTAGATTATATACTTCAAATAGATCACATGGAAACTGAATTTTTTCCACAACCCAGATAATCAAACCTTGCTCGTATACGGCAACAAGAATTGCAGGCACACATTTGGATTCTGGTTTAGACAAATTCATGTGATACTGATATTAATGCAAGCAGAACAAGTTTACCCTTAACCACTGCTACAGATCTGGTAAACCAGTTACAATCAATGACAGTCATGCTACTGATAATGATACATGATAATCCTTCACACCAGACTTTCGGAGAAGTCATGAAATCAGGATACCCTGTACTTGTTCATGCTGGCCAGGTAAATGCTCCCTTCTGTTACAATATGAAGAGAAAATATTATTTCTATCTGAAATAGTAATTGAACATACCTCTACCAAAATGTATAATGTAATTAATTTTGTATTTGCTGATAAAGTGAGCTGAAGAGACTGTAAATTGATGAACAACGTAAAAGGCCACTATGATGCCTGCTTTTCATCCAGCTGTATTTCAGTTGGTTATGCATTTCTACATGTGTGTTTTCTGAAGAGTGCTTAATTATATCTGGATTTTAACCTAGTAAGAAATCCATATTGTAAGCCTTATTCCCACACTAGATGGTGACATCTGGGGAATGTCCAGGTTAGGTAACTTAAATATAAAATTTTACTGCCTTTTCACTGAATGTGGGGGGCTTTTTCTTTTTAAGGAAATCCATCAGATCAACCTGAATCATTTAATAGGGCGAGTTATCACTGCACATCACACAAATTGGCTTCATGCAAGCCTTGTTGGAACAGTTTGGCTGATTTTGTGTCCGTGTGTGTGTCTGTACAGATAGCCTTTCAGGATGTGATCTGTACATGTTCAGCATGAGCTGCAGAGTATGCCTTTTTGACGGGTTGGTCATCTCTGAATTCAGAGAAGAACTGTCTTGAGAGAGATTGAAAAATGTGACATTTCATCTTTTCAATAAGAAGTCCTTGTGCATTACCTTTGAGCAAACACTGGGCAAGCTTCAGAGTAACACAGTGTTATTTAAATTTGGGATCCTGAAACCAGAAGCAGGAAAAACCATTTTAGTCGTGGAAGTAACACTCTACAGCTACTTGATCTACCTAAGAAACAGCATTTTAAATGAATGTTTGATAAAGAAAGGATCTGTGGCTATACCATTGAGCCACTTATTGCAAATTAAAGCCCATGTATAAAATTTCAATCTGCCTTTTTACCGTATACAAGCCTAGTGATAGTATCCATCCCCTATACCATCAAAAACCTAAGTCATAGCACCAGGGTTACTGAATGGTATCTTCTTGGTCAGTGCTTTGTTGTTCAGAATTATCAAGTTTTACTGTGCTGAGATTCCACATATTAAGCACAGTTTGCATTGGAAAGTAGGTGCTTGGTCTGTATGCAGTATCTTTCTCCCTGTTTGTAAAGCATGGTCAGGAAACCGAACAACTTAGTGTGTCACGAAAAAATCAAAAGTTTACGAGACTGATTATAGTAGTAAAATATCTGCTTTGCCTGGATTTTTGCACTTCTCTTACTGTATTCAAGCTGTGTTTTTGTTGCTGAGCATGAGAGCTAATTTCATTGTTTGATTTTATTTAAAACCTGCACAAATTCTTAATTTATATACTGATTTCTGAGTTAAGCTTTCCTGCTGAAAGTGGAATTCAGCCTGTAAACCAAGGATGCAGGACTTAAATCAATTGTCATGATTTTATACTACCGTGACAGAATTATAGAAAAACACGACTACCCAAAGTCCTGATAGTAAATACCATAAAAATGGTAACAAAATGAAGGATGTTGAAATTGACAGCTTGGTATTGAACTGTTTTTATTTCTACTTTCCTATGACAACATTAGTTGTGTGTTGATATTGATAAATATTGATAGTTTGTAGATAGGAAAGCTTTGCTGGGGTTAGTAATGCCAGCTTGGGTCAAGGTCTGTGTGTGTGTTAGCACAGGGCCAGGAAGCAGGGCTTTATAGGGCTGGGTTTTGGTGCTTTGAGAACATGGCTGTGGTGCTTTTTGGGCTTCAAAGTGTAGACTGATTTGTTTGGGTCTCAGTCAATTTGTGGATCTCTGTGCTGCATGCCTTTGTGCTGCTGTGTAGATATGAGGTAATGTGGCTTTTTTGGGGAAATACAATAAGAATCTTTGGAGAGTCTAGTCCTCCATGACCATCTGCATTTATGAAAATGGAATTTAATGCTGGAGTAAATAATGTGCTTTTTTTTTTTTGTTCTAGTATTTTACACATGTGATTGCCCATATAAGCAGTCTTATATATACTGGACACTGTTGTGAAGACTCATTCGCTTGTGCTTAATGTCCTTCCTTGTCTTTTGAAATTAGTGTTAACATTTAGTTAACATTGACATCATATAACCTTCTCTATTTTCTCTTCAGATTTTGAAGAGACACCAACACCAACAGGAATGACATATTTTAACTTATAAATAAGTTGTGTCCATATTAAGAAATGCCTCTAAAAAGTTTCTTGGCTTGATTTACAGACTTGACTTCTGCCTTCTCTCTGAAATGTTTGATTATCCAGTCTTGTGTTCATCCATATTTGAGTAAAGCTTTTTTTTATATTTCCATGTTACTCTTTCTTTTGAAATTTAGTCTCCACATAACAAAGAACAAAGCCATATTTTTGATTGACAACAGTAACTTAAAGGAAAACATCCCTTTGAGGGAACCCTTTATATGGGTTCAGTTTATCTACTTTCTTAAGGTTCAGTGGCCTTTCTCATAAATGATACAATATTTCTTAAGAGGTTTACCTTGTCAAACATTGTTAAAATGTAAATAAAGTAAATAAAACTGATTTGAAACCACAGGGTGCCTTTCATAGCATTTTGGCCCAGAAGTGAAAAAATATGAACTTTTATTTAAACAGCAAATGTCTTTGAGGTTGCAGATAATTATAGTTACATTCCTATGCTGTTCACTACAGCTTTGTCTGGCTTTAATTTTTGGAGTCAAGGGGCAAAAAGTCATACCTATGGATTTTGTGTTAGGAAGAGGTTCATAAATTATGGATGAAGAGTGACAGTTATTGGTATTTAAAGACATCATTCTTTTAGATGAATATTAATAGGGGTGAAAACCTGAAGGAATTCTGAGTAAAAACTTCTGAAATAGAGCAACTGAAGAAAGATTGCACAGTTCAAAAGATAATGCCATTGATACAGATATGATGGATTATTGAGCAATGCATTTGTGGATATGGATCCATCTTATGCCGGTTCTTTGTAGAGAAGTGAATCCTCATAGAACAACTCCTTAACTGCTAAGCCAGTCTTCAGAGTTAATTTTCAAAGTGGTCATTCTTATGCAAACAGCATGAATGAAACCTTTGAGTCTTTAATTTGTGCTCTTTGCTCTGTGTTTGGGGCACCTTTATGTAGTGGTTGGCCAACAGGCAACCAAAACCAGGCAAACATGTTGTTGACAAGCCAGTTGTTATATCTGTTTTCTCTGATAAAAGAGGTAAGTGTAATATCCAGTCCCAAAAGGTCGCATAAACTGGCTTACATTTCACAGATAATTAAAAATAGTTAAGATTTTACTGTTCTGGTTTTTTTTTTCAACTTCATTTTCTTATCAAGGAAGAGTGTAAAGAAAATATTCCTAATAAAATAAAGATGCAACATGCTAACACGGACAGTGGAAGACAAGTGGAAATGCAGAGAGAACATACAAGATGACAGTGAAAGTCAAGAGAAGAAAACTAAACACAGACATAATTTATGGACACAAAATAGGCAAGTCTAGTTGCACCTGGTATCAATTTCTGTTACTTTTTTCTCTCCCCCTCTTTGTGGAATAAATAATGGTTCTGTACCTGCTCATTCCAGAATGGGAGCTCTGGCTAGATCTGATCTCCTGACTTAATACAGAGGTTTACTCATTTTACATGGATTGCTAGGAAAAGATCTATTCTCTTATGCTTCTTTTTTAGGTATTTTGTTGCACTGCTGTAGCTTTCTAGAGGGTGTGGGAGGGATCTATATGCTACTGAAAAAGGATTTCATGAATTTATAAAGGAATTGCCAAGTTTACCCTTTATTTCTAAACCTTAGTGAAAGAAGTATAATTGATCATTTTAGAATAATTCTGGTTTTGTTCTCAAAGAGTACTGGTTTCAGGTAATTTATTCCTATGTAAATCAGCTATTTAAAAAAAAACCCTAGTGAATCTTGCACGGTGTATTAGAGATCTGATGTGCAGAGGCTGAAACAGTAATTACAGAGTCACTGTCTGGAGCTTTGTGAGATGATACCCTTACTGTAAAGCATTCTGTTTTGTCAATAAGCTTACATCAATACTTGGCAGGTCATTTATGCAGCTTTAATGTTTCAGAATATAAACTAGACAAAGTGACTAATATAAAATTGAAACTGCTTTGCATCTGCAATTGACAAATCCTATTTTGAAAGCATGCATGAACATGAGGATCAAACTTAGCTTTTATCATTTACATTTTTTCCAATGTGGAAGTGTCTGATCCACTTCTAATTCACCTGTTGTTGATTTCCTTGTTCTTTCCTAATCCCTTGAAGTTGAGATGTCCTCACCATTGGGGAAGAAATTAACAACATCCCTGACTGGAGTGTATGAAGCATCCATTAGGGAAATGTAAAAGGTTAACCTAAATCCCAGCACACAGAGATGTCAGACTAGGAGAAATCAGCATGGAGAATTACCTGGAGGTGGCACACGGTTAAGGTGGAGCATATATGCATCATAGAAAGTTTGTTTATTACTAGCAGAATTAATTTTTCTGGATGAGAAGTCAAACAGGCAGAAATGCAGATATCCACAGGTTCATGGTGAGCAGAGATGGTTTTGGGCTCCAGGTTTCACCTGACAAACACCAAACTGGAATTTTTAGTGGTTTTGGTATGTCCAAACTAAAAATACCTAAGTGCAGGATTACAGATATTACAGGATTACTGTCCTCTCTGGATGGATGTACCCTTATCAGTCAGTTATATTTTAAGATCATTTTCATCCAAATATATTTTGGACTAGTTTCAACAGATTGGTCAAATTGATTATGAAGAAGGCTGTTCCCTCTTTCCTTACCTGACAGTGTAAGATGTTTTAACCCTTCAAATCGGAGTCATTCAGCCGACTTCAAATTCAACATGTTGGTACAAGACCATTTTGTAGTATGTGTATTAGTTGTCTAATTTCCAAATCTAAATATTGTGGGTCCTATGATTGTAGTGTCTGAGATATGAGTGTCTTAAAGGAATGAATTTTATATGTATATCATAATTGTAAAATATTGGAAACATTCAGCTTGGACCTTGGTGTGACATAAACAGGCATCGTTCTACTGCCTCTCTTGCACAAGACAGGCATATATCCCCATCCCTGGAATGTTCAAGGCCAGGTTGATCCAGGCTTTGGGCAGCCCGATCTGGTGGAATATGTCCCTGCATATGGCAAGGAGGTGGAACCAGGTAATCTTTAAGGTCCCTTTCAATCCAAATCATTCTAACGTTCTATATTACCACATGCTCGCTTCTAGCAGTTTCCTGGGGTAAAGTTTAATTCCAGGACACTTGGATGTTCTCCAAAGGATTTGCACTGGTGTGTGATTTTGTCTCAAATCTGTTCTGAAGTCATTCTATTTTGTGCTCAACATTTGCATGTACGTTTTTAATATGTAAACGGTCCTGCATTAGCCGGATATGTGCTAGTGCTGCTGGAGCTGGCACAACAAAATGTGAATTTGCTGAAAGGAACTCAGGAAAAAAAAACCCTATCAAAAGAGATTGGAGGTTTGAAGAGACCAATTAGTGGGAGAAGATTAAATGGTCTCATTGTACCCTTTTCGTGCAGGCAAAATTCAATGGAAGATTATGTATTTGGTTTTGGAGGGAGGGAGGGGCCCAACCAAAAAAGGGAGACATAATCAGGGAAATAGTAACTGAAGGGATACGATAATCATCTCAAATGCGTGAATAGAGAAGAAATTTAAAATGGAGCTCAGAGCAAAAAAAGAAAGGAAATAAGGGTAAATTAACTACAGAAAAGTAACTTTTTAAAAAAAAGAAGAAATAAGAATAGCAATGAAAGGAGAAGAAAAAAGTAAATGAAAATCAAATTCTTTAGGATGTGGAATGGCCACCCCAGTAATGCTGTGGACAATCCATTGCTGGGATAATTTAAGATGTAATTAGTCCAAGCATTAAAAGTATGAAGGCTAGAAAAGACAGGCATTTTGAAATAATTTTATAATGCACCATAGGTGTTCTCATCTCTGATCTCTGTGTGTGTATTTATGCAAGAATGAGTGCAGTAATACTTGAAAATGAAAAGTTTTGTGTGTGGGTTTGTTGTCTGTTAATTTAAATGTTTGACTTGAGAATGCCTGCAAGGTGGAAGTGCAAGGTTTTGCCCTCATCCTAATTCTGGTGCTCTGTATTTCATTCATATTTTCAGGTGCTCCATGCATTTCAGCTCGCTTTCAGTCAGCTTTTCAGTAAGAACTCATTCCATTTGGGTGTACATCAGTAAACACATGGCCCATCCAGGCAACTGTGGGCTTTCACTGCTAAATTGTTCTTCCATACATAAAATTACAAACATGCCAAGCTTGAAATATTTAAAGACGTTTGGCTCTTATTTTTCCTTTGTATTTTTTTTTGTTTTTGTTTTTGTTTGGCTGGTTTGGTTTGGTGTTGGGAGTTTTTTTTGTTTGGTTGGTTTTGTGTGTGTGTGTTTTCTATTTATCTGAAAAGAATTTTTGTTTTCAATCTGTTATTGAACTTTTAATCTCTACTCACCAAAAATCATGGCAGAAAGTACTTTCTGTGACCTCGATTATGTGAGCTCTTTGCTTTTATTACTTTATGCTGTGTTTACATCATCATGTAAGTCTTTGATGGCACTAGGATTTTTTAGATGTTTTACTTCATTTTATATACTGCCTGTAGATAGTTCTTTTTACCAGAAAATGCAAATTTCTCTCTTGGAGCAACAAAAAGAAAGTCATCATCAATAATACAGTAACTGGTTATTAGATTTGCATACCAACTCATAGGTTTTTGGGGCTTTAGATTAATTCATTACTTCTGCCTCTTTCCTGAAGGTTGATGTTTTGGTTAGACATTGTTTACCACTGCTAATGCATCCCATGATTGATTGAATCACCTTGTCAGCCTTTGTGATGTGGCTTTTTCCCATTTCCTTAAGGGCGTACCTGCCTTTTAGAAAGAGCCTATGGGGAAAAATCAGAACTAGTGCAGAACTCAGAGTATTTTTTCCTGTGCAAAGCTGGGTAGAAATGCCATTTTCAGTCTATGAAATTACTCTGAGAACTGTCACCTTTTCTTTGTCTGTATAGAACAGCTTCTTCAGATCCATACATGTTGCCACATTTAGACAAAAAAAAGTATATTTTGGCAAAGAGGCAATTTTGATTTTTAAAACGATCATGCTTTAACATTTCCTTGCTGCTGCTCTGTGTTTGAAGGGTAAGGATTCAAATTTTAATTCTGGGTAATTTTGTAATGATTTGCATCTAATTTTATTTATATTTCAGTCTGCTACAGACAAAATTTTTATCTTTTCTTCATCTGTGACAGCATGTGCAATTTTATTTTGCAAGGAAAAGGAAAAAAAATACCCAACAACAAAATGCCACTCCACAACAACCAAAAAAACCCCCCTCTTCCCTAAGTGGAGAATATGCAAATTCCCCAAGTGGGATAAGGGACAAAATAACCCCTTGGAAAAATAAAGGTAGTCAACTGATTTGAAATATAACTGAACGGTGGCTAAACAACTTAACTGAAAATTCATACTTTGGTAGGTTTTTCTAAAAACCTGCTTATCTGATGTTTATTAGTCTTAACACCTTTATAAATAAAAGCTGACTTACTAATATACTGCTAAAATTGGTTTTCTATATTATGCTTGCTCTTTCCATTTGCTGACTTGTGATTAAAAGGTTTAATGATGACAGTCTTTATTTCATTATTATTTCATTATCTCTGTATTTTCATATCCATATCAAAAGTTGGTGTTAAACACTGATGAGGAACAGATGAACCTATATTTTTTATAATCCTGGTCTCTTACCTAGTATTCCAAGTGACATCAGGCCATACAGCTTAGCAGTTGATTATGTTTGTGCTTGCACCTACTGCCGTGTGAAGAACATCTGTTATAAAAAGTAGCCTGAGAAAGTGTCAGGAAATGAAATAGTGTAAGAATTAAAATTGGCGCTTTCATCAGTGTTGAGACTGTCAGAAGTTGCACGAGCCAGCCCTAACTATCCGCAGCAGGCAATCTGATGCCAGCCTGGTGTTAAACAACCAACATTTAACAAGAAATAGCGTGTAGATGTAATGTGTGGCTTAAAACACTGTGTTAGACATCATTAAAACCGAGTCTCCTTAGAGTCGTATTACAAAAGTGCTTTCTCTTTCTGTAATAAAACATTTCTCTCTGACCGTTTCAATTAAGGTTCTAACAATACAAACACAGTGCCTCCTAATTCAGTACCACGTTGGAGAACCACTGTTACTGTCAAGCTGTAAAGGCAAATAGAACAAGCAGTCTTTACAAACCCCTGTCTAGCCAGCAAATGAGAGGCAGAAGATGGCTATATTTTCCTGGTTTTCTTCAGTCTGTCATCCCTGTTCAGTTTTACATTTGCAAATATTTCAGTGCCTGTGGTTCAGTGTTTATGTCAGCTGCAATCCCCTCTATGTAACTTGTTGGCATCAAGGTTTAGGACTCTCAGAAGCTGAAATGCTAAGCACACCTGCTGAATCTGTTTGATTAAGTGATGTTCAGTTGTGACATCGATGGTGTGAAGTATTCACTTGCTTGGAGAAAAAATAATTGTACGGATATGTTTGGGCAATGTACCAGCAACCTCATTGTGTTTGAGTTGAATCAAGTTCTTTCTAACACTTTTTTGGCTAAGTTTTGGAAATATATTCCTACAGCGCAATGTCTGCCCATGTGGAGTCCCACAGACTTCCTTCTCATTGGTGAAGCTTGCAACACTGGAAACTTCGTCATTTGATGCTGTGGCCAAAATGAACAAGCCCAAATGCATTATCCTGGATGTCAGGTATTAAATGATAAGCACAAAGAGAAATTGAATCAGTATGCTAGAATATTACGAGTTTTAAGACAACCTTGACAGATAGGAATTCTGAAGAGCTTCTTAGTTCTCTTGGACCCTGGAGACACTATGAAAGTCCTAAATATGGGGATAAAACATTTGGTAGAAGCATGTAAAACCTATACACCTGATCTGGTGTACTTTAAAGGAAGAACAAACTTTATGGAAGCAAAGACATATTTTCTTTTACAGTAAATCAAAAAAAAATGTTGCAAGTAAGGTAAAGCACTGTCAGCAGTGGGTCCTAAGTGCTTATAGCAGGAGAAGGCTGTTATGTTGTACTCAGTGGAAAATGATTGCCCTTCAAACTATTTCTTTTTAATTATACCTTTTGCAAATTAATCCTTTTTTTTTTTTAAGGCAGGTGAGCCCAGTTACTACTTATTTATGAGTATTTATGAGTTTTCAGCTTTTGAAATGGAATACCTCCAAAGCCACAGTTTCACACGTGAACTCTGCAGAATTAACCCATGATGTTTCTTTGAGTTCCAGCCCACTTCTTGTGAGAATAATAATGAATAAGGAGAATTTCAAATAAAAGCAAACTTAAATTGCTTTTGAAAGGTTTTGGCATTGGTGGTTCAGGAACGGTGATGTGTGTTGACCTAACATATCCCTGTTTTTAAGGAGTGCTGCCCTCTCTCCTGGAGGCATAATGCTTCTGAAAGGGCTCCTCCTGCTGAGGAGGCCTTACTACTCCTTAATACTCAGGAGAAATTACATGGAAAAATGTTAATATGTAGCAGTGGATCTTCTCAAAATAGGGTATCAATGAGTTCCAATAAACATCTATGGACTGTGTTATTTGTCATTTTTATAGACTGTGTAGTCAATGACACCCTTTTAACACAAACTTTGGGGTTGCCACAAGCTGGTGATTGCAGAATACTTTATACAGATTTTGGTGACTATATTTTTTCTTTATTATGAAAAAAAAGATGTTAAAAGAAATTTTTGGGTTTTTTAATAATTTTCCTTTTAGGCAGTGTAGGATAGGTTTAATTACGTTTACACTGAAGTCTTTGCTTGTGTCTGTTAGAATGGGAATAATATTGTTGTGAGGATGAAAGGCATCGTGTACCCACAACAGATTTCACTGCAGACTATAGCAAGTGGCTTAGATCGTGTTCTTAGGAGCTGAAAGTATATTGATTTCTCATGGTCTCAGAAGGGCCATGCATTTTCTCCTGTTCTAAGTAAAAATAAACCAATAAATGGCTGCATTAATGATGCTATCACTGGATAGGAGCAGTATGTTTCTTGATGTCTTAGGCCTCAAACATGCAATCCCTTACTCATATGTTTTACTCTAGGCAGCTTCACAGAGCCATTAGACTCAATTGGGTCATTTGTCTCAGAAATGAATTCGCTAAAATCGGACTTGGTTTGAGTCACACATTCACTTCTGAATGGATGTGAATTTGCTGTGTGCTGTGAAAGCCTAACCCGGAGGAAGATATTTAAAACTATTGCAAGCAGTGCAAATTGCTGTACAGTGCCTCACTCCCAGTGAATTTTAGACTGTCTTCATTATTAAGAAGATTTATTTTTCATCTTTTATAGCAAGATAAGTGATATATGCCAACACCGCGAAAATCACAGCATAGGTGAGAGAAAGTAGTTTCTTCCATTAGTTACTTAGTATGTCATAACCATATATTTCACTCCTTCCAGCTCTCATTCCCTCCATATCTGTGACCTTGTTTAGCCTTCCTTGTGAAAAACTAGAGCATGGTACCTCCCTTGGGATTTCATAATGGGGCAGATAACATTTCTTTGGCACTGAAGATAAGTGATTAAAAGTCTCTAAAAGAAACTGGAGTCAGTTGTGAAGATTATTTTTATATCTTTATTTAAGTTTAATTTGGTGTCACTCAATTTATGTGAAAAGTTCTCAAAACATGTATGGAAACAATCTGTTTTCACTTCTAGGATCCTTAACTATAGAAATACGGAGTGTCTTTTCTGTCGCTGGCAGTTTTTGCTTGTATCAGTCCATCCTGTGATATAGGTAGTCACCCCCAGACAGAGCTAAATAGGGAGGCTGCAACTTCATTTATAGCTTTTTATTTTACTCCAATATACTTTCCAAATTACCTGGCAGTATTGCATCAAGGATGCTCTAATGGTTCTTGATTTATTAAGAAGTTTTGGGTGGGTGTGAAGGCCAAAACCCCATCTACCTACAGGTCTACCAAGGATCTTGATTAGAATTCCCAAAATCAGGAATTAGAGAACAGACAGGAAGAATAAATAGCTATGCAGGATGTATTCTGTCCTGCTTCAGGCTGTGACCAAACAATTTATTGACTGATGAAGATTTCTAACCTACCAGTGTGACTGCAACTCTCACACTTCGCAGTAATTGAAATCTGACTCTCAGATAAGACCTCTGGATGCCAGATGGTGCTTTGCCAATCTTATTACATCAGGAAAAAAGAAAGAATCACCTTTAGATTCCAGAGCTGTCAGAAAGAGCAGTTCCTCCCAGCATGAGTGTCAGCTGGTGAGACAAACACAAGAGTTGTACTCCCTGCTCAGAAAGCTTGAACGTAATAGATGTGTGCTGTGTGTGCAGGCAGCAGAAAGGACATGGCCTTCTTCCCTCAGATCCAGAAACAAAAGATGTAGTGAGGAAAGAAGGAGCAGAGTTTATCACACTGAGCGTTCCCTTTGGTTTTTGTAGCCAGGAGATCTCTGTGACCCTATAGGTCCAAACCCACCAAACTTGCACTCTGACTAGTGAAAAGATCAGAGAGGAAAAAATGTTTGTTTTAAGTAGGCTTGCATCTGAAACAACAACTTAAGAATTGTGCTTTGGAGCTGGGGATAATCTCAGCACAGGTGCACTGGGCATTTGATTGCCAGTGCTTTCAATAGTTAAGATACAGATTAATTTCCGCAGATGAAATAGAGATAAAATCATGTGGCATCCATCCTGGATATCCATTTGTTCTTACTGAGTTTCTTCCATCTATAAATGGGTAAATAACAGGAGCAAAAATCACCTGGACCGTTCATATGTCACCTTTGTTTGGGCTTCTGAATGTCTGTGTTCATTAGTGGATCTAAGCCCTACGAAGGGTGTCATCATCAAGAACCAGTTGAAGATTGAAGCCGTTACTTTTTTTCTAGACCCTGATGGCTGGTGGCAGATGAGTAGGAGTATGCCTAAGTCTCACCTGTGCTCCGTCTCTCTCTCCTGTAACAAGTACAGTCTGAGCTTACAGTTAACAATGCAGAAGTGACCTCTATTTGTGGAATTTTATTTTCAGATACTCTTAGCCCTCAATTTACTGAACTTTTCATGCTGATGATCAGAATGCTCACAATTAAAATGTCTTAAAATAGGTCTTACAGTGTAGTCACAAAAAAAGAGGGAAGCTTGAACATATATGTCCTTAATTAAGACTTTCCAGGTGAATGGATGTTTTAGAATGAAAGGCAAACCATATTTTAATTTTCTAATTCACGTTTAGTTACTTAGGGGGAAAAATTATGTTTTTAAGGGGCTACAGGCACTGATATCAATTAGAAAAAATACCATCTTAATAATTAAAATCATTAGTTTAAAATTAAAATTGAAAATACCATACTTAAGAATTCTGAGGCCTCAATTCTCCAAACAGATCCACGGACTTAAGTGTCCACTTACAATTGGTAGTATTTATGCACAGATGTATTGTAAACAATAAGGTTTGCAGAAAAGCAGCAGAAAGGTCTTAAATATTCTACTTGCATGGCTTGTATCTTCCATGTCGAGTCTGACAATAGTGATCAAAATAGTTTGTGGTGAATGTTAAATGGTGACTCCATGTCAAAACTTTAAATAGGACACAGAAATCTTCCTTACATATTCTCTTTATATGTTCATATATTGATTGACTGAGACATTTTCAGAAGTGTCCCTACTTTGCTGTGTCAGCCAGAGGTTCAACGAAAAGCGAAGCTAAAAAAAGTCTTGACAGAAAGTGTCTTATTAACTCCTCACTAACCTACTAGGAGATGTTCTTAAAGTGATGTTCTTATCCAACAAAAAACTTTCTTCAATTGAATTATTCTGTCCATAAATCTATTTTCATGGAAACAAGAAAGATCTTTTTTTTTTTAAGGTCATCTTGAGTGCATCTTTAAGTTAGATAAAGAAGGGAACCCTGCAGTTGTCCTCACTCACTCTGCTTTGGGTTGTGTTATGTAGCTGTCTCACCCTGTGAGACTGGATTCCTTTGGGATGAACCTAAACTGGAAGATGCAGTCCAGGAGTGCATCTAGCATGCCACAACCACTAAGTGGCATTCAGTCCATGGAACCACCTTAGAGGTAGTCTGGAAGAAAAAAAGCCAAATAAAAAAAAATCTGCCCCCCAAAATACAAAGCTAAATAAAATGAGTGTTCCTGAGTACTCACTGATGTTCCCTTCAGAAATTATTTTTCTGGACTTTACTGTTTGCTGATCTGGAGAGAGCTATTGATGACTGAAAGGATTTTATATGCTGCATATGACAGCTCTGTGATCAGTTTATTTTCATGCCAAAACTAACACCAAAAGAGACATTTAGCCTGAACTGGAGTTTCTGTCTTGAGATGGCATGGTCATGGTATTTGGCAGCTGTGGCAAAGAAAGGGTAGCAGGAAGGCATGTGTGTGAAACTAGCATTTAACTTTCCATTTCCTTGCCTTCAGGTCTGTGAAAGTGTCTGTAAAATCCTTGATGATTCTACAATGACTTTAAAAAAATATTTTTTCACCTGCTGTACTTTGTTCCATTTACATTTCCTTCAGCTGAGAAATGTAATTTTAAGTGCTGTCCTAGAGAAGAGGGATTGCTCTTGGTGAAGGAGATTGTATCAGTCAACAGCAATTTTCTTGCAGATAAAATTTTCTAAACCAATCTTACACAAATTTTCTTTCATTGCAAGAAAATATCTGATGAAAAAAAGGAATCTCTGAGACAACATAATTATCCTATGGCAAAATGGTATGTACATGATTTATGCAATGATTGCACATAGCATAATTTTGTTTTTACTTTAATGAATAGAGACGTAAAATGTCATATTTATGAAAGAATATTTTAAAACACTCTTGGTATCATCTCAGTATTAGTTTGCTCATTATATATAGGCCAAGTTTTCCCTTAAGCATGTCAGTCACCATCAGAAACAAGATCAGGAAGATTGCCATGGACACATTTCAAGAACAGATCATTTAAAACTCAAAAAAGAAAAGTCAACAAAACAAATCCACACCTCCCACTTGTTTTAAAAATGTCTCTTCAAAGTGTAATTTTATAAATGTAACTTTTGAGGAGAAAACAAATTTCTCAAAGAGAGATGGTCCAATTTGTGAGTGACTGGAATGGCTGATGGCTCAAAACATTTCCTCTGTGTGTGTGTGTGTGTGTGTGTGTGTGTGAGGGGAAGGGGCAGGCTGGGTCTTGCTCTGGGGAGGAGATGATATGCTCCATACACGCCCCCACACCCCAGGGCTGTATCCCAGCCTGGCAGTGGCTGCCAGTCCCTGGCACAGCAGAGGCAATGCCCCACACCCACCCCTGAAGCCCCTAACCCAGCTCCTGAGTGGCCAAATGACCAGAAGTCCCGCCTGGGAAAGGGCCCAGGAAGGCCAAGAGATATTTAAAGCAGAAGCAGGGCAATTTCTATCAGATGAACACTTTTGGAAACAGGACTGGTAGTTATGTTTCTTCTTTTGTATCTCTCTTCTTTTGTATCTCTTTGTCTTTTTCTCCTTCTAATTCCCTCTTCTTGGAACTGTTGAGTAACTTAAAATCAAACTGGCTTAGAGTGTGCAGAGTTGAATGGGTTAAGTTAATAAGAAGTGTTTCATTTTGGCTGAGTGCTTCTCTAAACATTTTGCCAAAGTTCTCTGATTTTCTGGAGTTGTCAGAAAAGTTTTTTGTTGTTTTGACCCCTTGTTGGTACTTCTCTGTGTGTCTAACTCAGAGTACATGAACAACTGTAAAGCCCTTTTAAAAGTTTCGAGTGAGTTTTTTGGCACCTTGCACAAATATGGAGGAAGTTAAAACTACCTGTTTAAATATATCGTGGTTTATTCTTTTCTTTCAGGAACATGAGCTAAACTGGGAATAAGAACAGTATCTTTGTATCGTTGTTGTAGTAGTTCTGCACACTCTCACCCACATGTATTCCTGTGCTAGGGCTTGTTGCTCCATTTCCCTTAGGATTATCTTGTAGGAATGCATGGTCATGCAGCTCAAGAACTGAAATAACTATGAGCCACCTGATAACACCTTTCTGAGACGTTTTTAGAAAGTAATATTTTAGTACAAGTTCATGGAACATTAAATCTCAGACAAAGAATAAAAAAGCTGACAAATAAGGTGTTATTTCCTGGAAATAACAGATGGAAACAAATTCTTACCAACTGTGGTGAAGCATTGTTGTCTTCCCTGGAGAGACAATAATTGTCTTTTTTTTTTTTTGTTTAAAAGAGAAATGCAGGAATTTTCTTTTACAGCGATTAGTGGTGATGCATGGAGTGAACTGCTAAGTACTCATGACTTATCTGGATAGACAGGGCTGTCCCCTGCTAATCACAATGAGTATTGGCCTGTCCGTAAAGAACAAGGAGTGATATCAAAGAGAACAGTCAGCTATTACCAGGGCAAACTCTTGGCCATGAGCTTCTGCAGATGATAATAAGAAAAGACAGAGATGAAATTAAAAGTAGTGTTAACTGCACAGGAGGCAGAAAAACACGCAATTGTTTCCTTGCATTACTTGTGTACTGTACTTGTGCATTGAGATGATATTTTTCAGTATTATTATATGCATTTTTTGAATTTTGAAAATCCTATGGAATTATTTTTATATGGTGGCAACTGTATAAAGTATCTGGCTCAGGCAACACAGAGAACAATCACTACACTGAGTATAGATGGGGGGAGGGGGGTTTAAGCTGTATAGTCCTTTCCTTTAGAATGTAAAAATATCTTCTCTTTGCTAAGGTGTGACCAGTGCAGGTTATGGCCTCCAGAGGAAGTGTTTCAATGCACAGACTTTTTCTTTCTGTTAAGTCAGTAGAACATCTTTTGTCCTTACCAAAAAATTCCCATGTAAAGAAGGTTGAGTGCTACTGATGTGAGGTTTCTGTTTCACACAAATTCCTCTGATACTGTGGAAGCTGTTGAGAGCTTGCTCCTTCCTTATTGATGTTATTTTGCTTTGGAGAGCATTACAGAAAACTTCTTGACCTCTGCACAGATCCTCGGGGATCCATTTTGGTTTAGGGAATTAATTGCCTTTTTTTCTCTGAGGGGACATCTTTGCAGGTGCAGTTTCTTGAAGTATATCTGCATTGCAGTCCTACTGTGACTATTGCTGCTTTGGAAAGGCTTAGCTTGCCTCAAAAAAAAAAAAATGTAGCTTGGGGTTTATTTTTGCAGGTACAGAAAGCAAACAACCTGACCCTGGGCAGGTGGGTATTGCAACCTGTGCTGAGTTTTTTTACTATCACAGATAGTCTGCTAGCAGAACCTGAGCTGGCTTGGACTAGCTGGTTTGGGGGTGTCTGTAGTACTATGATTGCAGTGTAGATGTGTCTCAAGGAGTAGCCTGTCACATGTGGGTGGTGATAAAGTTTGAGGAAGACCTGCTGCTGGGTAAAGATTAGAAGAATGTAATAGTTTACTAGATTGCAGATTAATAGAATGGTTTGGATTGAAATGGACTGTAAAGATCACCTTGTTCCAATGCTCTGCTGTAGGCAGGGACATCTTCCACTAGACCAGGATGCTCAGAGCTCCACCCAGCCTGGCCTTGAACATTTCCAGAGATGGGACATCCACAACATCTCTGGGCAACGTATTCCACTGCATTGTTACCCTCACAGTAAAATTTGTTCCTAATATCCAATCTAAACCCACTCTCAATTTAAAGATACTCCCCCACATCCTGTCTATGCTCTTGTAAAAAGTCCCTCTCCATCTTTCTTGCAGGTTCCTTTCAGGTGCTGGAAGGTCCCAGTTAGGTCACCTTCTCTTTTCCAGACTGAATGAACCCAATTCTCTCAGCCTTTCTTCACAGGAAATGTGCTCCATCCCTCTGATCACCTTGGTGGCCTCCTTTGGACGCGCTCCAACAGGTCCATGTCCTTGACCTGCTGGGTACCCTGGAGCTGGATGCCGCACTGCAGGTGGGGTCTCACCAGAGCCAGGCAGAGGGGCAGAATCCCCTCCCTCCCCTGCTGCCCACGGTGCTCTGGATGCAGCCCAGGACACGTTTGGCTCTCTGGGCTGTGAGTGACCACGGCCAGGGCATGTCCAGCCTCTCCTCCAGCAGCACCCCCGAGTCCTTCTGGGCAGGGCTGTTCTCCATCCTCTTATTCCCCAGCCTGGATTGATATCAGGGGTTGAATGTTTGTCTCTGTTAAGTAAAAGCTCTCCTAAACCTCAAGACACAAAATTCAGGAGCAGGTAGAACTGGTAGTTACTATTAGTCCTTAGAAACTCTTGCTGTGTTGGGGTCAGGTGGGGAGGTAGACAGTGGTGTGGTGTGGGGGAAAAGAAGGACAAAATAAGGACCTGACAGGACTGAAAGTATTAAAACATACTTTTTTGCTCCTGAGTCTCATTTTCTTTCATTTAAATGCCTTTATTAACTTATTTGTTGCAAAAGCCTATTTCCATATTTTTGTGTACAAGGAAAATGTAATATTTCCCAGTTGTTTTTTATGTGTTTAGCTCCCCCAAAAGCTCAGGGGAGTGGTGATATTTTCAAATTATTTTCTTTCAAATTTTACCTCTTCTGTAACATTTTTCTGTAAATAATGACTAACCTTTAGGAACTTAATTCCTTGGTATATGATATAATTTTGTTAGTTTTTAATCCTCAAGCTCTTCCCCATGTTATAAAAGTGCAGAGGTTGTTGGTTTTTAACAAAGTAGCATTTCCTTTTGTAAATGCTGAATAGTTCTACTCTGAGGAAGTACCTTAAGTTCCAAAAATAGCTCAAATTTGGCTCTGTTATTAGTGAGAGTATAAGAAAATGTTGTGGACAGAAGACTGGTGGCGTTTTCAAAAGTTTGTGATGAACGAGTTGTATCAGTTTGAGTTCTATTGGACTGCACATCACTAATGCCACCATTCTTTATATAATTTCAACGAAAAGATGTTTCTGCTAGGAGATGGTTTCCTTGCATCTGCATTTATGTAAAACTCTGTGTGGTCAGCGGTGGCCTCTTGTGGGGCCTTTTCTGTTAGCTTACCCGTATTAGGCCAGTTAACCTTGGGCCAGACTAAGTTTTTCTGTGCTTCAGCTTTTTTTTTCCTATGGAAGGAGAAAAATAAATGTCCTCAAACTCCAGGCCTCTATTAATGTTGGAAAGAACTGTTTTGCTGAAGGTGATGATGTTGAGGTGATAGCAATGAGGGTGAGAAGAGATAAGGAAATGGGCTCCTGCTACTCCAAAATTCTGTTCCTTTTGTCCTGAAAATATTACAATAAATAAAGGTTAAAATTAGGTCCGTGGGCTGTGTGAGGGTATTCAGATATGCAAGGGCTCAGGGACTGGTTCACAAATCCAGAACACTGTGACTATGTTTTCTAACTCAAGAAATATTTTCATTCTGCAAAGCTGTAAGTTCATGCAACTGACTTGTGAATGCTAAAATAATAATGCAAGCAGACAACCCATTTTTTGGCCACGTTCTTTGAGAACACTTGTTCTGTTAAATGAAATTTATTAAAAGTGAGTGGTTTGCCAGAAGTTGTCTTCTTCTGGCAAACAAGAGCCATAAGCACAGAAAGCCAGCAGCACATCTATAACTCCTTTGACCCTCACCAGTTACTAAACCAGTGTGGCTTCTTCAGGCTATCTTATCCCTTCAATTTGATTTAAGCCTGTAATGTCACTGACATATGTCTACATATCATGTTGTTTGAAAGAAAGCGTCTTCAGGAGAAAAGATGTTTTGCTGTGGTTAAGAGACTGTGTTCATATTTCAGAGGACAGTTTGTTCATCTCTAGTCTTGTGGCCTTAACTCATGCGCGTGATTGGAACCTTAATGATATCCTTGGTTTCGTCCTCAAATGCAAGAAATTTGCTGAAGCTAGAAATTCTTACTATGAACAGCCCCAAAGCTTTTAATTTTTTTCATTTTATTTATTCAGAAAGTGATGAAAAGGACCTACATCACAAACCAATCTTCAATATGTGTCTACTGGGGGACAAAAAAAAGTCAGTACCAGAAACTGCTGGAGAGAGAAAGGTATCTGTGTGTTGCTTCTGGTTTTGGCCTCCCTTGTGAAAAACAGAAGCTACTGTTGCTGCCAGATGGAGGTGTTTGTTCTTGCCTGCTGGATGAGCGGCTGCTGCAGGATAGGGCATCTCATTTTTCTGCCATTGCAAATTTGGTATAAGGCAATTGAAATAGAATAATATAAATGTAAGAGCTGGCAGAGTTTTTCTGAAGACTGCTGTGTAGAACAGTGGGCTGGTATACCTGCTCATTCTGGACTGTACTTTCTCTCTGTCCTAATTAAACCAAAATGAATTCAGGAAAAAATACCCTGATTTATATGATTCGATGGCAGACATGAATTTGCAGCTGCTTTAAGATGGTGGCTGTCACTTCATCTGGAATACAGCATGCAGAAGGGCTGCATATAAATAGTGCTGCACCCAGACAACATTTCACAAAAGCAAGTGCTCCAAAATATCAATGCACGATTCCAGTTTTTCGCTAGGCAGCTGGCTCCAATCAGAGTGGCAATTTGTTACCTATTAGAAAAGTCATCTTGCTGCTGGCTGTCCTATAAAGAGAGCTTGTTTGATTCTCCTTTAGAAATAACAGCTATTGCTGGCCTCTTTTATTGGTAATGCAATATATGGTGGTAATAGCTGTGTAGTGGTTGAAGAACAGCTCCTTGGGACATTTTTGATCCCTTGTCCTAATTGTGGCTATAAGGAAAAAAAACTGATGTCAACTAGGAATTGGTGAGAGGAAATGAAGTAACACCCATTTTAGGCCAGGTCTGAATTTGTGGTGCTAGTGTACACAAAATGCTACCAAGATGCAAGCGATGGAGAAATTCCTGCTTTGATCTTTTCAAAACAGTTAAATAGGAAATCTTTACTTGGGAGGAATGACTAATGGGTCACCTGAGAACAGAAAAGTGTCTTATGAGAGAGTGTAATCACTTATTCCTCAGCATTTCCTGGAGTTGACTTGCTAAGACTGATTTTTTTCTGAGCAGTGCCTGAATAGAAACTGATTGAATTGACATTCTTCCTTACTGTGATAATTATTTCTTTTTCCTGTGGATGCTACATCTGGTTCTTTTGGAGGAATATCTCAACTTCCTTTAGTCCAGCTCTTAGGAAAATCTGAAGTGATTGATACAGGCATGGTTAACATAAATGTGTATGAGCTCATAGGAGTGAGGAAATGGCTCTTCATGAGTAGGTGCATGAAAAATTTCGAAGCCAAAAAGGAGTGACATAAATAATTGGTAGAGACTAAGCTTTGCATTCCTAGATTACTATGGCATTGAAAGCATAGCAGTATTTTTCCTGAGAGAGCAGACAACATGGTTATAGGCTACTTCCCAAGCTAGACAGCTGTTTTTGGGAAGGTATCCTCTTTCTGAATGTGTGAAAGAAGCAAGACCTGAGACTGATGAAAAATCTTAAGTATGTTTGTAGTAAGGGCTTATTCTTGGACTTCATTTACAGATTTCCTTCCTCAGAGCAGTTTTAAGAGCAAGTTCTAGGCAGTGCTTACCTCTTGCCAAAACGGAGATCTCACCTGTGCCGTTTCAGTCGTGAGAAGTGTGTGATTGTCAGGGCACCTGAATTTCTACCTGAAGCTCTCTGTGAGATCGTGCTGAACCTCTGTATACCGAGTCAAACACTGTGAGCCCCATGGAGTCTTAAAATCTGTAGAGAACAAGAGCTGACAAAAAAAGTCCTTTTCCATGGTTTTGTGAGTGTTTTTGGTGTGCACGAACTTGGGGTTTTTTAAATGAAGTCTTTCATGTACAGCCATTTTGAGGATTGGTGGATTATTCTCTCTCTGTGAAGGGATGCCTTCTCGCTTTTGGTTTGATGAGGACTGTGCAAGCATGCAGGAGAGTGGTGTTGGACCCTACTAAGTTTGCACTTTCTCAGCCCACCATTGAAGTGGGAGGTGTCAAAGCCAGCAGAGCCTTGTTCTAAAACATCCACCACAAATCTCAAACATCGTTCTGTCTGGTGCCACAAGTGATTCAGCTGTGTTGATGATACCAAAAATGCCCCGAGTAAAATGAGACTTTGTGTCAGAATAGATGCTCCAATTCATTAATTGGATTGCAGAATCTTCTTTTCATTAAAATGCAGGGAGAATTAAAGTTACATTTGTTTATAAAGTATGCTTCTCTAAATACATTTACTTCTGGGGCAGAAATTTTTTTGCCTGTTTCCCAATGGCAGAAAGAGAAGCTACTTTGGATGAAGCATGAAAGCCTACAGACTGCAGTTTATTCCTCAGTGCTTGGAGCTGCTTTTTATTATACATTTGCATCCTTTTAGTTCTTTGAGTCATGATCTAAGCTTTAGTGTCTAAGAATTTGTTTCATTCCTTTCCAAACTGTCTGATAGAGTCTGCCTCTACAACTTCCTACAACAACAAATACCAGAACATTAGGATCCACTGTGGGAAGAAATACTTTATCATTTTAAAATGAATCCCCTTTTAGTTTCACAAGGTACCTCCTGGCTGTGGTGTTGCAAGGAGATGGGAAAATGTAGTTCTGCAAATTTCTTGCGTGATTTTGTAAACCTTTCCCTCTCCTTTGGGACTTCTCTCCAGCCTTTTCACTCTCTTTTTGAGGGAGCTGCTCCAGCCCTCTGAACATTAAAATTACCTCCTCTGTACTTTTCCCAGCTCTGCTACATCCTTCTGAACTGACTTTGTCCGGCATTGAAACCTGTGTAAAATTTGTGGAGAGACAAGGATTCCTTTGTCTCGTTCTTTGCAGCATTTCTAATAATGCTCAGAATCTCTCTCAATTTTGACCCCTTCTGCACATTGGGCTGGTATATCCGGAAAGAATAATTTGGCAAGGTTGACTTCTAGATCTCCCTCCTGAGCTTTGACTCCCATTTCTGAGGTGAACATGTGTAAGTATAGCTTGGACTATTTTCCCTGAACACATTCCTCTGTGATGAATGAACTGGTTTCCAACTTTTCTGCCCACTTGCTTGTGTTTGCCTCCTCAAGTATACCTTTCACACCTTTGTTCGTGCTCTGCATCCCTTCTTGGCTTTCTCTGATGTATTTTCAAACGTTTTACTCTGTTTGAAAGCTTTTTACGAGGCACTCCTCCAAATTTCTTTAGTTTTCTTAATTTCCATTTTAGGTTGATCCTCCCATCTTGTACAGGCTTTCATATTTACCTTAATCCAGAAAGCTTTCAATTCCTTAAATGTGAACATTTTCTGTCAGATGGCACCTGTAGCATTCTTTCCTACTGGAGCTTGCTTGGGTTTTATTCTATATGCAGGATTTATTTATTTTTTATTTATTCCAACTGCAAAAATCTTTTTAAGCATGCTCTGCAGTTATGTAATAGAGATTGATTTTTCATGTTGCTTTGGTATTTTTAGTTAATATGCATCCTTCTTGGTCAGTTATTTTTGAAGTCATCTACAGATTAACTTGTTTTCTGTTGCTCAGTTCGAATTGGCATCATGATCTTTCTGTATTTGAGTCCTATTAGTTACACTACTATCATGTTTTTCTCAAGAGCTATCCTCAAAAACTGGGCTAGAAATCCTGCCCAGTCACTTTCAGGACCTTACTGTGTTGATTATTTAACTTATGAGATTAGTTCTAGCCTTGGCCCTCTGTGGATCCAAACCAGCAAATCTGTTTTTCAGTTTCACATTTATTTAGTAACTTTAATGTATTTTGTCATTCATGCATGGCATGGCTGTAGATTCATCTAGTCACTGCAGAGAAAAAAAAAGTATGTTTGAATAGCGTTTTTTTTTGTTCAAAGGTCAGATGTTTACAATTGACAAGTAATAAGGTTTACGCTTACTCTGTCTCTCTATCACTGAGTCCATGTATTTCAATTATTGCAAAAGTTGTCTTCTTCCCATACAGAATCCTAGACCCACTGAAATTACTAAGAATTTTGCAGCCAGGGGGATGGAATTTAGCCTGTTGCCTTCTTATAACTGCAGAATAATACACTCACCTTTCTCAGTTCACAGTTATGTCTCATACAAGCATGCTTATCCCATTTAGGGATTTTTGCCTTGCTCTCTGGTAATAATTTCAAGTGTGTGTTCCTCTGTTTATTGTAAATATATATTATTATAATTGAGTGTATATTTCTGAAACTGTGAATATCTACTACAGAATAAATTCCAGACTCCATTTTATCTAAACTTCATAATTTTCCCACTTACATAGTTTTTATTACCATATGCTCTCTGCTCTTTTCCCAAATGCTAACTAAAATACCTGTATCTGAATTGGGATGAGATTGCTTATTGGAAAATGTAACAGAAAATTGTCATTGCTCTTAGGGCATTTTCCTTGTTGACAGTAGATTTTTCTGTCATCACACAGCTCTTATTTTGCCATGTCCCAGCAACTTCTGTTTTCCTACTGAGCCTTCTGAATACACAGGCAGAAAATGCAACATTCAAATACCAGTGAATAAAATTACAAGGTTTAGCAAACAATCCACCAGAGAGGCATCGGGTTATATATTTACCTTAGCTCTGCCTTCATTATTTCTGCACTTCCCTGCAACAGTAATAAAATGTGTTCACTGGGCTTTTTGTATGCACTAAGAATTTTAATTTACTTTAGGAGGAAGAGCTAGTTCATAACTCGATAGAACTGACTGGGCTCATAAGTTATTTAGTTCAGCTCCTTGTGATAAAATCTGGACACGACACCATTTATTATATTTTTTCTGCCCCCTCAGCCCTGTATATTGACTCAGAGCTAAACAACTAAAGTGGCAAATGGATTTGTTTACAATGCAAATCTGAGCCTGATCGGAAATAATGCAAAAGGCATAACCAATTACATGTTTCATAGTGCAGGATAGCCTGAAATGAAAAAGATTGAACTGATCTGTGCTCAGGGATGCTGTACAGTTACTGAGCCACGACTGCCTTGTGGTTCTCAGCGGCTGCAAAGGATCTGATGCTGCTCTCTTCAGGATTGCTTGGGCACACACTGAGAAGACAGGCTTGCTACACATTTGCCTTTACTTCTTTGCTGTTACTATGGTGGGTAATATAGAGAAGAATTTTCCACATTTAATTTTTGAGGAGCACAAAAAACCGATTCTATGTCTGAGACAAATAGTCTGTGTGTGTATGTATAAATTGGGAATTTTGTTTAGTTGGAGAAAAATGGAAGAGAAATAGGGATGTTAAAATAAAGACAGAAATAGTCTAAGTAAATATATTATTGTATAATATCAAATGATAGTATATATCATGGATAATATCATAAAGAATGTCATAAAGAATATAGTTTTCCTTGCAAAGTCTTTGTGCAAAATCTGAGGGAAGCAGTCTTACAAACGTGAAACTGTCAACAAAGCGATTAATTAGTCAGTGTTTGTCCTTCTTTGAGCCTAAGTTTCAGGTTATACAGGCTCAGCACATGGCAGGGAGGGTGTTATAGTTTCCCTGCAACACAGTCTTGGAAGCCATGAAGTAAAGTTGACTCTCATGTAAAACTCTTTTCTTGCTTGTTTTTGCAATCAAGTTTTCCCCCACTCTATCACTCCAACAGGTGCCTTTCCTCTGGGGGAATTCGAGACCAAACCTGAGTGATCTGACTTCAGGTTTATGTTTTCATACAATTACGAGATGTTTAGATTCTTTTTCCTTTTTTTTGTGTACTTATTCTCATTATAGGGAATAAATATGAAGAGGCAAAGGACAGTAACTCACCAACTATTTTTTTGCAGCAGAATTGTTTTCATGAATACAAAATCGTAATAAGTTTATGCTGATCACACATCAAATCTAGTTTTAGCACTCAACACAGTACACAGCAGTGGCAAGCAAGGTCCATTTAATCAGAAAGCAGCTGTTTAATGTGTGCATCACATTTCTGAAAGCTTGCTGCAGTGGTTGGAGTGATTGCTTGCTGGCTTTTCAGAAACAGTTGTTACAATTCTTAGGGATGCAGCTTATTGAACACTGCACCTTTTGAAAGAGCAAACAAAAAATATGTAAGTAATCTTTAATTTGGAGTTGGGCACTGGAGAAAATCTGAACTGATCCATAGATATGTATGTTTGGTACGTGAAAATATCTCAATATTTAAGTCAATATTTGGGAAGACTTAAACTATTCACTCCTGTATTGCCATTGCTGCTTGGCTTACCTCTTAAAATAATTTTGGAAAACAGTGAATTGTCAGATGTGATGGATTCTATATTAAAAAAAAAATTAATGCAGCCTAAGGGACTCTACAAATGTTGATTGCTATCATTTTGTGTGAAAGAGTGAGTCAATTTAAAACAATTGTCTCCCTTTGTAGTAGAATGACTTATGTTTTGATAGTAGTTCTGGGCCTTCTGTGCAAGTAATGGTACTGGAGCATATGTTATAAATTTCTTTTTTAATCACCTTCAAAGTAAAGTAGGATCAAAGTGTCAGGAGTGTAGATCAAAACCATCAAATGCTACGAATATATATCTATTTATGTATGTATTTTAATCAAGAGTTCAAAGGAAGATTATAAACACAATCTCCTTGATTTCATTAATGGCAAAGCAAACCTTCTAAATCAGTGTTCAAGTTTCATCATGATGAGGACAGTTAAGTGTAAGAAAGAAAGATGCTTCAAATTTTGTAATAATAATAACCTCCATCTCCCTAAAATGCTGAAAATATTAAAATAACCCCCACGGGAAAAGCTCTTACTCTAAATATGGAATCATTACCAAATCTGTTGATTGGAAGAATAGCTATTGCAAATGAAATAAGTTTTCTGTGGTGATACTTTTCTTCTCTTCTCTATAAACTGTAATGTTGAAGATAAAATAGATTGCACAGAAGGGCTCAGTTTCTGTGGTTGCAGTAGTTTTCTGAAGTATGCATTTATAAAACAGGACTCTTCAAATATTCTTGTAGTAGGAAGTGAGGGTGTGTGAGAAGTTGTAAATATCAAATTCTACTGGTTGTTTGCTTCTTTACTTGATTATGTTCAAGTGTTTGGAGACTTCACCTCCTTCTGAGGTGAATGCTTGAATCAGACATACCAGAAAGCTTTCACCGTTTCAGTATTTTAATGGGGCATGCCTCTGGTTTTCTCTCTGTACTTGAAAAACCATTTATAATTTTTTAGCTGTCTGTATTTCCCTCCAAGTTTGTGTACCAAATTAATCACAGACAGCTTTCAGCAAATTCTCAAAAGTTCTGCTTTGCTGTAAAAATCACCCGTTTTCTGGAATGCTTTTGTTCTGACTAATAGGATAAAATTAAAAATAGTGTTTATTCAAGTAAAAAATCACAAATTAGAAAACTGATGTCCTAGTCAACTTTTGCTTTCCAATTTTTATGAAATGTTATTATTGGAACAAAATCCCTTAATAATATCGATTGATTCATTACAGAAACTGGTTAATAATAGCGTGCATTTATATTACTTATTTTTCTGCTAATGATTTTCAAGATATTAATTCTAGCTATTTTTGTGGTGTTCTAACCTGACATTTGTTCATATTTATTTCGTTAGTTGCCATGTTTAATGTACCAGCATATCAAATCCACTCCAAATTTCAATATAGTTGCAATGGGAATAGTTTTCATTATGTTCTTCATTTACAGCGAAGAACTATTTTCTGTTTATTTTTCTATAAAATGACCAGGGATTTGGGGAATGTTGACCAGCTACAAACTCTGATATGATGTTGTTCTGCAGTTTTTCAAACTTTGCTGCAATAAATTCTCTGTCAGTGTATAAATCTGACTTACAACAGTCCCTCGAAACATTCTTAGTAGGTAGAGTGATCATTAAATAAGCCTTTAAATGTTGATGCACAGCTGTTGGTGTGGAAATAATTAAAAACAGTTGTTAACCAAGGCTTAACACCTTTGCCAGATTTGGCATGATTTGGGAGAGTAAAATTTTCCATGCAAGTAATAGAAAGAGGTGGGACCTTGCTGCAAAATTTGTAAATATGTAATATGAGATAAAAGACAGAAGTGAATTATAGGCTGTGTAGTAATCCAGGCAAGTTTTTCTCTTGAGAAGATACATAAACATCCTATACAGCAGAAAAATTTTAGCTCTTCATTTCTACCCTTGGTCACAGCTCACCGCTCATGATGCAGCTTTTTGCATAGTCATGCCCAAAATCAACTCACTGACATCCTGTGTTTAAGGAAATATTTCCCTTCCCAAACCTCTGAATAAATTTGTTGATCACTCCCGTCCACAGCTCCTCTCTTGTGCCAGCATTGCTACCAAATTTTTCCTTTTGCTGAGCTGTATCAATTTGCAGTTTTCTTGGCTGGGCTGAGCTTTTCTGTTGTGCTCCTCAGATGTTGTTGGCTCATGGAGGAATCTAATGTTAGATTGTTAGACTGTGAATTAAAGGAAGGAAGGGACTGAAGGGTGTATGAACAGTGCTTCTTCCCAGTAGTCAGTGCTGGCTTACTCCTCTCTTAATAGAATGCAGTCTGAATATTTGCTCGGGAATTAAGATGATGTTAAATGTCAAAGAAAGGCAAGGCAGCTGCTGCCAGAATATCCAGCAGTCTAAGTGGTGCGTGAGGGACCAGATATGTGCAGACAAGGATGCACAGGATGGCTGAGACCGTGCTGCTTGCCCTCAGCACACCAGTAGTCTCCCAGTTGTCAACAGTAAGTTTTGAGGAGAAGAGTAGGGCAACCTTGGTCATTTTCAGAAAGCAACTTTCGTTACATTGATGAAGTGCAAGGAAGCAATGATACAAGTAACAGATTAGTTTTATCTATATAACTATTAGAAATTAAATTACTTATGTTCTATGTCACAAGTTTGGAAATTTTTGTTTTCTTCTCTGTACTGCAGGATAGACTGTACATGCATGTATATTTTAGGGTCACTGACATAAAATTATGCACAGAGACACTCCAGTCTGGATCTTGAAATCATAAAGCAAACAAAAGTACCAAACACCTCTCCCTTTGTCCCTCCACGAAAGAAAACAAACATGATCAGAATGAAATCCCAGTGTTAATCCTGAACCTATCGTTGTCACTATATCTGACACTAGCTATTAATTCAAATTTGTGAAAGTCTCTCAGTCATTGCTCATTCAAAGGGCTCTTCAGACATTTCTAGCACTTAGGATCTGATATTCAGCTGGAATAAATGAGTCCATTGCCACTGGAGGTTATTGCTCATTACAGAATAGTCATTTTTGGAGGGAGGGTTATAGGTTGTTGGGACAAAAACCAAGTGCTGTTGCTCTGTGCAGCATTATCTAACTGACAGCAGGCCATAAAATCTCCCTGAGTTTCCAAACTCTAAAGAGAGCAAAAATCTAAACTAGGGATTTATTTAGTATTTCAGAACTATTGTTTTAGATTTTGTTCTATGGTTTTAATGAATTTTTTGTATTTATTACAGTCTTTCTAACGTTGCTTTCTCATACTGGGCAGTGCCATTTACTGTTTGTTCTTGAGCGGCCTAAACACTCTAGTGATGTAATGTGCCACTTATGATTCATCTCTAAGTTCATAAAAGTAATGTATTCAGGAAGAAATGCTTGTAGAGAAATGTTGCTGGAAATCTGACAACAGCCTTTTATGAAAACATGGCTGTTTTCATCTGTTCAGGGTGTGAAGAAGTGGCACTCAGCCCTGTGCAGTTCAGTTTTCAGATCAGTCTAATGCTGCCTGTTGATCTCACTGCAAATGGCAGCAGGATGTGCTTTGATGGCTTTTGCTCTCTGCTGCATAAGTTAAGTGTTCACTAAAGGAAATTATCATTTACTGGGCCCTTTCAGATCAGGTCGACTGCTCTTCACTTCCTGTCAGAACAACTTGAAGAAAATATCTCAGTGAAACAGGGAACTTTTGTGAACTTTGGTTTAGTTCTGATGGGTGGAGGCTGTGTCTTGCTCCTTGATAATATTTGTAGAGCATTATTATTCAGCTGCTCATGAATGTTTCTGTGATATTTATCAACTCTGCCTTTAACACATGAAGTTTTTTGATAGATTGTTACAAAAACAAGTTTTCTGGGTTCAGAATAGATCTCCTCTGTCAGCTGGGAAGCTCAATAATGCGCCAGTAAGCTGGGCTTCGTTTTAAAACACTACTGTCTGAAAGAAAACTAATTGAAAAGGAAATGGTGTCCCTTCACAGCCAGATGTAGAAGACCAGCAAGATAACTTGGGGTAGGGAAAAAACATCAGAAAAGTCCAACATCTTTGCAATGAACCCTGCTTTGCCTGAGCATTATTACTGTATGCTTCTTTTCGTTACCTGAACGTTAATATCCAGAAGCTGAGGGCTGGCTCTAAAGTAGATCTTATCATCTAATAGCTGTTGCTTCTGCATTTTACCATCTGCGTGCAGGTTTGGATATCTAAAATATTTGGTTGTATTCTCCTGTGGTATGAATACTTTTCTATATTTTAACACCCACTGAGTGTGTATATCCAGGGATATTCAGTTGTTGCTCCTGCAGTTGTTGTACTATCATTTGCCCAGACAAGGAGAATGCAGGAATGTGCTTGTTTATAATTACAGTAAAACCAGAAAGCTGTCAGACCGTGTTTCATGCAGGTTCATTGAAACATTGAGCTCAGCATGGTTTTTGTTTCAATAGCTTCCAAAAGATGCTACAAGCTGCTGTTTTCTCCCAACCCATTTTTTTTTTTATTTGCTGGTACTCCTTTTGCATCTAAAATTCCCTTGCTATGACAAGTTTCTTTTTCAGTGTATCAGTAGTGTCTAGTTGAGTTATTTTTCTCTCTGTTCTCACCTCCCAATAGAAAAATTTATATACAGTGTTTGAAGTGTGAGTATTGAATGCATATATGAAGGAATTTACTTTTCGAAAATGTTTTTTCCTTTTAGTGAAGGAAGGGTTAGTATGCAGTGCTCTTACCTGTATGCTTTTATGTGTGGATAAAAACATAAGAGCAATTTAACTAAGTAAGCTTAATGTGTTTTTAACAAGGCAGTCAGAAATTTGGGTTGTACCTGTTTATTTCTGTTCTAAGTAGTGAGCACCCCAAAGAATGTAAGAAGGCTTTTAAGCTGACAGCTGTGTTTTATTAGAAGATAAACTTGAATAACTAACTCTCTAAACATAGAAATCTTGAAATGATGTGAAAAAGATAGACATGAATCAAGCACCTTAGATGTAAATGTTTGTATAGAGGAATACCGAGTTGATGCTGATAACCTGGAAGTGCAGAGGCCACACTCAGAGTCCTGTTTTTCAGTTGCCCCAGTGGGTGACTGGGCAAGGGTGATGGAGATGGGCTTCAAAGGGAATGCAGAGACCCTAGTCACCATTAGCTTTGATGTGCATCCCTCCTCCCACTGCTGCCACTTTACAGCTCTAACCTGGCAGTGAAGATTCTCTCTCATTGGGAGCTACTGTCAGAAGGGGGAGACTGGAAGCTTTGGTTTTAGTAATTGTGGACACTGAAAAGCTTCAGCAGGGAAATTTTGCAGTTTTCTGCAGCATTCTGTGAGAGCTCTGTGTTTCTCACGAAAGCTATGAAAACATTGCTATGAGTTTTTGTAAATAATTCCTTTATCTTGCAGCTGTACAGTGTTTTGCAATACTGTTATGTTTAGTTGCAGAATTGTTTTGAAATGGGTGTTGTAGGATTTAGCCAACCATCCTGAGAGGCGCATGGTCAAGGGACCAATCAATTGATGCCATTCAAGCAATCTAGAGAATATAAACTGGTCTGTAAATAAATAATTAATCCCGCTTTTCCTGGATCCTGCCTGCCTCGTTTCTCTCCGACCCTGGTACAACAGCGACAGGTAATTTGGTTTTATTTTGCATTTCCTTAATTTTCTGCTATGTGTCTGAACTTGGCCTCTCAGTAAATGCTTGCAGATAACCATCCTTTTCGTTCAAAAGAAAGCTATAAAGACAGCTGAAGATACACTCAGAAGGGTGCCATTTCTACAGCACTTAATGTTGGAGAGCTTCTTAGGTTTTCAAATGAAGCAGAAACAAGAAACTTCTCAGAAGAGGAGCTCCACAATCTATAGTGTCATTGAAGCTGTGGCTGAACTTGAAAGTTGCTGGAATTGCTCTTTCCGTTATGGTTTCCAGGACAGTAAAATCTAATTGCTTTGAAGACAGATTTTTTAATGCATAGAAGAAGGTCAGAATGCCAAACACTTAGTGGAAGGAGATTGTTGATGTTTTTTTTTTCTAATTCAAGATTTGTTTCAAAATTGCATAGTTTTGTCTTTTATTCATGCTTTCAAACATGCCATATTTGAACGTTGCTCTTTTGACCCATAATTCTTTTTCTGTGCTGTCATTTATACTTGAAAATCCTTATACGAACTCTATACTCTAGTCCTGTTTTTTGCTTCAAGCCCTACCTCAGAAGGAATCAGAGTTGTATGTGATTTAACCTGATTTAAAATAAATGTGTTTAAAAATAGAAACCCATCAGTCTGTGAAAAACTTTGTGATCATGTTGTCCTCATACTCAATCTGTTCCATTTAGCATTTCCTATTTATATGTGCTGTATCTGTATTATGCTAGATATGGGAATATTGCTATTATTGGTAAGTGCCTAAATTTATACTGACCTGAAAAATATAGGTTTTCAGGATTTGCCTGGGATGTTCTTGACTGAGTGTCAGAACATACTGTTAGCCTTTCATGGTGATCTATAGAAATTCAGTCCCATTTTAATGAATACTTTGGATACTTAATGTTCCAGAAAGTTTACAGGATATAAACATAGGATTAGCTTGGTATTTTTTTAATGGAACATTTTCAGATTTACTCTGAAAGCAGAATAGGGCAGAAAGGCAAATGTCTCAGAATGTTCAAGCTAGGGTTTTTCCCAAGAGGAGTGCAGGAAGCAATGAACTCTTTAGTACATGAAAATCTAGTTCTTAAGTAAAAAAACAAAGGCAAGACTTTCCGGTTTTCAGTGGTACAGGATTAAATAATCAAAAAATGAATGGATGAGAGAAAACCTTTAGCTTCACTAGCTTGACTTCTTTTGGAAAGAATCGGCTGAGCCCATGGTACTTAGGCATTGCCCTTCATGTTCAATTTAAATAACTTTGCAGTCTTTTGGCTCTGTTAGTTAGTTACACATCACTTTTAAAATACTCATAGCCAAGCCATTTCAAGGAATAAAATTTTACATGCTCCTTCACTGCTTATAAAGTTACTTTATAATTTTTTTTTTTATTGCGGGTATGGGAACATTTGCCAATTAGACTAATATGAAATGTGCTGAAAACAATGAGCATTATTTTTTAACGCTATGCACAAAGTCCCTCTTTAGTTGAATATAGTAGTGTAAATTGGGTTAATCTAGTAGACACTGTTGGAGTTAATTATCACCCTATATTTTATGGTAGCTATGAGATACAGTATTTACATCCAAAATAAAGGCAGCTAGTTAGAAATCCAGATGTTCTGTGTGAAGAAAGTTTGGCTGGTTATTGACACCCGAAGGGGTATATTTGTGTGGTGGAAACATCTCACCCAGGAAGCAGAGAGAAACCTTGAAGATGGAGAAGGAATGTTTTATTTAACCTGAGCAGATGCAAGCAGCATTCTTCCAAGCCAAATCTTTGGAATGGGATGAATGAAAGGGTTCTGATGCTGTGAGAGGTAATTGTTTCAGTTCACTTCCACTGTGTACAAGGAAGCAGAACTTGATACATTCTTGTAAACAAGTATTTTGTACCAGAATTCTGATTCAAACCTCTGCTTCTGATACCAGTCACAAGATCCTGATTTTTTGGATTTGAGGATATAGGAATTACCACTGTGCATAAGATGGACTTTTAGAAGCTAAATTTTTGTTTTTCTCAATGTTTTACTCTGATAATTACTATGAGATTTTGTAAAGCTCTATCCTGTCATGTTGATGCAACTCTTCAGTCTTCTGGGACTGTCAGTGTGGCAGAACTCACTGACAGCCTAGAAAGATGCCTGGCTGGTTCTTTAAAAACCCTTCAGTTATCTGGATCTGATTTTTAAAATGTCAGACTTCAAAAGCTGCTAGCTAACATATTCCTGACTCAATACAGGAAAGCGTTTCATCAATCCTGGGGCATGCACCTTTGTCTCTGAATTATGCAGCAGAAATATTTATTGGGCACTTCTGTCTTTTCTGAGTTGCAATTAATCATAATATTGCTACGGCATTTTAACAGGCCACTGTTGTAACTTGGTTTCTTTTTGCTACTGAACACTTACAAACGTTGAATTTGATTGAATTTTTGATTGGAAATAGCCCGTAGTTATTCTGAAACATGTCTTCCAAATGCAGTGCTTTTTCTCCACCACAAAGCACAGCATAGAAAGGAAGTGGACTTTTGAAATTTTAGAGGTAGTATTTTGAAAGAGCGGGAGGTTTGGCACATAAAACTGAGGCATCTGGAAGCATAAGAGGGTAAACATGTCTGTAGTTCGTATTTGTTGTGCATCATGTTTCTTGGCATGGCTTGAAATGAAGTGCAAATCAAAGCTGTTGGTGATTTTGTAGAAATAATGAGGAAGAAACACTTTCTTTTCATGATATGTATTTGTGGGCAATCATTTGATATTTTGACACAGAGCTTATTCACACTCCAGTGTTAGTTCCTTTGGGCAGAAAATTGGTGCTGGTTACACTAACTGTCACTGGCTCCAGGACAAGGCCACAAATGAGCACATTATGCTGCCTGCCTTTTACATCTTTCCACCTCCAGTTCTGGGATGCAGTGTTTGGCAGGATGATTCTATATGTGTCAGTCTAATGTATTCTTCTTCTCAGTTTCACTGACAGGTATAGCATAATTTCATTAAAAACTTGTCATAAGGACTATCAGTGCTCCCAAGCACTTGAGCTGTAAAGTACATGACTTCTGTGCTGGCAGATGTGTTACATGTTACAGATTTGCGCTGGACGTACTATGCGGCTGAGAAGGGTCAGGAATGCAAGATTGGACCTTTGTCTAATAATTAGATTTGTTAGGTATTCAATGTTCTCAAGTTAGGGCTTAGATTTGTACACTAGTCATTTGCAATCATGATGCTTCCTACCCTGCTGAAGGACATATTCATAATGTCATGTATTTTTATGATTATTAATAAATTGTGATTGATTCCACTTGGGTACCAGAGTGAACATAAGATGATGAATTAAATCAGTTTACAATTTTCCCTCTTTTATGACTAAGGTGTTGCAGCTTATGTAGTAAACCAATGACTGAATTTCGTCCCATTTGTCATTTACATCTCCTGTTCTTACCCCTTGATGAATGTTATCTGCTCTGAAGTGTCTTAGAGCGAACAGGAGCAGTAAATTCTTTTAGAGGACACCTTTGGCCAGACAATTACACCTTTTTCTCTAAACTTTGCATAAAATGATTATAAAATTATGATAGGACTAATTTTTTAAGCATGGAACTACTTTCTAAGCAATTAAGCAAAAGCATTTAGATATTTGCTGGATCAATATCTATAGTAAAAAGCTAAGGCTGATTTTCCTGCTAAATAATTAGTGCTTAAATAATTACAAATTTTATATGCAATATATGTTAAAATTATTAAAATGTCTGGGGCTGAAATTCTGTGTAGAAAGTTTTCTATAACTAGAATTTTGTTTTATTGCTTTAGCTACTCAGTATGCACTGTTTCCATTGTAACAAAGAGATCGGGACATAGATCGTGCTGAGATCCCTTGGCAGGCCAGCATTTTGCTTTTCCGTGGAACTTTATTATTTTAGACCTTCAAAACAAAAAAAATCATCCTGTAACAGCTAATGCTTGTCTGTGCTAATGAACGCTTAATATAATGCAAATATCTTGACCTTGCAGACAATCAAAACAAAGTTTGACTTACTCAATGACAATGCCCTTTGATTTTTCTATCTTTTCTTAAAGTGTCTTGTCACTCACTGCAGCCTGCAAAGGCATTTTGTTCTGGCCACTGGTGTTATAAGACATCCATGATGACAGCTACACCCTGTATTGTCTCTTGTGCCTTCAGTTCGCTGCCAAAGGCATTTCATACTCTGGTATGGATGAGTCTGAAAGAGAAGTAACTTGTGTGTGTGTGTATGTGAATATCTTAAAAAAAAAAATTGGCTGTCTTTTGTATTGTTTTGAATATGCAGATTCAGGCACATAATTACGCCTTTTTTTTCATTTTGAAGCTTTTCATAATATCTTTGGAGAAATATTCTTTAAGGCTTAATTTTGCAAAGTTTTTTCATAGTTTTTATTTTAAGCATGGACAATGATCAGGCGATTTTTCAGAAGCAGGAACACAAGCCCCTCAGGGCTGTACCATTCCTGTGCACTCTCCAAACTTCTATTTTCTGCTGTTGGTGGCTTTGAAACCTTGAGACTTTTAAATCAGTTTTTAATGAGTTACAGGTACTCAAAGACCAAACTCTTAATTCAGAGTCTCTCCCAGGATGCTGTACTGAATGACATGACCTTCTGCACTGCAGAAGTGACACTTCTGACACCACGGAATTTGCTGGCTTTTTTACCATACAGAAATTATTCTAAAATTAAACAGCTGAGAGAGGTTCTCTCATATCAGTCACAGAAACTGGTTTCTATCATCATTAACTGTTTTATTTCCTCATTCAGCCATGAGCTGCATGTAAGTATGTTTTTATGTGTTTATCCGTGGCAAACAGAAGCAGTGGAAAACACAAATATATCAGCTTGGGGTTCCTCCTACGATGGACATTTTCCTCCTTATTCTTTCCTCCTTCATTACTTTTCAAAGCAAAACAAAGCAACCCCTTAAAAAAAAAAAAAAAAAGAAAACAAAAACAGTGACTCTTTGAGAGTATTATTTTTCTAGCTTCTCCAAAACCGTGCATGTGAGAGTCCTGCAGGTATCTGGATTGCCTTGTTCTTTTCAATGTGAGCGGTGTAGATCAAAGGCCGGATCTCAGCCCCGCAGGCTGTGTGCAGCAGATGCTGTTACAATGTTAAAGCAATAATTTATCACTGCTGTGTGTTCTCTGCATTACAAACAAAATAATTCCACTTCTGAACGGCGTTCATTGATTGAATGTGTTCCTTGCATACTAGTCGGCCATTTCAGCTCATCAGCCTCTCCCACAGAGAGCAGAGCCTGAACATGGTGAGTGGTGAAGTCTGAGCTGATTCTGCTTGAGGAAATTTGTTCAAACACTACAAGTAGTGTATTTCTTTGGCTAAGCACTTTTCACTCTTTGGGCTGTTTTATTTCTGAAAAGCTGTATCAATACATGGTTTAAAATCCAACCAACTGAACCTAACCAAACCCCACCGAAACCTCTTCAACACCAGTTGCAAAATCCATGTTTGAGCTGTTTAAGAGAAGAAAGATTACACTTGTCCAAAGTTTTTATAGTTTTATCTCACTGTGCTTCTGAGTCACAATTCTAGTGAAATAAACTGTTCTAGTTTTCCCACTAGGATTATATGGTTTTTGCTAAAAAATATATTTGCATTTAAATTTGGAAGGTTTGTTTTGTTTTGTTTTGTTGAGTTGTTTTTTTTTTTGCCTCAATAGTAAAAGTGCTTATCCTCATTCTTTAAGAAGAGAAGTTGAGAGGATGGTTACGTTTACGGAAAACTTGTTAAATTTGATGCTGATCTTGAATTTTAGGGTAGCATGTATCTTATTCTGGAAACATATGCCTTTTATTTTGTTATTTAAGGAAGAAATTATTTTTTTCCTTAGAGTACTGCTCTCCATTCAAGCTGTCCTTAAATGATGGCAATGGGAAATTTTATGAATTTTGTGCAATATGTTTTGATTCACTCTATGTAGGACTTTGTTAGAAAAAGCGCATCATTTACAAAAGGAGACAAGAGTGACTTTCATGGTTTCTTCTGCACTCACTGAACTGCGAGACCTTCATTTCAGGGTGATGTTATTGCCAGCAACCACTGGACGAGACGACAAAATGGAGAGTTGCAGAGTGGTAAATCTGGCAGTTGGTTTATCTGTAAACCAAATGAATTTCAGCCAAACATGGTATTACCTTGCAGCAGCCTGCCTGGGCCTTCATGCTGTGCATGCCAGTCATTGTATCCTGACATTTAGTTATTTTAGTTATTACAGATATAACAGTGAGTGAGGGGTAATTAGATATGGCTCAATAGCTCTAAAAAGATTTAAGCGGTTGTGTAACTTTAGAAAAGGAGACAAAATACTTAGGTATGCTAGGATTTGTGAAATAGACTCATATCATTTCTATGAAACAACGTCCAGAAAAATTCCCAGATACTCTGAGGTTGGAGGATTGCTTACCAGGGGTGAAACAGGACATAAGCATGCAACAGAGTTCCTGCTGGATCTTTGTAAATGCTCTTAGATGATTTAATTTTCGGAGGCTTGAGTACAGAAGGAGTAATGGTCAGGACTTGTTTCTGTAAATTCTCATTCTAGCTTGTAGTGTGCTTTGTTTGCTTATTATACTTTGAAACTAACTTGGATATCTGGGAGATATTCCTCTTTTTTAGCTGATAGTACTTTCATTTGTCTGAAAAATACTGGGTTTGCTGTCTGATCAGGTAACAATGCAAGGACTGTGCCTGTGGAGCCAGGAGTGGCACTTGGATTAACTCCCTCATCCTCAGGTATTCTGTGACATGGAGATAGTTTTCTTAAGTACTTTGGTTTGGCCAAGGAGTAAGCTTGTAGGAGGCACTTGAAATTCAGTGGTGTGAACTTTCCCAACAGAGCATTCCAATGCCCTGTGTTCCATAGGGTGCCACCTTCTCTGGGCTCTTCTGTACGACAAGAAAATTTCTCCGAAAAGATAAAACACTGGGATATGTTCAAATGAGTGTAAGAAATGACAAAACCTGAAGTCTTAAAGGCAGTGTAGAGCTTTAGAAACTCTTCTATGAATGGCAGATTTGGAGGTATGAAAAACTGGGCACAGCTACTGTAGACAAGACCTGATAGATTACTTTGTTGTTGTTTTATTTTCTTCTTTCAAGCTTGAATGTTATAATTAAGAGGCAAGGGTGAAGAAAAATCACTTTATGCCATGGATCAGAGAGCATGCAGAAATTCTTAGCGGGAAATAAAGCACTGAGAATCTAAGGAAGGCCTTCAATTTGTGCAGAGTATTAATGTGCTGGTTGGGTTGCAGCAAGGAAATCCCAGCTTAGTATATTTTCTTCCGTGGAAGAGCGTTGCATCACCTCATTTACAGGTCATTTTTAGGATTCACTGACTCGTGTTGCAGGAAGGTAGAACAGATATGAGACCTACATTCAGTTTTAAAGTGCAATTACGTGTTGCTGGTTTAATAACTAGGGCATTAAGTCTTGGGCCAAAAGGTATTGCAGTACAAAGATGAGAAAAAAGATTTTTAATATGCAGGTGCATCAGCGACACTTTAGTCTATATGATGTGTCCTTAACGTGAAATCCGTTTTTCACATAATATAATAAGAATACTGTGGTTTCCAGGGATTGGTATTATATGCAGGGAAATAAATGCCGTTATTATGGAAATCCTATTAGCGGGTCCCTATGTGCTGTGCACATAGTCCAGATTTATTAACATACCCTTCTGTAGTTACTTTCTTGAAAACAGTTTTACCTCCTATGAAACACTGAGCAATAATGCCATTAATAAACGTGTCTAATTGCAATATGTAACTGTGAAAGCCTGAATGGATTCGGATGGATTCGAATAGAAGCAGGATTATTGCAGTGGGATGTACTGAACAACGTATATTGTACGTCCCTAATTTTTGTGCTACTGTTATGCCAAGAGAAAGAGTATTAAGTATATAGTCAGGCAGCTAATAAAAACTGTAAGCCTTTTCATAAAGAGCTGTCAGTAGATGGCAATGTGACTATTTTATACAGACTTTTTATTCCATATGAGGCTTAAGTCTTATAATCATCTGCCATTGCTGCTTAAATTACTGAGGTTTTTTTAAACCTCTAAGAACCCTTTAAAACTGTTTTTTAAATAATTGATAGTTACAAATGGAAATCTTAGCCCAGAACCTCCAAAAGTGATCAAAGTTGTTTTAATTTTCCAATAGTTGGGGTTGAGTAAAAATAATGTTGCATAACACAACACACCATCAGTAAACAGGAGATTACTGCACTTATGTCTCATGTTGCTGCAGATTCAGTAAGCCCATGTTTTATTGATAGCTAGATAGTTTGGCCGTAACTCATCCAAAACTGTGGTGCTTATAATGAGCACCAGATGGAATAACAAAAATAAACATGTTCTTGGGCTGTCAACAGTACATCCAGTGTAAAGCTTACCAGTGTTTTTTCTTTACTCTACTCCCTCTTCCTAGTGAATTTAGCCAGGGAGAAATCAAGCTTTGGAACATCAAGCTCATAATCTGGCATTAGATTAGATATTACGGTCATGTCAAGTGTGAACAAGTGCAGCACAAATGTATATGTTTAGTGTTTAGCTGGTAGTTGCTGTTGTTAATATTTCATGTGACAGCAGTAAGTGAGACATAATGTGTTAGATGCACAGCAAACAACTTGGAAAAGTTGTAGTAACGTATTCCTTAATAGGCCCCATTGGTTTTCAATGGCAGCATGGATTTGAAGGGCCTGATTTGCCACAGCTTATTTATGTTCTGAAGTATTCAGCTCATGTTTGCGTTTATAAAAGCGCATCAGATATTTGATGTCCACTTTCTTACGAAGTTTTTCTTTTTATCAATCTGCCTGCAAATACCTAAATCATATGTAGCAATCTTTCCTTTAGGTCACTGCCCTCAGCAGGACTTGATTTAGGAACAGCCCATCTGCCTTACAGTGGTCTTGTTTGTAAATCTTACTGTGGTGTGAGGCAACAGCCTCTCTGTGCATCCACATACCTGAGTTAAGAGGCTGGTTGTTGAATTTAATTGGTCTGTAATGGGTATCTACTGCTCTGTATCTGCATTCTTAACCATGCTGATTTCTCTTGTACAGAGAAGTTGTGGATGCCCCATCCCTAGAAGTGTCCAAGGCCAAGACAGGCCTTGCTCACGGCAGGGAATGAAATGATCTTTACGGCCCCTTAAATGCCATTCTTTGATTTTATGTTTTGGAGGCTTGGAAGGATGCAGAGCTAGCTGTACCTCCTATACCCTTCACATCTGAGTAGATTGCTATCATAGTGACACTGGTGAATGTTTCTCCAAGTTCCCAGAGTTCCTCCAGGTACCAGAGATGTGACTTGTGTGGAGTGGGTGCAGCCACCCATCCCAAAGTTCCTCTATGGTAGACACACTTGCCAGGTGAAAAGGACGGATGTGCTTGTCCTGTGGGTCTGTTGCAAGCTCAGGAGCCTCACTGTGGCCCTTGTGGCTGTGGAAACAGACAGGCTGATTCAGAAAGAACCAGCCACTGAGAAGGATGTGGTTTAGGCTTTTGAAGCAAGAGGTAATGGCTGGTGTTTGCAATAGGAAATTGACGCAACCTTTGAGCTTTTGAAGAAATAAATTCTTTTATTGTGGGCTGGGCACTGTAAACTGTTGTTTTCAGCTCCTTGCGACTGTTAGCTGGGCTTTAATGTTTTTTTTTTTGGAGGAGGAGAAGCTGCTTGTACTGGTCAGGCATTTTTTTGGTGCATCCGTAGTCTTTGGACTGAATGTATCCTCTTATCCTAAGCAGAGCAGAAATGGATGATAAAGAACAGGTTTTTTAATGCAAACTTTCAAACCTATTTTTTCCTTCACTCCTGCACCCAGGGAGGTCTATTTCTATTCCCAGGGCCAAGCCTACATCTGTTTTTCTGGCTTCCTGGTGGTTTTCTGCCTACGTGTACCAACACATCTACCTCCTGGAAACTCGATGTTTCCAATCAATCCCCTGGGCCTCCCCACATGGCTTTCCGTTGTTTCAGCTGGTTTACTCTATTAAAGATCTTAATTCCTCCGAAAAAAGAGCTTCTAGCATGCACATCTGCTTGCAAAGACCATGATTTCCCGTGTATCAGAGGCATCCTTGCTGGCAGCCATTAACACCTTCCAGGGAAACAATGCTCTGCAGCAGCGTGGGGCATGGAAACCCACCGCTCCCATATAAGAGCCCTTCTGCAGGGAAACCATCTGCCAGCATGCCTGCCCAGCCTCCTTCTTCTGATGACTGTGCAGTGGGTAGGCAGCCTTAAAGGACCTTTTAGAATTTAAAAGGTTATTTATTCATGTATTTTGATTCATGCTGCCTTTAAGTTAAATTTAAAAATCTAGTTAAATGTATTTAATCCTCACTTTGCCCAAATCCCTACAATGTAGATGGAAAGATGTTTTTCTTCCTGTGGCTTTCTATAAGTAGGTTTGAACACGTAAAATCTTTTTTCTTATATTTATATGTAACTTACTTATATTTATATATATAGCTGTGTCCTTAAATCTGTTCATCCAGAGTAGCTGTCTGCCAAAGTCATTCAGGATGAGAAATGATGTCCTACAAAATGACAGACTCCTGGTTAGTCTTAAATGCAGAGTTTGGAAAGAATTACAGATTATCAGCCTTTAGAAGACAAATATTACTTACTGGCTAAATCACAGGAAATATTCCAATACCATACTGAACTCTTATATACCTTCATATAGAAAAGAAATACAGTCTCATTTTTTTGCTGCTCTCAACAAATTTGAAACAAGGACATTAAAATGTGGTACTTCGTTAGTTCCCGTTATGTTTCTTCACATTCAGTCATGCCAGCTATTTTATTTTGCTGTGGATGTCCGAACTGTAACTTTAAAAAAAGGAACCCAATACCCTGCTTCCTTACCAGTCTCTTGAGAGCAATCTTTGACAGATTCATGAAAAGGATGAAATTTAGCAGTATTATATATAATTTGGACTTTCTGAATGGTTGAACAAAAACTCCTCCTAGATTGTTAAGAGCTGAAGGCTGTGTCTTACGTCATTCCACAGCTAATTTTTCCTAAGTATGTAATAGGATTTTTGATTTAACCAGTGTGCTTAATGTCATACAGCATTAATTATTATCCAAACTTTTGGAAAGGCACTGAGATAAAAAAATTACACTGTTTTTAATGAAAAGCTTTTTCTTGAACTTTCCCTGATCTGCCATTGATGATAGGTAAATATAATGGGGTTTTTTTTCCTTATTTGCATAGAAATTCCATAAATAAATTTAGCCTGAACAATTTTACTTCTGATATCAATTGATAATGAATGAATTACATTCATTGTTGGCTGTGGAATGCTAGACAAAAATTCAAAATGTGGGAAATTTCTTAATTGGTTGTGAACTGACAAGTACTGATCCTTAATCTTCTCCGAAGACATCTGTGAATTATTAACTCTTTATGTTAGGTGTGTTCTTCTCTCAGTAAGAAAGATGTGCAATATTACAATAAAAAGATGAAAGAAGTGGCTAGATTTTCTGTCAGGAGAACTTTGCCTTCAGTTTGAGCTGGTTTACCTTTCAGAAGCACATGAATACTGTGTTGTGGATGGTCTTGCTGGGTCTTCAATGTGGAGAAACAGACATTAACAACATGAATCATCATTCTGACAGGCAGAAAGTAGCTGAGAAAGTAAAAAGCTTGACTTTTCTCCAAGAGTTTGATTTAAATTCATAACATTTTGTTTCGATCCTGCAGCTCACCCTTTGGAAGACTTTCAATATTAAACTAAGAAGTTAATAACCCATGTGGACCAAACAGGAATATTTTTGCAGTACTGGTTCCTTTGAGCAATCACGGTGGTTTTCCTGTGTGCGTGACTCTCTGTGTTATGTTTTCAGCACTTCTACATGACTTGAAATGTTAGTCTGGTAGGTGATGGTTAGAGAGACAAAAGTTCTGGTTTTGCTGAATAGGGCTGTGAGGCTTTTTTTGTCTGCATAAGAAACAGACTGGGCAGAGAAGTGAGGTTGCCATCGTGTTAGTGCAGCCTCCCTAAGGGCTTGAATGCAACTGGATTGCTGTGTGCTTAGACTGGGGAAGAGCTCTTCATTTCTTTAAAGTAGAAGTAGACAACTGAAGTCACCTACACAAAGCCACTTGCACTCATAAATTGTTGCAAGGCACATCCCAGCTTTGTTTCACTGTGAACCAATAGAAAAGTACAAACGTCTCAATAAAAATCCTCATTGTGGGTCTGAGATACAATAAAGAGTAACCCCATCTCAGATTTTGAAAAGTACCATATAATGAAACAGCTTTAAGCCTTTGAACATTGTTTATGCTGACAAAATAACTTCTGTGCTCTGTGATTGTTGTGTTGAGGTTTTAAAAATTGGTTGCATTTGACACATTTAATTCAATACTCTTATTAATTCCTTGCCCTGAATGCTCTAATGCCAATCATGCAGAAATTGTTTAAATACGAAAATTTCTTTTTAATTATCATAAAATTGTATTAAAATAAAAGCAAAATGCTTGGTGAAGAAATTCAAATTACATAAGCCAAATCCTAGTTAAACAAAAAAACGCTGCAAAAATTGCATGCAGAAAAATGTGAGAATAACAGAAAGGCTTTCATTATGGAATCACACTTCTCTGCTCTCATGTTTCACCTGGGAGATTAAAGATGCTTCTTCTCCAGAAAATGTCTGATTTTTGTTTTGTCACAGGAAGGAATCAAGTGATTCCCATTAATTTCAATATGCATTTTAGTTATCTGAACTGGAAGGTTTTTTGTTTCCTTTACACTAAAGATTTCAGTTTATCCAGCGTTTGAAGCTGGGGAGTGAGGGAGATGCTAATAGAAGGGGGAAATATACAGCAAACCATATGCAAATATTAATGCATTTTCTTTGATCTTATATGAAAAATATTGTAGACTTCTGAGGGCTAGAAATGTCACAGATAAAATTAGTACCCTTCCTAGAGGGGGATGCTGCTTTCATCACTTTCTTGATTTACTAGTAGTCTGAGTTAAGATCTCCCAGTTCTGAGACTTGATTTCATAATTTACGTATTTAGTCCAACAGGCTTTAGATCTTGCCACTTCTTCGGTTCCTTTTTAGTCTTTAGATCTATGACTTAATGGAGGGTAGAAGAGAGAGACAACATCTAAAGATGTGCTTGAAAGTAGAGTCGTAAAGCTTCGCTTTTTATTATCAACTTGCCTCCTGCCAAGAGCCATTTCTGTAAATCAGATGAAAGAGTAAATAGATCATATAGACCTCTTGTTACTTTTGTAGTCTTGGAGGAGCCTGGAGTATTTCCATAGTGTTATGATTTCAAGGGATGCAGCTCGGATATACTCTTAAATGGCAATTCTCAAGCTGCAGTGCGGGGATCACTGTCTCGTTCAACCAGGATCCACTTGGTACTGCCCTGGCTCTTCTTTTATCCATTTTACAGCATTACATGCAGATGAAAGGCTGTCCCCACAGTACGCTCCCTAGAAGCAACATTTGCAGACGCATACAGATATTTTATGGCAAGCACTAGAAATGAAAGATGAGGCACTGAATAAAAAGGGCACTTCTCTTAAAGTATTACTGTTTCTCAAAGGGTCATGTTCACTGTTTTTAATGAAAGGTGTCTCGACCGAGATTTGCCAAGTTTTCAAAATTGTACCTTATGAAGGAAAATGGCTGAATTTCAACAAAAGTCACAGAAATCACAGAATATTCTGAGTTGGAAGGGACCCACAAGGATCATCAAGACCAACTACAAAGGGAATGACCCACAGAGGGATTGAATGCATGATCTTGGCCTTATTAGCACCAATCTCTAACCAGCTGAGCTTATCTCATATAGTCATCTTGGATGGCTTGACTTAAAATTATTCAGTTTGAAAATACGACTGATATCCTGCTGAGTTTTCCTTTGGACTTCTTGTTAGTACACTGACTAGGCAGAAATTGGTAAGTTGGAGTTAGGCACTGGCTTCTCCCTGTGGGTTAACCCCTTCGATAGAAGGCCTTTTCCCCTATTCCTTCTTGTGAGAACTTTGAAGTTTCTACCTTTTTTATTAGAATCAGACCCGCCTTCCCCAACCCAAAGGATGAAAAGTCCCAGCCACCAACCCCGAACACCAAACTTCTCTCTGTTATGCAATCAGCTTTCCACACGTATCTTACAGTTAAATAAACCTTAACAGGAAAATCTGCATGTGTGAGTCCACAGGGATGCAGGTACAGATAAAGCATCGGTTACTTGGCCGCTTGTCAGAGATACAGAAATCTTGGGTCAAATTCTGCTTGTGCTTAATTCAGGATGACAATAGTGTAGCAACTGCTTTGGAAATTTTGATGTGAAATTTCCCCTTGGATCTGTTATCAGTTGTGCTTTTGTAGCAAAAGCAGTACATTTCAGCAAGTAGTGGCATTTTTGCTCTTTGCCAGGAAAGAGTGTCCTAAAAAACATTCTCAGTGGTCTCAAATGTTACAGTGCAGAAACACACATCAGTGCTGCCCCTGACGGAGGACAAGGCAGGTGTGGGGGTGACCCCAGCACCAGCAGAACAGTTGCCATAAGTCCTCTGGTGAACTAGCTGGGCTGGTGACAGGTGGGATCCATAGCCCAGGGATAAGGCAAAAGATGATGGATCAGGTCCTGCACTGGCATAGGAAGTCCAGCCAGGATCAGGAGGAGCTGGGGCTGGGCACAGGGACTGTGCTGGTAAATGGGACCTCTGGGAGATGGGCAGCTCTATTAGAACCTGTTAGTGCCCTCAGGACCTGAAAAACTGTGTGGAGAGTGCAGTTTTAAAACACATTGCTCATCTCCCTCCTATTTTTCCTGGTCAGTCAGGAAGATCTGCACCAACTTATTTACAGCTTTAAGGAAAGAAAGAGATACTTTAAAAAAAGTGTTGCACAGACCAGTTATCATCATCAAAGATGTCTCAAATAAGGCTGATGGGGACTGTGGGAAGCAGCGAGCAGGGTATGGTGGATGCATGACTGCTCTCAAAGGCCTATGCATGATATTCCTCACAAATTAAATTGATGTGTGAGCTGGTCTTGTGCTATGCTGCTGGTATATACTTTCCTTCACAGGCTTTTCCTGTGACATGCCATTGCTATTGAAAACATCTGTGATTGTCATGGCAGCCTACTTCCAGCTCAGATGAGATGTAAGCTAATGCAGGAAAGGACATGAATTTTAATGGCAAATGTTTTAGATGACCAGGAGGATAACAAAACCAGTAAAACAAATACAGTAACAGTGTTAGAAAATGAAATATCAGTAACTTTCTGTTTGCAACAGACAAAAATTTTAGAGAGAATCCTGTTCTAAAGTTGACTGTATTAGTTTGCCTATCAAGACAGATTATATCAATTGGGCAGAGCTGAGAAAACAAAACCGCTGTTTTCATGAAATATATCTGTGGAGCTTTCTGCTATGCATATTTTTACTTAGATTATGACACAGTGATTTCTCTAGTGCATTGTAAAGGAATATGCATGTTTAGTCCTTGGAGGACTCGTGTTTTAGCATCCCTGTAGAAGGGCGTTTCGTACTCTATGCAGTTGAAAAGAAGCCTTGATGCCTAAACTCAAAGGGTTTAATCTGTGAGTAATATTGATTTAAAGATGTAGTGTAAATGTTTAGTGGCCACAGGCTTGTAGAGATTTTGCTTTGGATGAAGGCCATTTATCTTCCAAAATTACAAGGAAATAGATCTCTCTTCTGGTCCTACATTACTTCAATGAAGATCATAGGAGGCATTTTTGTGAAGACAACGTAGGACTTTTGCATGTGTGATATTTTTCAACATAAAAGTTCTTTTGAAATAAAAAGTTTAAATAAGGCTGCAATGCTTGAAAAAATACAATGGAGGTGGTATGAACTGCGTAAATAAAATGCAATGTAATATGAAATTTTCATACCATCACAATGGAAAAAATAGATGCAACAGTAATTAGCAAAACATAAAAATTCTTTTGTCCTTTTGTAAGGCTCCTGCAGGAAAATGGCTTTCTAGGTTATGATACTCTTCTAAAGGACATCATCACAGTTTTTTCGTCTCTTTTCTAAACATAGAGTTTAATGCTCAGAAAATTTACCAAATCATCAATAGTGATGTTCCTTGAAGGGTTTCTATTTTTAAAGCATTTTGTTGGGTAATTTCAATGAATAATTTTTATACTGTTGGACTTTCAAACTTTTCATTTCATTGGGCTTTCTTTTCTTATTGATTGTATTGTGATGGGCCAGCTGGATCACATATCATTACAATGACTCCCTGATACAAAAATTGGGACTTTTTCCTTCAATCAGAAAATAATCAGCAACAAATAATTGATGCTTAATTTTGGATTATGAAAAAGATTGCATCAACAACTGCAGCATTTGTGAAATATTCTTTAAAAAATATGAACATTTTCATAACTAATAGATACTGTCTTGTCTTCTAAGTACTAATTCAAACAAGAAGTTAGTTGTTGGCTCACCAAAAATTTCTCAGGCAGTTACATTTTATGCAAATTTTAACCTGTTGGAGTTGTAATCTGTCTAGTTTTCTTGGACAGAAATGTGGGTCGTAGCTCAAGAGCATTTCTTCAAGTAGAAAAACCCCAAAAATGAGTCAATTTGGGTTTTTAGGTGGTTTTTTTTTTTGGTATGTTAAGAGCTGCTTATCTTGGTCACACAGATGAATGAGAATGAAAAGTGCTGTGAGCCATATCCTGTGACTGCACTCATCCTCTGAATTCTGCTACTAAAGGTACCAAATGCAGTTAAGAGAATTTGGCCCATTTCTCTTTGCTGTTATTTGGAAGACTCGAATTTCTGTCAAGCAAAGGCAAAACCTGTTCTATAATTTCTATCACATCATAGGACAGTGGTCTGTCTCTGACAGATTTGTCTAAGAAAGCTCCCAAGATGGTAATGGCACTGAAAAAACTACCTCCACCTGACTCCCAATATTTACACCTTAAAGACACTGGAAAATATTAGTTAGAAATATGATTTATTTTTTTAATGGGAGTGTGTATTCAGTATTAGTCACCAATTTACAAGTGCCTTGTAAAACCTGTACAGAAAAAGATATGCTGCTCAGTTATTTCATCTGTGAACTGCCTTGTGTTAAGAATTTAAATTCATATCCTTTTGTCACTTTAATGCAAAATGGGTTTCCATTGTATTGAGAAATGCAGACAAGGATGTGATTTAGGATGAATCCTGTGAAGGTGTAACTCTATGTTACATTCTTGGAGAAGTCATCTGAAGACCAGTATTGATGTGGAAGATATTTATAGTGGGAAGCTGTATGTCAGTAAAGCAGACTTTGTGGGTTCTTCCAGCCTCTAGAAGAACACTTTTTTTGTCAGTTCTCTCACAGCTAAGGCATTTTTCAGGTTGTAACTGCTTAAGAAACACCTCTTCACTTAATATTGTGGTATACAGAATTTCTAATTTTCTCAGGGAACTCATGAAAATAGGGATTTTTAGCCTGGAGGGATAAGATAGAAGTTGTCTGACTATCAAAGGAATCCTCTTCTAAGAGAAGAAACCATCAGAAAGTCTAGCAGTTTGAATATAAAACTGTACAAACCTTCAAACTCTTAAGTATAAAGGAGTGTCAAATTGTTGGTAGTTTCCCTTTTTCTTTCTTTCTCCCGGTTTCAATAAAATGATCCTTCAGCTGATCAAATGTAACGAGATGACAAGCAGTAATTTAAATGGGATCATATTCTCTATGTAAATGATTGCAAGGGAAGAATGAAAGCTCATTTCTCCTGTGTGCTTGCATATACAGCAGCTGCTCATCACATAATACTTATGGATGGGTTCTGTGATTCTGACAGCGCATTAGGTACTGAGGTAAAAGCACAAGGGAAATGAATGAAAGAAATAGCATGTGCCTGAGATGTTGGTGCAGCCAAGGTATAACAGATTTGTCACTGGAGATAAAATAGCGTAATTCAAATGCATCCAAATGTTAGAAAGCTCCACCAAGAGGAAAAAAAAAAGTGATGATTTTCTTTCTGTTTCTTTTTTTTTATTTTGACTGTTGATTTAAATGAATAATGAGAGGTTGGCCATTGTGGCTGTGTTGGGTGCACTCTGATTAAAAAATTAGTGGGGCTGAGGCTGCTCTGCAGAATTAGATCTGAACCTTGAGGTTTCGTGCTGTTACTTTGTAAAAGGGAAACCAGCATGAATTCATTGTAGAAACTGCCCAAAGAAATCTGTTGAAACTATTTTCTTTATTAAAATTATTTTCTGTGTGAGAAATGTGTGCTTTTTACAGACAGTTTTGACTTCTGAGTGAAAAAATGAAACACCTGAAAACAGAAACTTTCAGCTTTCAGCAGAAAGCTGGAAACCTTTGATTTGAAAATGCTGCTGTGCTGGTTCACAAGTGTTGTATTCTACTAAAGAAAATGATTCTCAGAAGCAAATGTAATTGAATTCTAGCTCTCAGGAGGCTGAATTTATAACCTGTCTTGGGGTTTTTTGTCTGCTATTTTGATGTGTTGTAACAGTCAAATTTTGTGGGGTGGGATGAGTAAAGCTCATTTTTTGACAACTTTTAATTATGGTAGACCAATTCATGGGGACACATACATACTCTCTATAATCAACCCTTCTTTTAGAATGTACAGAGACCTGATTCTTTTCACGTAAATCACACTTAACTGTCTGCCTTCCCTCACACTCCTAGAGAAATGCTTGTGTAAAGGACAGCTTGTCAGCAGACGAACTGCTTTTCATCATCACAAATAACTGCAGACATGAAATATTACTCAATTTTCTTGAGCCAGGAAAGGAGCTTTACTTTAAGGGAAGGCTTAAAAAAAAATTGTTTCAACATTTCAATTTTCCATGAGAATACACTGCGCTGTTATATATCTTATATAACTCCAGTATTTTGGATAACCTCCTGCTACGTTCAGATTTAGCATGCACCCTCCTTGCAATAATTTATTTTAAGATGAGACACACTTGGAACATCATGAGATACTGGGGCATTTATGAGACTTCAAGGCTATGTCTAAGCTGCAAAGTAGGAACACTAGGGACTGTTGAGGGCTGCAGGAGTCAGAGCCCCTAATCCAGGGTGGCTGCACACATGCTGTGTATGTGGAGAGGATCCACAGTGCTCTCACCCTGCAGCTATATTGAGGAATTGCTTGTGAGATGCAGAGGTAGACTGTCCTGAGATTTTAACCTTACAAATAATTATATTATGATACCAGAATCACTACAACGGATTCTTAAATTTCATAGAACGGCTTGGGTTGGAAGGGGACCTTGAAGATCATCTAGTTGCAACCCTCAGCCATGGGCAGGGACCTTCCACTAGACCAGGTTGCTCCATCCAACACGGCCTTGAACACTTCCAGGAATGAGGCATCCACAGCTTCCCTGGGCAGCCTGTGCCGGTGCCTCACTGCCCTCACAATAAAGAATTTTTTTCTAATATCTAATCAAAACCTGATTACAACCCATTCAATTTGAACCCATTTCCGTTTGTCCTGTCTCTACATCATCTGTTCTTTCCTGTAAGTTCCCTTCAGGTACTGGAAGGTCCCAGGTAGGTCACCTTGAAACTTCCTCTTTTCCAGACTGAGCAAACCCAGTTCTATCAGCCGTACCTCATAGATGTGCTCCATCCCTCACAGCATCCTCCTCTGGACGCGCTCCAATAGGTTCACGTCCTTCCTGTGCTGGGACCCCAGCGCTGGATGCAGCACTGCAGGTGGGGTCTCACCAGAGCCAGGCAGAGGGGCAGAATCCTCTCCCTCCCCTGCTGCCCACGGTGCTCTGGATGCAGCCCAGGACATGTTTGGCTCTCTGGGCTGTGAGTGACCATGGCCAGGGCACATCCAGCCTCTCCTCCAGCAGCACCCCCGAGTCCTTCTGGGCAGGGCTGCTCTCCATCTGCTCACCCCTCAGCCTGGGTCGATACTGGTGATTGCCCTCATCCAGGCGCAGACCAGCATCTTGTTTATTTACTGCGATAGACATAGATGGGATCCCTGGAAACGGCATAATGTAAGTAAAAGAAAAATACTTTAATCCCAGTGTCCTGATCAAATGTCACCTTTGGTAATTGAACTGTACCCTGCAGTCCGAGCTGGTTAGGCAATTCCGTTGTCGTCTCAGGTGAGTTAGTGTAAATCCAGCCTAACTGTACTGAAATAAACAGCTACAGCTCTGTGAAAATGGTGTACGGGAATGACAAAAAGTGTCTGTGCTTTTCTTGCTGTTCTTATTGGCACAAAATAAGGTTCTTCAAAACTTTGCAAAAAGTTCTCTAATATTGGGTCTAAATACGAAGACTGACCATGATTCCAGAATCCACAGCTAAAAAGAAAAAGAAGAAAATATGTACCAAGTGTCCTGCATTTCACACAGGCTTTGCTAAAGTGGCACAGAGCTGCTCTTTTAGCACTTTTGCAACCTTGCCACAGCAAGATTGTCAAAGGTGCTACGAGGATGGGGCAGATATTAAACAGTGAATAGGAATTCTAAGATTAGTCCTGGAGAATGTGTGTATATTCTTGAGACATATATTTGTGCGAACACAGGGGTTTTGTTTTATTAGAGCTATGCTAACTGTTTGGTGAAGACATTTCACACTATTATACTTTACACACTGTAAACAGTGACTTAATTTCTTAGGCAACAAAGGAAGACTAAAAGCAGCAGTCCAGTACCTGAAAGGGATCCACAAAAAAGATGGAGAGGGACTTTTTACAAGGTCATGGAATGATAGGACAAGTGATAATGACTATAAGCTGAAGGAGGATAGATTTAAATTAGATATTGGGAAGAAATCCTTTACTGTGAGAATGGGGAGGCATTGGAATAGGTTGCCCAGAGAAGATGGGGATGCCCCAACCCTGGAAATGTTCAAGGCCGGGTTGGATGGAACAACTAGGTCTAGTGGAAAGTGTCCTTGCCCATGGCAAGGGGTTGGAACCAGAAGGTCTTCAAGGTCCCCTCCCAACCCAAACCATCCTGTCATTCTGTGATTTATACTCAGTCAACTGTATCAGTGTTTTTTAAACTCTCTGTTACTTAGTTTCATATTCCATTGTTGCTGAAATTTTGACACGTAAAAATCAGACAATTGTACAAATGCAGTTCTTCAATTATTAATACCTGCTATGACTCCCGTGACATAAACTAGCAGAGCAAAGGTTTTGCTTTCATAGTGGGTTATTCACCCACTTGAGCCATCCGAAAGTGTCACTTTACTTCTATGAAGTCAGACAGGTGCATTAACACTTTAACATGCTCAGCTGCTTCTTACCTTGTCACATTAATATTCTGTCCAGATTTTTAAATAAGTTACAAGTATGCAAGTAAAACAGTGTTCACGCTGAAGGCTTCTTTCTTGTATTTCACTTGGAGCAATGCTGGGAGGTCACAGTGCTATTAATCTATAATAAAGATAAGGAAATTTAAAACAATGATTGATTGTAAGGTGACTTTACTTTTATTTTTCAAGTTACTGGGTGTGATTACCAGAAAAGGTAATCATCTCCACACCTGAGCAGCAAGAATAGCCCTGTCAGGATGGCTGCCTACAGGTACACTCTGAGTGACTGATGGCGGAAAACAGTATTGTAGAGCTGTGTGAGCAGTTGGAAAGAACAATTAATTTGACTAATGGAGGATTCTTTCCTATTTGTGAATAATCCGTGTGTGAACTCTGTTTGTGGTTTTTATTGCTATTTTAAATTGCCCCTTAAATTTTCATGAAGGAGTTTCAGCTGTTGAGGTGATTGTAAAATGCTCGCTATTAGTATTCCTTGGAAGTATCCAGTGCTACTGGATGTCCCTGTATGGTTCAGTTGCAGGATTTTGTTCTACGCTTTTCCGAGGATCCTAGAATGAGAATTCCCAATTTGAGGCGATGGATCTAATTTATGGCAGTAATTTTAATTAGACTTAGTTCTGGAAGTGAGACTTAGAGTGCCCTTTAGAATTATATCAAGTTTATTATTTTATCAAGAGAAATTGATTTCAACAGCCTTTCAGACAAATTCTTCAAGGCTGATAGAAGCCTTGCAGAATCTAGAACCCTACTTATTGCTTTTTGGTTGCAGCTAATGCAGTTACACATCATCTTTATATTGTAGTGTGGTAGCTTGAACCTTCATCTGCATTGCATGAATGCCATTTACTTATGAAAAAACAAAAAAATATTTAGCATTGCAATTAGCCTTAAGCCATTCACACTTTTTGTTAATAATAACAAAGCTGTCAATGGCCTTCTGCTCAGTGCTGTGATTCTCATATTGTAGCAAAAGGAATACTTAAAATAATGGCTGCTAAATAACACTTTCAAAACTGAATGTGGATGCTTTTCTTTTGTCCAGATCAAAGAAGTGTGTTTCTGACAGCCTGTGTGCTAGCAAATGCTGTTTTCTGAGGTTTCTCTGCCCAAATTTGTTTTCTATCCTCTTATAAATGTTTTCAATGAAACAGTAGCAGGCAAGGGAGAATGCATTACAAATCTTAATTTGTTAAAATAATTGAGTATTCCATTGCTCTGCATAAGCCTCTTTAAAATGTGGTTGACATTTCCCTGTACCTTTTTTCCATGTTGGCATAGGCCCGTGTCCTAAAAATTCAAACTGTTTTATCCACACACTTCTAATCCAAGTTTTCAGCCAAAATATCTAGTAAGGTCCAGATATAGAGTCCTCTTATGCCTTGGTGGTCTCTTGCCTGGAAAGGCAGAAGGGCTCATCTTTCACATTGACATCTCTCACTGGCTCACATGACTGAAACACGGACACACGGATTTTTTTTTAATTTCTTGCTGCCCTAGATGCCACAACAGCAGAATCCACTACAATGGATATGTCCATTTTAACTCTTCCTGCATAAACATAGAGCCTTTTATAAAGAAAAATCTTTATAGAAAAACTTGCCTTTCTCTCTGCATAGACAGGTACAAGGACAATTTTATGAGGCATTTTGTAGATGGTATGCCTGTGCCTAATCTTAACTGCATGAGTGCTGTTAAGCACAGAGAGAAGGGAGAGTAGTCATACAGACTGTTTTAAAAACAGTAACATCTGTGCAATTTGGATTCTTTATTTTATAGGACCAGCGAAGTATATCAGGTACTGGCTGCTGTCACGTATCCTAAGCCAAGGACATCTGGTGATGGCAAAACCCTTCTCAGGATCTAGCTGAGGACACCAGATTCTTGATGATGTTAAAGGAGAAGAGTTGCTCACCAGTGATGTGCTCTTACCACCCAGGATGCTCAGGCTATACTGGGATGTGTAATATTTCTGGGAGCAGGCTTCTCTTCTTTTGAGACCGTTTTATTTAACATCAGAAATGTTCTTTTTTTTTTTTTTTGTATGCTCTGTGGCCCATTACTGTGCCTAAAACCCACCTTATTTACTCTTCCTCCGTAAGCTCTGTGGACCAATCATGCTCATAACAAAGTCCAGGAGGATGCCATGGTGTGTGAGGGCACTGGGGCTGGTGTGCCAGTGGACAGCAGCACTGCCTCAGATGGTTCAGCTGTGCTCCTCTCTATGTACCCCCAGAAGACCCACAGTCTTGTTCTAGATATATAAAAAAAAGATTAAAAAATTAAGAACAGTGAAACTTTATAAAAATTTCACTGGTTTTATGATTCACACACACTAAGGCAGCTCCAAGAATCTCAGAAATAGCTCTAAAGCACTTGTGTAGGTGGTTTCAAATCACAGAAGAGCTGATCTCTAGTACATAATGGACTCTCAATCACAGCACAATAAATTACTTCTGTGATCTATAAATGCCAAGGAGGGGAGAGAAGGCTGGAAACTACTGATACACCACTTTTCTGGATGCCACCAAAAACCCCCAACAATCAAAAAAGATGCCCCACTTGAAAGTGTTTTCTTTTGAAGCTGGAGCTTTAAGACAAACACAAAACTCTGCCATATTTCCAATTCAGTGCCATGAAGGAATATGGATTTTAAAGCAGTTTTTTATTTATAGACAAGCTTTATGTGTCAAGCAGGTAACACAGTGTGATTTATAGGCAATTAGAGCTTGTGCCACAAAAAATGGCTTAAGGGTTTAAGTCTTGCCTTAGTGTCTTACATCTGAAATTATGACCCTCTGAAGGAAGTGAGAGCTCTTGCTCAGATGATGTCTCAGGCTGCCAGTTTTTGACTAAAAGTTCTCCAGATGACTGGAGTGCTGTGCTGGGGATTACTGAAGAGACCCCCTCACTCTTTGCATGTTGAAGCAAGTCTGTGCGCACAAATATAGTAACATTCATACATCTCATGTAGTAACCTTCATACATCTCGCTGGATGAGGCTGATCCAGAAAACTGGTCCAAGATATGCTCAGCAGACCCTTTTCATCCCACAGCTGAGCCATCAAGTGCATGAGGAGAGCCTTTCACTACCCCTTTTTCCCATCTTGTTAATCCTACACCTTGTGCATGAAGGAGACAACTCACCAGGGTGTGAGGTTAACGGCTTTAACTTCCTTGCTTTTGCCTGAAAAACACCCTCAGCTACCACCTGAATGTGTTTCAGAGAGAGGAGAAAGCTTTAGCAGGGTTTTCCTACACCCTGAGTGAATTCTGTGGGTAAAGTTATAGACAAAAATTTGGGCCTTTTGCACTGTCATTCTTAGAGGAAAAGTGTCACCCTAGTTTAGTTTTAAAAGAAAAACAGACAAACCAACCAACCCCAAGCCCGTATATCTATGTTTGACTGGAATATGCAGGTCAGGGGTTTAATAATATTTTATTGCAATAATTATAATCAATCATAATTTAGATCATTAAAAGAGAAAGGCATTCCAGTCTAAACAAAACCACACAGCACAAAATCTTTCAAGTGTGTTCATCTCTGGCACTTCTGCTCATATATCTGCAACATGTTTTTATAAATGGTGCCTTTTAGAAGTCCCATTTTGAGATGACCAAGCTTCACACTGTTGGAAATCTTCATGTATAATTCAAATTGATAAAACATCTACATGTAGTGGAGTTGTAGTTTTGTATACTTTGGGTGTAGTTTATAAGTTTAGTCCGTAAGCATAGATAAGGTTTTTCTGCATTAATTAAAAGGAAATAGTTGAGGTTAAAAGAAAAAAATCTGTTATTTTTCCTTATTCTATTTTATAGTGCTGAAAATTTCTTAATCATTCCAGCAGGCTAGTTTTTGTTTCTTTTTTTCTTTTTTTCTTTTTTTTTCATTTTTTAAAATTTTAATCACAACCATCTCTTCTGCTTGTCATTGTGAATTCACAGACATGACACTACAATGTCAGATGAAATACTCCTCGAAGCCTTTAGAGATGTCAGTGATGCAAACCCATCATGGTTACATGATGTCAAGATATTGGTGAATAATGTCACTGGGAATCTTTAGAGTGCATTTCACGGTGAAGAATTGAAACAAAATGATGTCAAAGCAATTCCAAAATTGGAGCCTTCTGATTATCAAGGTGATTATGAAAGACAAAAGCTGTAAGTACTTGTAACTTGGCCTGTGTTACCAGATGTTCTGCCTTCTGAACAACAGCTAAATCTTCCTCATATTATCTTATAAAAAAGTAAAGACGCCCATGTCATTGAAATGTCACATCTGTCACTTGTCTAGGATTCTGGTAGCAATTGGGGAAGAGTGTGATATCATTTGATTGACAAGGATAGAAGGAAGTTTTGTCTGAAATTTTGAAAGCTGAGAGTTTTACAGTTAGGATTGAATTCTTAGTATGATTACTACCATATACACTAAGGAAGAGGTAATCCTTGTCAACAATTCTTCTGTGAAAAGAAAAAAAGGAAGAATATGGGTAGAGATGGGAGAGTTAGTTTTACCTTGTTATAACTAAATGTGTGCTCAACTCTCGGTGACTTCTGAGCCTCTGTGTATCAAAGTACAAATTAACTGAGACGTTTCTCCTGCAAGTTAGGCAGATGAAAGGAAAAGGTTGCTGTTGACATTTGAGATCATTCTGGTGATACAGATATGTGATTCCTTTTGAACCGAGATGAAAGTTTGCAGAATGTGTGTGTTTTTCTTGTTAGTTCCCAGTTTTTACTAAATTTCTTCTTAATTTGTGATCAATCCAGTTTTTGCAGGCTGGATTTGCTGTGACCATTTTTCTACCCAGAAGCTTTACTACTTACAGCATTGTAATTCAAATACAGAAAGATAATAAGTTGCTTGAAGCAAAGCTGCTGTTTCTTCATTTAATGTCAGGTCTAGTGTCTTTTGAATACTGGTATTCAGTTTCAGAAGAGAGATGTTCCCCCGTATCACTGATCTTGGTAGGCTGGAGATGAAATTTAAAAAATATGATAGTCTGATGTGCCGGGCTGCCAAGGGACTTGATCCAGAAATACTGGAGGTCACTGGATGAGGTACTACACTAGATAGGTATTTTATAATGCTGATATTTTACATTGCACTGAGCTATCAATAGTTTATAGATAAAAGGAATATGAACAACATGTAAAATCCTTTCCTCAATTCTTGATATCTCTTCCATCAATTTTTTTTTTTGTGGGTGAAACTTGTTTTAATGTGAATTTTTTCTGCTTTGACTTTTGTCTGGCTTAACAATTCTCAGCTTTTATACTGGATATTGAGATGTACAAAATGAAAAGGGAGGATTTAGTAATACTAATTACTGAATTGTCATTTGACCATACATGTTCCTTTGTCTAAATAAACATTGTTAAAGAATTATTAAGATAATTTCTCATTTTTAATAAAGACCAAAGGAAGAGTTAAGCAAAAAAATGGAAGCATTCATTCATGAATTGTGATTATTCACTTGTAAATTAGTTACCTTTGCCCAGGTACAAACTCTTATTTAGTCTGTTCTAGCAAGGATATGAGAATCTGTATTTTTTTGATACAATCCTCTCTGTTAGTAAGCTCCAAAGTGTAATTTGTTTTTCAGAGTACATTTCAATGTTCATGAAAATAGAAGGTGGAAGTAATGAAATTAACAATCATCTAGCATAAATTTCAGAGGAATTAGTTCTTGACTTCATTATAAAATCTTTATACAAAATAATAATGCCTTTCACTTAAAAAAAAATCCAACTAATTATTTGCATGGTTTCTATGCAAATAGAAATAACCTATGAATTTCTATAAATGGAAATAATCTATGCTTCTTCCTCTAAGAAATAACAATTTTTCAAGCTATGCTTCAAACATGAATCTATCTTCTTTTATAAAGATGGTTACATTTCCAAATAGAAAACAATTTGTATAAAAGAAAGAGTTCTCTTGGATGAACAATACATGGAAAAACACTAACAATTTTTCATAAATTAACTGAGTCTAAAATGAAAACTAATTGAATAAATACAAATCCAAAGACCAGTTTTAGCCCTGTAAACAGAGTTAACAGGCTTTTTAAGCTAGAAAGAAATGCACTGGGGATCAATTTGATTCAAGATGATTTGAAATCTGAAAACTGCTCATCTCTGCAGTACCTGGTGTTCATTACAGCATTGTTACTTTAAGACTTCATCCCACTTCTTTCAATTAATTCCAATAAGAGCCGAGTTGCTCTTCAAGTGTTCTTGTAGGTTTGTTGTTGTTGTGTTAGAGCTGCAAGATAGTGCAGGAAAAAAGAAATAGTTGAAATATTTCTGATGCAGGTAGTTTTCAGATGTATTGACTAGGTTTTAAAAATATCTTTCTGTGAAGCATGATGCTCTTGGGTGTTAGTGAATCTTATAAAAATTAACTAATCTCAAAAGACACCATTGAAAAAAAGAGCTGAAATTCCTAAAAGTTAGATAAATTTTCTTGCTATGCTCAGGAGAGAGAGAGATATGTCAGAAAACCCAAACCTCCCAACTTCCAATTCCTTGCTTTATTTGAAAGACCAAGCTCATCCTAATAAATCCTGATGATTTGGCAAAGCATTTTTGATTCGAAAATAACTGTTATTGCAAATACGATATTTGAAAAAGTTGCTTTAGACTCTCTCAGCCATCCAAGATAAATTTTTGCATACATCTATGCTTTTAAAAAAATGTTTATGTCCTTCTTAGCTGTTATCTCTGATGGAAATTAACCCTAAGAGATTGTTCTAACTTGTTAAACCTGGCCTGTTACTATCTTGATTACCTTTAAAATCTGCAGCCTAATCTTGAAGCTGACATGCTTGGTAACTCCTTAAAATCTAGTCTTTTTCCTTTTTTTGTGGTTTCTTCCAGTGTAGGTCAGTCTTGGATGTCTAGGGAACCATGAATCTGGAGTCTACAGTGAAGAAGTATGTTCTCTTGAGCCCAGGAGGACCTAGTCTGGTTACTCCCTCTCTTTGCTGCTAGGCAGTGCTGAGTAGGCTGGTTCCTCTGTCTCTGAAGTCCACCATCCCAAGCTTTTGTGCTTCAGTCATAGCAGCCTCTGACCACAGCAAATGGAGAAGAGAAGGAATGGATTTTAAGAGATTTTAAGCGGGAAGGCGAATGCTCTGACAAAGACAGCATCTGCTTGTCCTGTCTGGACTGCTCCATGGGGCAGTTAGCTCTGAGGTAACTGGAGAATATGGTTTACAGGAATGTCTTCACAGCCGAGAATGGACATCTAGAGGAGAGCTCAAAAAGGGGTGGGTCACTAGAGCTGCTCGTTTCCATGCCCTTGGAGTTTGTGGTTAGCATAAACCTATACTGGAAATAACCCAAGTTTGATGTGAGTTTGTTTCTAGTTACTTCTCATAGAAAAAGTTCTGAATAATGGTTTTCTTTTTTTTAACTCGATGGAGTTTTTAAATTCAAGAGGGCCTGAAAAAGTCATATTTGGACTTCTTTTAATTTATTCACTGCAAATGTATTAACTCAAACACAAGGGTTGCGAGCAAACCTCTTAAGAGTTTATTTTCATTTTGCCTGAAAGAAAATAAATCAACAATTGGCTGCTGCAGACATTAAAATATACCACTTGAATTGTAACACTGCTGTGAAATTAAATATAAATGCTTCAGAGATCCAAACAACATTAAAGTGTTGAAGAAGATGGAATTTTAAATCTTGATTTCTGGCAAGAGAATACATATATAATAAACAATTAGGAAACAATCCAACTCATTAGGAAAATAATTTCCTTGCATTAGTTTCTATCTGAGTCTACATTCTGAAAAATGCAGTTAAATGGTGGTGTAAAATATTTGTTGTTAAATGTGATGCCATAAAAGGTAAAGAGGATAAAGCAATATGAGCCTGACAATAAAATTGTGCTCTTTTTTGAAATACGATTTGATGAACAAATTGAGTACCCACTTTGAAACAGACTCTGTTGCTTTCACTGATAGATTTGAGTATTAGCACAAGACTCTATTTATGAGTTATGCCATTCTTTTTCTTATGTTGTACATTAAAATACAGGAAATAGCACTGATTTAGGGCTATATTATTAAACGACAGTCAAACACAGAAATCAGAGTATGAAGGAACTAGAAAATCATCTCTCTCCAAAAGCACTGCTGTGCCAGAGCATATGTTCACTGATAATTTGTCCTATATACAGGGTTGTCTTTAAAAGCAAGGTAAAACGACAACTTCAGGCAGGAATGAGTTTTGGCAGTTTATTGTTTATTTGTCTAGGATTTTAAGCTGAAAAGAGATACCTTCTAATATTAAACAAACAAACCACAAACTAAAAAAAAAGGAACTATTTCTTTTTTCACTCCTTCTGCAATTAGAAAATTAGATTTGTAGTCCCAATTCAGCTTCTGCTGCAGAGTGGGAAGACAGTTGACCTAAGAGACTTCATGATTTTTAAAATACAGAAGACCCTGCAGGCCTCTACAAAGTTTGGGCTATCTATAAGAATTCCAACATCTTGTTCTACATGACATTTGTTAATTAATTTATAAATATCATCAACTAACTTTTGTCATCATCATTCAGTATTTATATTCTGGAATATCTTCAGCATCTTTCATAGAAGGAACTTCCCCCAGTAACAATGAGTTATATAAAAACTGTTTTATAGAGGACGAGGCAACTGTTTTCTGGTGTCCTTTCTTGCCAACTGCCCTTTGAAAATTTCAAATGAGGGGTGATTAGATATTTATATGGCACTACCACCCTTTCTAATGAAGTAAATTTCTCAATCCCTGCAAGCACTGATGAGGTTAAGGACACTGAAAGAATAAAAGACAAATTGGAGTAGATGAAGAGTGGGAAAGCTAAAGAGACATGAGGCTTACTAGCTAATACCCTCAATATCTGTAATGATTTTAGGTCGATATGGAATACCATTTGAGATATAACTCAGCATATTTTTATCCACAATGACTTAGGAATTCATAAGGCGAAACAAAGCAAGCATGTGATAAATTTCCATAACAAATTAAAGTAAAAATGTAACAGTGATTTACAAAGTAGGCCAAGCAGGTTGATCACCACACCAAAGATGGAGCTGCTTTATAGGATCAGCAAGTTCCTAATGCTGAGCAGGATTCACAGGAATGGGGAATAACTTGCATGTAAACTACTCTAAAACTAAACAGTTGTACTAACTGAGTTTATGATTCTGCAAAAGTTAAACCTTGAATACCAAAGTAAATTCTCTAGTATGTCATGTATTCTCCCACCCAACCGAGTTTTAAAACTTCCATCTTACGTGTTGATAAACTCGCCCTTTTACACTGCTTGTTGAACTACTGACTTAGTTAAAAGGTGGATTTTTGCAGTTCTTGTTTGCCAGAAATCACAAATGACAGGTTTGTTGCCTCTGTAGATCTTACACGGTGGAACAGGGCCCAAACACTGATGCATGTCTTCGAGACAATTTTTAAGCTTTCTAAGCATGGGGTGCTCTTGTCCTGATGTCTTTATTGTGAGTCCTTGCCTATGCAAATGCTTTCATACTCAGAATAAACAATTTTGAACACTTTATGTAGAGGATGAGGGAAAAAGTAGATAGCTAAAATAACATGGAAAGTAATTTGGAATGTATCTCACCTCTCAAAGTCTTCAGAAATACAGCAGTAGAGAAACCTGTACCTTCACCAGTGATCTCAGAGTCATGTTTCACACACAATGCTTCTTGTTACCAGATGAATTTTACTGGACAGTGGCTGATTTTTCCTCTGTGCATAATTAGACTCAGGTGTTCTGGAGCATGAATCTCCCCCCACTGATCTTTTAACTAAGGTGGCAAAATCTTTTTGTTGCTGGCTTATTGTATTAAAATCGTAGAGTGATTTTATCTTGTAGACTCTTCCTGTGTGGTCTCTAGAATGGTGGTCTGCCCTGCAGTGTGATTCAAATTATGTCATCCTTGGCCATTTTGCCTCAGTAGTCAGGCCTGCTCACTCCCCACAGTTCAAAAAGTCTATTGTATTTAATGAAGAAAGTATATTCCTGTTTAGATGAAAGATCTGATACATGGTACAGCTGTTTTCCAGATATGTTCAATCTTGAAAAAAAAAAGAAATCCTGTAAAATGACTGAAAAAACCTCAACAACACTAAACAAGAAAATCAGCCACTCAGACTCTGACATGCCAAGTAACAAAATTTAAAATAAAATTGCTCTCCAAGAAGAGAATTTGCAATGGTAATGGAACTACATGTAGGTCAAATAGTCTATCTTCTTTGCCTTTTCATCTTGATTGAGAAAGTTACTTTTAAGCTTCTTGAGATTAAGCTCATTTAAATTACAAGCTTGTATAGGGTCTGTATTCTTGTGCAACCTATTTTGGTCACAGTTTTGTGCAACAGCTGTCAGCAATATAGAGTTATCCATTGTACTGATTCTTTTTATTATTCTTGTCCTGGAGTTGAAATACATCTCACAGGTAAATTCAGTTCAGTATTCATTTAGGCTATTTTTCTAATATGAATATGCAGTGTAGGTGCTTTCACTACCTTCCGTTTAATTGTAAATTTTTGCCAAGGTTGACAGTAGTCTTGAGAAAAACCTAAACTACTTGAGGACAGTGGTACCTGATGTGCCTTCCAAATGATGATTGGCATCTTGAGAATAATTATCCTCTGAGCAGTGGTTTGTCCTTTTTGTTTCTTTCTTCCCATCTACTTTCTAGAGGGGATGTTAGGGACAAAGGATGTAGTTGCTGCTAATATGAGATTCCAAACTCTATTATCTACTGAGATATGGCAAAACCTGTAATTGCAATAGACTTGAACAGCAAAGTGAGAAAAAAAAGCTTATGTATCTGAGACACCAAGCATAGCTATGAAATGCAAAAGGGTAACGGCAGTTTCACTAGGAATGAAATATTCATGTTGCTAACTTACATAAAACAAAAGATGGAGTGTTTTCTGCAGGGAAATTACTTTTGCTGATGAGCTCCATTTATGCATGATAGAGTTTTAAATTTTTGAAAACCCCCTTGGTTATTTTTTTCTCTTTTCAGTTTTAGCGGCTTTAATTTTAGGCTTATAAACAGATATATGTAAAATTTCTTGCTGAAAGGGCCTTATTCTGTTTAAAGTCATATTTATTACATTCAGCAAAATAGAATTGCTTCTGTCAATGACAATGAATAGAAAATCAATATTTAAGACTGCAGTCTCATAGACTTCATGTTATAAAGTGAGTACTTCAGTTTTGAATTGCCGTATAATGAAATGTATCTTCATTTAACATTCTTCTTTTAATGTCTCCAGAGGTTCTAGTTTTGAACCAGGTAACTGGAAAGCAGACAGTAGCAGAGGGAGTTGAGAAACCCAGCTTTCGGTCAAGATTAAAGCATGTCCCCAGAACTATGAGGTCTGATGTGCTTTCTTCATGCTCTTGGTGGAGGATCAACATGCATGTCTTCCTTGTCTCAAAGGCAAACCCTTGGTCAGTGAAAAACTCTTACACACTCTGCAGACTTGATATGAAGCTGGAGTGAGGAGATCTGGAAATCTGGTCTTGAGCTAAACCCAAATTCTCTGAAACATTCCTGAACCTACCTTGTTTCTCTATCATTACAAGCAGGTTTTTGAAGGCCAGGTGGTTACCGACCTTATTGGATTTTGGCCAAGATAGCAGACATAAAAACTTCTAAATGATTGCTTTTGCCAAGCTTTAGGCAGCACATCACTTCAAGTAATATTCAACTTCAGCAGTTCAAGGTAAGTTGTTGGCTTGTGTTCAGTGTCCCAGAGGAAAAAAACACTAAGAGAATATAATTCCATCAAGTCTAAGAAAAATATGTTCTTGGAAGATGTTACATAGTGCTAGGGTATACAGAATGTATAAAACAACAGTAAATAAAACCCGTCTGTTTTAAATTAATACCATAACCTGAATTTCTTTCCCTTTTGGCTATAAATAATGCAGTATTCTTAGTATGTATATTTAGATACCAAAATACAGCCAGGTTTGTCTCACAGAACAGAAATTTTGTAAATAAGCAGTGAATTTATGCTTCTGGTTTGTTTGAAATGATAATATTTTGCCTGCTTAATAGGTAAGTAATGAAATAGGTTTAGTTGATTGCACACAAAAGACAAAGAGTATAGAAGAAATATGCATCCTAGAGAATAAGTAGGTGCTTAAAATTGTTTTTGTTTTTAAAGGCTGCTGTAGTTTAGAGTCTCTTGTACAAGTGTTTGCTGGAATAAATTTGCTAACAGTATTTTTGCCCTTGACTCTTCAAAGTGACAGATGTTGTAAGTTAGGAAAACTTCATCTTCCCTGCAGTAACCTTTTATTAACAGATCATAAGGGTGGCAGAAGCATAACTCTTGCGACATTCAAGATGATGAGCTAAGAAACAGGACAGGTTTGAAATGAGTATCGAGAAATGATGAGAAAACTGTCATGCTCTCCTTACTGTATGAAGTGAGAATAGAGCATGATTTTAATATAAAGCTCTTCTAATGTAAATATTAGCAATAAATAGGTACTGGTGATGGTTATTTGTGGGAAACAGACTAGGACTGCGTGCTTATGCTGTGGGTGCTGAGAAGCAGGGTCTGTTCTGCGGTGGCTGCTGGTGGTGCAGCACAGCTGGCTGAGCTCTTCAGGTGATAAGGCACCACATCTGTAAGACTTAACCAGCTTCCAGACCCTATGGCCCTCCACGCTGTGGGACACGGGCTGCTGTAGTGTGGTGAGCTGAATGAGGTCACGCAGGAATCCCATAGTAGAGTGGGAAGTCTTAAAATTTTCAGCTTGTTGGCAGATTGGATCATCTTCCCCTTCACCTGCTCAAATTTGGATGATAGTTGCGGTATGTGAGGCCGTAGTTAAACTCAGTTCTTCCCTAGGCAAATGAATCTATAGTGTTATTAATAGGTAAACTACCCTTCTTTTTATTTTTCTCACAGCCTTCAGAGAAAAGGTCGATAGGGTTGAATAACAGTAACAATTCTAGTATTGTGTTTTTCTTCTGCAACTCTCAAAAGGCCTTTGCAAAGCTGATAACTATAATTAGACCTGATCAGAAACTTCTGGACAGAACAGAGCTCCGCTGGAGAATGCTGATACAATGGGACTGACTGGTTTGGCTCTGGCTTTTCTTTGTCTGATGAGTTTTGATAACAGCAGAAGACATGTTCGTGTTCTGTAATATGCAATAGTGGTTCTATAAATGAGTTATTTCTGCGAGGAAATATTTCGCTGTGGATTTACATGATGGATGGGAGAGGCCCTTAATGTACTGAGGTTGAGTCTGTGCTTAGGAACTGGCCAAAAGATTGGTTTTCCTCCTCTGTTTGGATTTGTTAAAAGCAACAGTTCAAAGAGTGGCTAAAAACCTGTCATTCTCTGGGTCCATGTTCCATGCTGCTGTTGTATAGGACACTTTGACACTTTTTACCTTGTATAATGGTATATTCCATTGGCATTGTAGGAGTTAAGTCTGAAATGTTTCACACTGGTATGATTTATAACATACTTGATTTATTACAGGGATTTTCTTTATGAATGAAGTATGATAATGTGCAAAGAAAAAAAAGGGGGGAAAAAGTTTTTCTTCAAATAAATTCAAAAATAGATCCAGGGAATATTTTTAATCATTAGCGTAGAGATGTTGCCACTTTCCAGAGGGGAAGACATTTTGTAGGAGATGTTTAGCCTTGAGGCAGTTCGTTCTTTACACAGAGGCATAAAAAATACAGCTCCTAGCTGTTTTTATCATTACTAATAAATGAATAAGCACGATTTCTGAAAAACCATGTTTTATCAGAAGGACATGTTACACTGTTCTTATCAATAATTCTATGCAAGTAAAATTCAAGCCTGCGGGATTGTATTGTTTCAAGTTTTTTATACAATCACTTTTCATAAAAGAAAAACAGACTGAGGTGATGATGAATGATGGATGAGAATTTTAGATGTAATTAAAAGAAAAAAAAAGGTTGAATTCCCAAGTTGCTTTAACAAAGGGAATTAAAAAAATACTGTAAAGCTATGGTTTGATAGATAATATTCCATTAAAGTGAACTGCATGCAGGAAAATTAGGCAGGTTTATATGAAAGAGATTGACAATCTTTAAATAGCCATGAATATGTGAATAGCTGACCTATTTTGCTTCCAATTTTAATTGTAGAGATGAACAGATTAAGGATTGTGCTGGAGAATGCAACTGGAGCTTTTAAGGGAGGAAAAACAGAGAAATAGCAATCCTGCAGGAATACTGCAAGAACCCAAAGGGAGTTACATAGCTATTAACAGATCAGCTATAGAGTGATCTCATTGCTGCCATCAAGTGTGTGAGCATCATGCAACAACGATTTTTGGCAGGTAGCTGAGGAACAGAAGAAAGATGATTCAGTCATTGGAGTTAATTGAGATTATCATGGAGTCATTTCAAAACTAGCAAAAAAAATTTCAAAGACAAGGTCATGCTTTGGCCACATAGTATCTGGACCATAAGTGATTTTTGCACTTGTACTCACATTTGGTGAATAGTTTTGTGGGGAAGAATTGTCATTTTGGGTTTGGAAGATTTATCCGTCCAAAGAAAGAGAGCAGCTCACTCAAAACTGCCTGGATGAGTGGCATCTCCTAATGTATTTCCTGTTGTTAGTCTTTATACTAAGAGCTTAATGAAATTTTTCTCAATTCACTTTCAGATAGGTATTAGTGGACACAGTATTTAACAATATATATGAGCTTCAATTTCTTTAAATAATCAGGGAAAATCTAATTTTTGATCATGTGGTTCAATTCCATAATAGCAAAACCTTTCAAGCTTGTCTAGCTTCTCTAACTTCCCTAATGTTAAAAAAATGTTGATTTTTTTGAGCCTTTTATCTTTTTCAGAAAACTAACCAGCCTAAACGTCGCAGTCTTTTTTCAGTGACAGGGGGCAAGTATGTAAGATCAAAAGTTGGCCTATAATGAACAGAATGGATTTTTATTGCTTTTAGATACAAATGTCACTCCTGAATTCTGCTGTACCACAAGTTCTTTTGACTCTGCGGGTAAAATCAGTGTCTTATTTGCTATAAAATTCTGGTAATATTAGTACTTTCCAGTGGGGATCAATGAGAACAACCTATGCAAGAAATAGATCACAACACAAATTTTCTTGCCTTTGTAAGGCTGCTTGGCATCCATGTTACTAATGAAAAGCCCAGCATAAAGCTGGTAATTTTTAAAAATGAATTCTTAGAAAGGTCGATAAATCTTCCAAGATCCTGGAAACAAGAACATTTTGGTTCAGAGCAGTAGTACCAAGAGAGAGATCAATCGTAACATGCCATTCTTGCAATTTCAAAGACACAAAGGCAGCAGAGACAAAGCATAAGCTGCCTGACTCGAATTTTGGAGGAACCATATTCACCACAGCGAGGATTGCAGAAGCTACTCTTAATGGGAGCTGCTGTAGTCCACTGAAGGAGGTGCATATTCTTGAAGTTTGTTTTCATTTTGGTGTTGTTAAATACCTCTGAATGCTGAGTGTCTAATTATCTTGGAATGATACTCTCATTCTGGCACATGTCAGACATAACAAAACTGCTGTTTCTTATCAGCACAAATAATACTGCAGCATCTGGTAGCTACTGGCTGATACCAGAGGATGGTGAGACCTTCGGAGGCGATGCAACCAACATCGATTCAGACGACTTTTGACATCACATGATGTTTTCAGGCAATTTTCCTGAAAACTCCTCTGAATCTCTTCAGATTTCTATAAGCTTGAAGAAAATAAAGGATTTATTTGGGCAAGAATGGAAATGCCATCTGACTAGGCAGAGTAGCCACTTTCCTTGATGTTGGTACTGAGATATCCCAAGGAGGATAAGTTGTTAGAGGAGGCAGCTTAGGGAAAAGGAAGCAGGTGTTCGTTCTTCCATCTGAGAGAGAAATTCTGCATAAAAATGCCTAAAAGTTGTAACTGTTGGGTAATATTTATTTTTTTCCTTGGCTATATAATTTTATTTCCGTTATAAGAGCAAAGTACACCAATGCCCTGGAGCTGTTGATTGTAGATTATAGCTTCATTGTTTTAAGTGCCTAGTATGGATAGGCAAAAGCATAGGATGGAAAAAAAAGGATTAAGTACAGCAACTCATGTTAAAGCTTCATAGGAGAAGGATTCTTCTAAATGCTAGTGATATCCAAAACCAACCATTGTTAGAAACAGATTGGCTTTATCAGAAGATATCAAGGTGTAGATATGCTCATTTTGCAAAACATGAGAGAGAACATGATGATAGTAGATGAATCTCACAAGGAGTGACGTTTTATTATTATTTTATATAGGTTTACAATAATTTAAAAATATCAACGTTTGTTACCTGTCCAGTGCATACATGTTATGGCTCTGCCTGCCCATTTATTTCATATTTCTTTTCTATTTCTCACTAGCACTGAATTTCAGTGGGCATTTTCAGTGAGAACCACACCTGTCATAACAGTGGTGCCTAAATTCAGCTGTCACCACCTCATGTTGCAGGACCTCCTTGGCACCAAAATCAGCATTTCCTGTGCATGTCACCATGTGTATCACTGTGTGTAATCACCCTCAGGGCAGCTACCCTCTGTGTTTACGTTCACAGGGACATGGCAAACATGGATTAGTTGGATTGCAGGATCTACCTCTTTGCAAACACTGTTCTTTTCTACTCATCTGCCTGCAAAATCTGCAATCTCTGCCCTGGGGATGGTGCATACTTCAGTGACCTAGAAAGCAGGAATCCTTACTCCCTTCCCTCCTCCATAATTATCCTGGCTGCTTTGCAGCATGTTCTGCAACAAAGGCCAAAGACCTTTAACCTTCTGCTGAAACTAATGCGAAATCCTCTACACTGCGTTTTCCTCTGCTCCTTGGAAGATATGTGGGTTATCCAGAGCACAAAGCAGAGTAGAAAATTTCCAATCAGGGCATTTACTTTTTTACTATCTTTAGAAAAGCTCTATCAGGAGGCTGAAATTTGGGTGCATATCCTTTCCTTTCTGTTATTTCTTCGTGTGGGTTTCAGTTCATCCTTAGGTTCATTGTTTACTTTATTTTTTTTATATTCTTAACTTATGACTTAGTTTTCTCTCCACTTTTTTTTTTTTTTTGTCTGATAGTCCTGCATTAGATATCTTCATTCTACATTAATTGAAGGGAGGGTAGATTCAAAACAAGGTAGATGCAAAACATTATATTTGTTAATACTCTGTCACAGTGAAATTTAAGTCTGATAAACATGAAGAACAGACACGTGTGCTGTGTGTGTAGTGGCCAGAAGAGCAAGTACAGAGCAGAGCACAAGGGAAACAAAGAAGGTGGTTATACCCACACAGAAGGTCCCTATCCCTGGAGACATCAGAGACTGGGCTGGGCAGCAACAGCTGCTCTGAGGAACCTGATCTAGGTGAAGACGTCCCATCTTACTGCAGAGTTTTGAACCGGATGACCTTTAGAGGTCTCTTCCAACTCTACTGTGGTTCTGTGATTCGGAAACTGTAAGGACGGATGCGATGCTGATTGTGACGGCATGTAATTTTGCTGGGCAAAGAGATCTGTGTTACATGAGGGCTGAAGGTAAGCCATATGGTAAAAGACTAGCTCTGTATTTCAGTTTATCTGAGTACAGGAAAATTGCTCACATCAATTGGAATCACACTGTTTCTCCAGCTAATGGGCAATCTCATAGCACTTGCATATTAAGTAACATTTATAAAAAATTCATAAACATAAAGAGTCCAAAGCATTCAAAATCCAATACCAGGCAATTTGATGTTAAAGTCTTGCAGAAAAATTGAACCTTACTTCCATTCATCCGAGAGCTCGCAGGCAGTTAACAAGGCAGTCATAGACTTCATGCTTATTAGCCTTCCACACTCATTGGCCATGGTGTAGATTATATTAGTTCAATGAACAGTTCTTAATGTGGGTTATCTTGGACTCTATTTTTTCTGGATTTATTATGTCTGGCAGTGGTGTGCATAAGCCCAGCTGTAAAAGATGACTGCTGTGCTTCTGAGATATTTGCCTCTCTATTCCTACTCCCTGGAACTCCTCCAGCATGGCTGAGGAGATCAGGACAGGAATGTTTAGCTGGGTGCATTCTGGAATCTCTAGTTTCTTCTGCATTTTTGAAAGCTGTAAAATGGATACAAAAATGTAACCTTTTGTACAAAGCAACGCAGTCATTGAGTTGGTACAAGGCTTCCAGGGTGCCAGTTTTCTTTTCCTCGTTTGTGGGCTTGTCTGCATTTTCATGTGGTCCTTGATTTTGAAGGATTTTCAGTTTTTCAGTAGACCTTTTACTGGACTGGGAATGGAAAAGCCCAGTGTCCTTCTGGTAAACAAACAAATTTCGCTCTCTGGTATTTAAGAATAAAAATCAGTTCGATTTTTGTTTTGTGTTGAATTGAAAATTAGGGTCCAAGGTTACGAGTTTATATGACTAAGATTACAATATTTTTTTTAATGCAGCTAACAGATTGGTGACATTTGGTGTACTTAAGAACTATAGTATTTGAATTTTGTCTCTTGTGAGAACATTAGCAAATATTAAGTAGTTTACAAAATTCAGGTCAGCAGTTTAAAACAAATGGGAAGAGCCTGGCTCTGATATTTTCATTTTAGCTACTGTCTTTTCATGTATGTTTTTGCGGTGGTATCTACTTAGGTGAGAGCCTTGCTCTGCTAAGTGATATAAAAATACACAGTAGATAATAATATCTGACTAAATGAGCTTCAGTACAGACATAGTTAAACCTTACAGGTTCTGAAAATAAAATGAGGCCAACTGATTTGATAGGAGTAAATGGTATTTTGTCTGTCAGAGAAAGATTGCCCTAAGGGACTGGAAACAACATTTAAGACATTGCCACATGCTGGCAATCCCTTTGCCTTAAGAAATCTCGGCAGTTGCCATGGGTGTGGAACAATTTAATTTGGACAGCCATAATCAATATGCAAAGGCAGCTCAAAACAGTGCAATGTAGGCTTCACAGCAGTTTCCAATCTTAAGTTCATAAGAAATTGTTGTACTTACTGTATTTGAATTAATAGCACTCTAGCTGAGTAAGAAATGCTCTGCAGCTTTCTAATTTTGCTACCATAGAATCACAGAATGGTTGAGTGGGATCATCTAGTTCCAGTCCCCTTGCCGTGGGCAGGGACACGTCCTGCTAGACCAGGCTTTCCACTTGACCTGGCCTTGAACACTTTCAGGGATGGAGCACCCGCAACTTCTCTGGGCAACCTGTTCCAGTACCTCACCATCCAAGCAGACATTACATTTTTCCAAAACAAAGAATAATACTTCCCTTTCATAGACAGTGCATAGGACTAACTGGTAGGAATCCATTATGGCCTTCTATATTACTTGACCTTCCTCACAGTACAACCTCTGCATAATTGCATTCTTTTACAATTTAAAAGAAGTTGTTTCTGTATCAAATTTCTACCTCATGGTATGAACTTGTGGCATTCAAAGCCAGTTCAGAGTCTACGAAATGCGACGAATTAGGTACATTCCTGGAAAAGTAGCTCGAGTTCCCTCTCACTATTTAAAAGCATTCACCTCTTTTTCTGAACTTAGCTAGCTGTGAGTTTCTAGCTATTGGGTTTTGTTATAACTACCTGTTAGATTAAAGTGCTTTCTGCTGTCAGAAATCTCTGCTAGATTTTCTGTCCAGAATGCTTGTGATCAAGTTACACTATAATCCTTTATTACCAGAAGTGACTATGGATCTTCTGCCTTGGTGAAAACAGATCTTAAGTCATCCATCTGGGTTTCCTCTGAATATTTTTCAACATTTTTTTCTGAATTATAGGTCTCCAAAGTGAGCCAAAAGTGTATGTCATTGCCTTGATATTAGAATGTACATACCATCTATAGAGGCAACATTACCTCTGCTCTGTTCCAGATGGTCCCTTATTCAAAGAATCTCTTGGCTACCAAATTGTGTCTAATTTTCTTGATGCGTAATGAATGCATTAATTAAATGGTTACCATTATAGCACTGATTCCTGGAAGATCTCAGAGGATGTCATTCTTCCAGATTGAAATCTGGGCAGTTTTGGGGGGATTGTTATGGATTAGCCTTTGATAAATTACCTTCTCTTGTAAAAACATATAAATAACACACAAATATTATTTGTGCCTGGGACAGCAGAAACAGACAAATGCCAAATGTGATGATCACATTGTCATATACCGAAATGAAATATAATGTGAGTATTGATTATGTAATTTAAGCCAATGAACCTTAATATAATTGTGCTAAAATTACTCTTTTCTGTCAGTGGCCTTTTCTTTTTCTTTAAAGCTGAAGAATAATGGAACAATATATAACTGTTCAAAAAGTTGCCATGCTAATGGCCTGGGACAAACACAGTTACAACAATATTATTGAAGTGAAAACATATTTATTTCTGAGACAAATCTGCATCAATTAGCCTCTACACCCAAAGTTCTGAAGGGGAAGTGCTACAATTATTTTTATGCAAGTGTTTTTAAAGAATAAGTTAAAAGAAAACAAGCATAATTTTCTGCCATTGAAGACAGAGATTATGGTTGTTAACATGCATTAGAGGAGAGTGTCTAAAGATTGCTGGAGAAATTTCCATAAATACAGACGTAGAAATGTTTTACAACATTCTTTTAATCCATTGCAGTGCATTAGAACTTTCTTCTTTCCCCTCATCTTCTGTTTTTTAAAGTTTTCAGTCTCTAATTTTATATTCACTTACTGCAGTTGCCACTGCAGCTTGTAGATTGCTGGCCTCCAGCTGTGCCGAGTTTACACCAGGTTCTTGTTAATCACTGACATAAGTTGCTGCTTCTGGAGGGAACAACTCAGCAGAATGTAGAAAGTGCTCTGTTCCTGCAGCTCAGGGCAAGCTCGGTGGACAGTTTGTCACAATGTTCAATAACACTCTATATAAGATCACTGGACTCCTATGCTGAAACAATAACTTTTATTGGTTCAATCTGAGAAGATCCAAGCTGTTTTCAATGCAGAGAAAATCGCCTCTCCTGCAGATGGGGTGTCCCTACTAGACTGGCAGATGTTCTCTGTCTGGTATGTAATCGGTTTCTCTACTGGATGAGATATTGCATTTACTGGAATGTAGTCCCAGAGAAAAATTACTGACAACTTCGAGAAGCTGCTGGCACCCTGCAAATGAATTTAAATATGAGTTGCAGTTCTCAAGAAAGATGAGAAGAATCTAAGGGAAAGGTAGAGGGTAAAACTGTGATTAATTTAGGGTTTCTGATAGGCACTAAACAGGAGGAAGGCAGAATATAAAATGGTTTTTATAAGCTAGAAATGGGGATGAGCTGTGGAAAACAAGAAATGAAAAGCAATTAAGTATAGGAAAGGTGAAACAATGTAAGATTTCAAAAAGAGTCAGAGAAATCTGTTCATGAGCACCACTTCGGAGACATGTATAGTCAACATTACATAAGTGGTATGAACTTCTCTTCTGTGTGTTGGGTTTAATTACACCCACCTGCTAAAATAAGCTCTACCAGCTGATTTTTTAGTACCTTCTCTCACTCTGCTCTCCTGGCTGTGGTATTTGTCCACCTACAGATTGTTTTCTTCAGAAATCCACAGTTTTGAGGCCGTTCATGGGCTGTCTGCCTTTGCAGTTGAGGTTGCTTTAAATTAAACTGGGCCTTTGAGGGTCCAAAAATACCTTCAGTACAAATATAGAACTCAATCTGCTTATTTTGTGTACCAAAATGTGTTTTATTTCTGTAGTAAAAACTGGAGTACTTATCACTGTGATATGCAAGTATTTCTTGATAGATGCTTGTATCATCCTGGAGCTTATCTGGGGGAGGGAGATGCTATTATCTTTCTTTGTAGTTGGGTACACCAAAGCAAAAGTATTTCAGGTTGAATTTTCAAAACCAAGCCTTTGATCTTTCTGTTGCAAGATGCCCTGTTTCTAATGCACCACAAGTACTCTGAGACTGACTTAAATTTGAATTGTTTGCACTAGGACATTCTTAATTTGGGTATATAGTTTCCTCATGTGTTTTGTTCTTGATGTTTTGTCTTCTCCCTCTGGCTTTCTAGTTTAGACTGCTTTTGCATGGAACTGAAAATGCTTTTCAAAAGGGGACTTCCTATAAGTTTGGAATTTAATGAAAGATCGAGATTGTAGAAAATATCTTCTTAGAATATCTTACTAAATATCTATTAAACATTCTTTTTTGTTGTTTTCATTGTGGGCGTGTTTTTTTCCCTTCAAGACCTTTCATGGAAATACTGTGTTTAGGGTAGGCATTTTCTTGCTGAAATGTTACTTTTTCCCTTATTCCAGTTATATTTTGTGGGTTACATTTTGTGCTCAGTGTAATGTGTTTGTTTACTTTTTTTTTGTAAAAGTCAGTTTATGTACCTGCTCTTTCTCACCAGTCTTTTTGGGTAAACTATAATGTCATCTATTCAATATAGTTTTTTTTTGTCTGTAGTTAATTTTGTACTTTCGTCCTTTAAAAAAATCATAATGCTCCTTCTCTTGCTCATACTCCCAGTCTCTTGTGGGAAGAGAATTGGACAGGTATGTCTGTTGTAGAAATACAGCTGACAACTCTCTGTCTCTTCAGAGCAACTAGGATAGAGGTGTTGTCTTAGTCAGCCATTTAAGAAACATAACATTACAAGCTGTCACATAGAACCATTCTAAAGAGTAGTGGTTTGGGATATTTTTCTAGTTGAGTGAAAAAAAATGACAGTATTTGTACATTCGTATTTTGTTTTTAAGACCTGCTTTCATATTGAAATGGTTTTTGAAAAGAAAGATCCTGCTCCCAAACACCATGCCACTCCATCGCCACCAAAAAAATTAAGCCAGTTTATGAGTTTTCAAATATGTCAGATTTTACACGCAAGGGTTAAAATCCACTAAGTTCCTATCACCTTAGCAACCCAGGTTTCCATTTATTGTAAAAAGTATGTATGTTGATAGAAATTTACCTGCTGTTAGATGGTGTTTCCAGAGCACTATCTTCATACCTTCTTTAACTTCTAGCCTCTTGCCAAAAATGTTATCAAGGGCCGTAATAATATTTATGGTGACCTTCTTACATGATGGCTTGCACTGTATGCTGATTTGTAGGAAATTTAAAGAAATGCCTCTGTGCTGTGATTATATGAATTTACTCCCTGTAGCCCAAGTCTTACTATTTCTCTTCAAAATAAAAAATTAATTACCGCTGGTGAAATTTGATGCAATTTCACTTCCCGCTTTTGATGGTGTAACCAGAGTTAACTGCTCAGCAAATAAATCTTACACAGCAGTCTGTTGCAGTTTAAGAAAATTTATGCTGTCGGTTGAGGGAACTGCTGGAAATGTTGTACTCAAGGCTCTCCAAAACGTAATTGAGAATGTCAGGAGAAATCATTACAGACTAGGCGATTGCCCAGATTTATCTGTTACACTAGACAGCTTTAAAACATGCAATATGTGCGAGAGGTGGAGAGCTGTTCCAGCACAGCAGCACGGCTGTGGAACATGGCCAAGTAACTCACACATTTGTTCTAGCTACATATATTTTAAATATAAAGGAATGATTACCAGTGTCAGGTGCTTTATATGACTCGCATTAATTTTGAGGAGAAGAGAGGATAAAACCCAAGAACTCCTCTGTGGATTGAATTTAGAGACTAAGTGCAGGAAATTCAAAGAAACAGACAGGCAAGATACACAGATCTTTATCCTGTTTTGTTGGATTTGGATACAAAACATGAATCCCCATGATTCATTAAGACAAATCTTAAGGCAATGTATTTCCAATATTCTGATCAATGGCTTTTAATAAATGTCATTGATACACATTTATTCGGTCGCTGTTCTATACAGTTGTCAGGTTTTATGGAATAAACTTGTGATCTGAGTGATGATTGTAATTGCTGTCTGAAGTTTACTTATTAAGCAGAGAAACGTGTCTTTCATACTTTTCAGAAATAAATCTGCTGCTTTGGAAGAGCAATAAGGAAAAATGTCTGAATAGTAAAGAAAAACTACAGAGAGCTAAAATATTACACAGTGCAGCAGTGCAGAAACTACTAATCGTATGCAGAAACTCATAAATTCAAGTGAATTGAACTTGAAATCATAAAGCATGCGGGTAAGTTTGATAATTTATGTATGAAAAGAACATAAAGAGCTTGAAATTCACTAGCCCATACTTGATAAAATTTACTTTTGATATACTACCACCCCCGTGGTATTAAATGAAAGGCTTTGCACACCTCATTGCATTTTTTATATGGAAGATGCTAATTTACTTTAGATTTTGGACCAGTTTTCCGCTTAAAACCAAGTACATATTTGTTGAGAAATTTGGAAAAGGATATATGAAATGGAGCTACATATTTACGTAGGTAAACATTAGATCTTACGAAGAAAGCAAAAGGAAGCATAAAAAGACTCAAATTCACATGCTAACAATGTTTTAATGGCAAAAGTGAGGAATAATTAAAGAAGAGAGAACATGGATAAAGAAATTACTTAAATCCAACCTTTTGTTTATTCTATATTTCCTCTTTCTTAGAAATATTGCCCAATGAGATTGCTTTGTGTTACCGGAAAGAATACAGAGACCAAAGATAATTTTTAGAAATTAATATACCTCATGTAGCCAGGAGCCACAGCTTATTGCAGGGCTATATATTACCATAAATAGGAATAAGGAGAAGAGGGTTTATAATTGTCTTTTTTACTTAAGCCTTGCTGATTTATTCGTGCTCTTTAAGTCATACAGATATAAAGAGCACTATGGGGGAAATACTTCTGCAATCTGTGTGCAGAGTTTGCTTTTACCGTTTTCTCCTGTTGTGGAAAGCTAGTTCACGTGGATCAACATCAAAGAGTTGAGAGACTAAAGCTCTATAAATATTCTAAATGCAATATATCTTTATATTTCATGTCTGCATGTTCTCTGATGCTGAACACATTTGTAAATAAGGATTGATTGAATGGAGGATGATTCAGTTGTGCTTGCCCGGTGTGGCTTACCAAATGTCTGTTTAGGGGCCAATGTTACTGCTGCCTGATTTAAATCTGAGTCTTTATGAGGAAAGAGCCAGGAGTAAGCAGTTTACTCTGCTGCTTTGGGTATGAGAGATGGCCCTGCTGTCAGTAGTATTATTTCTCATGAACACTCAAGTAAGAGAACAGACGCAGGTGAGCTTTATCACATATATGATATCACTTTACACACACGCATGGTTTTCCAGCCTTTAGTACCTGCACTGATGTTAAACGTTGGTCCTTCCAGTCCGTTCCTTGGTCATCTTAAGGATGATCGTTCCAGTTAGTGTCAGTGCAAAGGGACATTGCACAGCTATTGTTCTGAGGGATGTGCATCAGGGGAGGAATATGACATTTCCGGGAGACTGTCAGGGCCCTCACAAAGTGTTAAGATTATTTAGGTGGCTGTGCTGCAGAGAAGTGTACATTAACTTGAAATATGGGAAATATCTGTAATAAAGAGTTCCAGTTTATTTGATCAGGGAGAAAACCTAGATAAAGAAAACCCTTGGGTGTTTTTAAAATGTTCCTTAATGCTTTTTATGCTCCTCAAGATGCAGTGAAGGTCAATGCAGTAGGAAATGTCTCCATTGATTTAGATAAACGGTACCACTTTGCATTGCATTCCATTTTTCCTTTTATCCACTTGAAGAGCTACCATAAGACTTTACCTTAGGCTGTCAGGCAATGTGCAAATTTTTCAAAACCCCTGGTGAGGTTATTAGGTTGGCATATCTCTTACCCTTTAGGGCAAGTATTTCCAGTAAGAGGCTTTTTTCCATTTGTTGTTGTTATCATTGTGCTTGCATTATAAATATTTATCTTTGCTAATAATTAATTTCTCTTGTATTTTATTAACCTATAAAACAGAATGATATTCAAGTTAATTTGACTTTAATATAAAGATGAAAATAAAAAGATTTCTTCTTTCATATTTCATTTGTATGTTGCCGCGGTTGCTCTGCAACCAGTACTGAGTGGTACTGCAGGGTTTGTAATGCACGTCAGAATACTGAGCCTGAATAATAAGACAATGTACTTATGTGGTCACCAGGTTTAATGGTATCTACTAACAGCAGAATGAATTTTAGGAAGCTCCAATATTGAGACTATGGCCTTACAAACCTAATGGGAGTTTTGAAGGTTACATCACTTCCAATCCAAATACAGAAATTACTGCTATAGAAAGCCCTCTTATTTAATAGGTAGTTAAAATACCTATATATAGAGGTGTGTACATATCTCTATCATCTATATCTATATATATGTAATTGTTACACATCGTCAAGGATAAAGAAATACAAACACTGTACATGACTGCCACTCTATAAAAATATTATGGGTGAAGCACTAGTTGTAGTACTGGAGGTTGCTAGAGCTTTCCCTTGTAATTGCAAAGATTTTTGTTTGGAATAGATGAATGCTGACTTGTCAAGTCTCATGCTGTCAGCTTTATATTTCTTTGCTCGCTACCTTCTTTCCAGCTGCCGAGTTATTGCCCTGACTTGTGGGTGCTCCTGTGATTTCATCAGAGCTTTGTGCAGGCAGAGCAGGAGCTGGAGGAATGCTGTGGTGCTGCTGCACACCACTGAGCACTTGGACTCTTGGGAGGATGAATCCTCTAAGGAAAACCAGGCAGCATTTGGCAGCATTTGACTGCTACAGTCTCTTCTGTTGCACCTGAATATATCTAAGTCTGTACGTCAGCTGGGAATTAGGAATTGCTGTGACAGGAATGTTTGAAAGACAGATCAGTGGAGTTTCAGATTTCAGACTTGACTCTTTACTGGGTTGATAGTGAACATGGCCAAAGATTAGTTCTCAATCTGTCAGTAATTGTCACTGCACATACAAAACAATCAGTCCTTTAAAAAACTTATTCCAATTTAGCTGTGATACATTAGACCACTGAACTGATACCATGTTGATTAGGACTGATGACTCTGGTCCTTGAAAGCTCAAGATGGCCAGTCCCAAGAACTCACCGATGAAGGAAGTCCTAGCTTTCTTCATGCCTTGTTGGTGTCTTTTTCTCCTCTGGCCCTTTCTCAACAGGAAAAGGGCTCATCTCGTCTGTCGATGTCATCTTACTTTTATGACAATTACTTCTGGTTTCCCTTATTCTTTTGGTTTCAGTGTATGAAAGGTTCATACTCAGAAGCGTATTATAAGATCAAGATTTGTATTTAAAGTGCAATACAGGTTTTTCATATGCAGAAATTAACAGAACTGAGGAAAAAATACCATAGATCCTTTGCTGAAAATAATATTCAAAATATATAATTAAATTTTCTGTGCTAAATTATTCCTAAGAGATTGAAGTAACTCTAAATATAATGAAAGACAATGCAAGAAATTATCTTTACCTTGTAGCAACTCTAATAAAAAATGTGAAATACTCTCCCAGAGGAAAAAACCTGTGAATAGTTTTCTGCTGAGTTACCGAGCTGAACTGACTCCATAAATATTGGGAGCAGTGTCAGGGCTGATTTCAGTCAGTGGGATGATGCATGGAGGGACAAGAGTGAGAGGGGTGTGGTGAAATGAACTTCATCCAGGGAGAAGAGAGCTGGCCATCTTATGGAACTTCCCTCTGAGATGCATAAACTGAGATGCATAAACTGAGATGCATACAGTTTGCTAAACTGTAGATTTTTACATCTTGTAAACAACTCATTAATTAGAACAAACTTAAAGAGAATCTACCTGCCCTAGTGTTAGTCAGGAGTGACTGGCCCTATCGCAAGATTGAACTAGCCCAAATTTGTGTCTCCTCCTGCCAAGCTGAGTGACACAACCATTACTGCGTTACTGATGCAAACTAGATATTGAGGCTTATTTTGTTTGAAATTTCTTGGTGTCACCTGAATGGATCAACATTTTTTTTTAATTGGCATGCATTCTGTGGTTTAAGGAATAACATTTTGTTGGTTCACCCTGAGTAATAAATGTTGAAAGCCCAGAAGAGCTGTTTTTATAAAACATACCATAAATGAATGCCTTCAGTTTAATTCTTCAGAATGCCTTTAATGGTAATAGAGATTTGGTCTTCTCAAATCACATTGTATCAGGTTTTAACCTTAGGTTAGCCTACAGATCATGCAGTAAGTAAAGCCAGATGAATTTACAACTAGCCCACTCTACTAAATTAATCTTTGGGAGTATATTGAACTACTACCACAATCAGTTTGAAACTGTCAAAAAATAGCTGTAGTGCAGAAAAATTCAGAGACAAATAACTGGTTGAAAGTCAGCGATAAGAGCTAGAAATTCTGAGTGCTGCCATTGCTTCTCAGAATAAGGACAAATCTGCATCTTGTCACCTTTCTGCTTTGATGTGAGCTTTCTTGTGGTTCAAATTGTGTTGGCATGATACTATTCCTTGAGACTGCGTTTCCAATACATAGTTTAGAGCTGAGTAATAGAGGGATTTCAAGAAACTTATTTTTCCTTTGTCCTGAGAGAATGATATTTCATTTTGAACTTGTGTGACTGGATGACATTATTGTTAATATCATAAGAGTGGATGTCATAATGTGGGTGTTTATGAATTCCAGAATTAATTAGTTGTCCTTTAAAGATTCCAGGCCAAGGCAGCATTTCCCTTGGTTGCCATTCTTTTCCAAGAAAAATGATACTACAGGTGACTTATATAGACTTTATTTTTTTCCTTTGTGTGATCACTTCTGTGCATTAGTGAGATGGAAGTGCTCAAAGTTGACTAAAATTATTGACCTCAGAAGTATAAAACTCGATTCATATGGACTGGTGGATGCAGATTTAACTGCATTTGTTACAGACAATATAGGATTAGAAAGGAGGATTAGAATATCTAATTTATTGGGGTGAAGGGGAACCTAGTAACAACTAGAGTGATGAAAAAGTATGCTTTCTCATGAATATTAGTTGTTGATACCGTGTGGCTCCAATTCTATTGCCCAAAAGCATATTACATGTTCTGTAATCTTTAATTTCAGCTACAAATGACATATTGAGGTACCTTTGTATATTGCTAGGCAAACCAGATTTGGATGTGTTACGCTGAACCATTCTGACGTTATTTATTATCTAGCCATTATCTATTGCTGGAATGGTCATAGATGAAATGAAGTGTAGAAAACGGATATTTTTGGCAAGAATTAGAGTTTATGAGGAACTGCATTGCATAAAGTATGAAATGAAGGATATATCAAGTTCCCACAGAAATGTTTACATTTACCCAGGTATCTTACCACTGATTGTTTTGCTGCTAGATTAGATAGAAGGAAATATTTCTGCTGAAGAGTCTGGTGTATTATTTAAAATATAGTAAGATGTTGTGGATTTTAATATTGTCAGAATTTGAGTCTTAAAAAGGTAGAGTAAAACACTTTTTATAGCAAACACTTCTTTGACATTGTCACTCATTGGAATGGTCTTATTGAGAGTCTATAAAGCAACCGTAGAATCCAGAATTAAGTAAACACTTGTGTTGAAAAATAAGCAATGAATAAACCAGAGAATATTGAAAAAAGTTACTGTATAGATTTTATGCCCTCAAATAGAAAACCAGGAATTTAAAAAGCAGATAACCAAATAATTTTTTGGCCTTTTATTTAAGCAGTGATTGTACACCACACTCGGTGCGGTACATGATAATATGAAGTTATGTTTGTTTCTGAGGCTTTGTTCCTGCTGCTGCTCCTCTTTTATTTCTGCAGTGTTTCTTAAAGAAACTTGCTAGGCTCCTGTATGCTACTTATTTGCAGTCTTTCACGGTCCAGTGTTCATTTTTGGGGTGTACTGAAGGATAACACTGACAGTCATTATCCTCACAGGGTATCTTGTCTTCTATTACTTGTGCATATTGGCTTGTTTCAGAGTTACTCATTCGGGACCACTGGGTTTCATTTCCATATTGCTTAATTGGCTTTTATGAATGACTGATAAACGTGCTAAGTGATGGATATATTGTCAGCTGAATTTTCAACATTTTCCTTTCAAAAGATAAAGGGTAAGGATGGATTTGTAACTTGTCACAGACAGGCTTCCCTCTGTTATTATCATAGATCAGTTGTACTTTAAATTGTTTTAGTTTTGACACAGAATTCATGGTTCATTACAAGAATCTAAGAAAGTGCATGAACTTTTTAAAGAGGTGAAATTAAAAATAGAGGCCAAACTGAGGGAACTGCTAGCCCCCAAAAATGTCCCTTTAAATAACATAATGAGATTCCAGGAGGCGTTTGTGTCCTTTTTGTTTCCTTCAAAAAGTAGCAGGTTCCAGCCTATTTGTAAACACATTAGCTGCATTTCCTTCTGTCTTCAAAGGGATAAAATCCATTGTAAGAGAGTGTTTGAGACTTTAAGAACCATCTTTGCTCTTTTTTTCACACTCCACAGGCAGCACAGTGGTAGAATACACAGTGGGATACTGACTTTAAAGTCCTCACTTTACCCTTAAAAGCTGTGCTGCTGACAGTGCATTTTTAAAAAGGTCTTTAGCTTGAAGTGGCAAAAAGGTCTATATGCTAAATACAAGAAACTTTGATGTTTTTTGTTTTCTTTCTCTCTGAAATTTTAAATGGGGTTTAAAAGTCCTGTGAATTGAGTGACCTATCCAGCAATAACTGTTGTCAATGTTAGGTGGATCTGAATGAGCCTTGCTTCTAGCTCTTTATAAGAGTTGATCATATAATTTGACTCTAGTTTTATAAATGTGTCTGAAATATGGCTTTAAGAAAACAGAAAAGTTTATTGGAAACATGATTTTTCATTCTGTTTCTTTTTTCTTCTGCTTCTGGAACTTCTGTTAGGAGTGCAGCTCTACGCATCGATACATAATTATGTGCACTAAGCAAGCTGTACATGGAAAAAAAAATCTATGGATTTTGGAATTGTTGATTGCTTTTACAGTTACTCAGCATGAAATTCCTGGATTTTTTTTGTTCATTTCATACTAGATGCCTAGTATCTGCATACTGAGTCTGAATTTTGATGGTTCAAATTTTCTTTATCAGAATTAACAAGGATCTGTTATAATAGTAGTTATATTTATTCACACCATCTGTTCAAGTGTTGTCCAATACCTCTCATTAATACCAGTTTGATAGGTCTATATTAATATCAAGTATCCATCTATATCAGATATGTGGTAAAAAGTGTTTAAGTTTCCATTTTAAATGGTTCTTTTCTGTTGCTGCTTCTCTTTTTGACTTGTTGATGGTACATTGACTAAAAGGTAGAAGTAATAAAAACATCCTAATAGAGAGTGGTCTTGTTGAATTCAGCTGTTTTATATTCTTCACAACTGATCTCTGTGCTGTTCGTATCAAAGCAGTCCAGGCTGTTATCTCTGAAAAAAGACTGGTATTTTATGTGTTTGTTTCCTGGGTATATTTAGCTTATGAATAGACTATAGAGGTCTTGAAAAGTTTTGAGGTGTGAGTTGTGAAGGGCAAGTGTTATCAGACCCTACAAGAGTCTTGGGGATGTGAAAGTGCTCCTCTGTAGCTTCATATTCAGAATCATTACTGAGACTTGCATAGGGCATGTATGCCATAACCCTTTCTGCAGTTCATCCAATTTCCCTGGCGTAATTGACACAGACGTAATTAAGGCATGTCTGTACTCCGCTGTAAGGCTTTGTTACTACATGAAGGGTTGCTGATCATCTCTGTGCTCCTTCACCTGGCCTTTGACCAGCATCATGGTGACAGTTGCTGTGAAAGGCATGTACGAGACAGAAAAAGCAAATCTCATATTTAGAAACCCTCTTTTTCTGCTTCATCTTCTGCTTAAGAAATCTTGAGGTGTTTGAGGCAGACCGCTAGTAAAATAGCAGTCTCCTGCAAGTTTCTTGTCTGGATCATGCTTCAGATTCCAACCTCTATGTTCAACATCAAGTCTGTGATGGGCTTATGATCATCTTTAATTGGAAGTGTTGTCTTCTGCAACTGACATTGCTCCAATGTAGCTGACATACACGAACATCCAACTCAAGGAGGATTAGATGTCAGACATTCCTGACTGCTTGAATTTTCACTTTAAACTGGATGGAGGACAAGATAAATCCAACAAGATAAAAGTAAGGAAGCCTGAGAAGTGTGAGGGGCATTAGAACACACTGTAGACCAAAAGTAGTGTACCAGGCTCAGCAGGTACCTCTTGAGCTACTGGTTCTTACCTTTGTACCAAGGTCTCCAAGGTGAAAGGCTAGTAATTAATTCAATTCACTGCCTATTCTTTTGAAAGCTCCAGAGGTTAAAGCTATTGAAGAGTGATGATGACAATCTCTTGTAATATTTAAACCACTGTTAAAATGGAATTAGATTCTAGGGTTGACAATTTGTAACCAATGTGGGTTTGTACCCGCATCACTTTGTCTCTCGACTGTCTACCTGAAGCACTGTAAAGAGTTCCTTCAGTAAGCAGCTCTATTCACAGAGGGTTTAAACCTGTAACTTTTGGTGCTTCTCATTCTAAATCTATGATTCCTCCTCTCCCTTCTATCTTTTTGCTTTAAAATTGGGAGGACTTTGTGACTTATTGATATGCTGTTTGGCTTTTGTTGGTTTTTTTGTGTGTTAGCAGGAATTAACGTCTCTCTGTCCAGAAGCCCAGATGCAGTAGTGGGTGGCTTTGGCACTCAGAATTTTTGTGAAGTGGATGTTGTGGAAAGAAAAGTGAAGGCTTAACACTGGCATAACTGTAGGCACAGGTGAATACTTTGAGTTACCCATCTCTTTCAGAAGAGTGCATCTTGAGCTCACTGACTACACCAGACTCCTCCTGACGCTGTATCTTCCTTTCCTATTTTCAGTTTCCAGCAGTCTGCTGGTGCTGGCTGTTGGTCATCTCAAAGGATGTGAACTGATTTTGTCCCTTTGCAAGCTCTATTAGGCCTATGTGCAGTATTCTCACCTGCTTGAGAGGAGCTTAGGATGTGAATTTAGACTGCACATATGGCAAGGTATTGGACTTAGTATTGACTTCAATTAGACTTGTATTAGCCTGGGAAACCTGGGCGAAGTATTCCTTAATTAAAATGAAGCAAGTGTGATCCCCAAGCAGGGAGTCCTACCTTGTTCTGCTCTCATAAACACATGCTTAGTATTTGATGCTGTCTTCGAACAGAGATGGCTGAGCAAGATTAAAGTAGCTTCTGGTCTCAGATTTATGGACAGGAAAAACTCAAACTATTTCTAGTATTAGAAGGTTTTGCCTAGAGCTTTAAATAAAAAACTTTTTATTTTTTTTCCCGGGGGATTTTTCTTGTTTTCATGTATGTTACTATAAAAGGAAACAGTGGGTGTTAGCTGTCTCTGCTACCAGGCTGTTCATACTCACTGCCACGCACTTGAAACTCCCTATAGATTGTACAACTTCAAGGTATAATTCCTGAAGTGCCAGATATGTCATTTTGTAGGCCTAGGTTTCGGTATTAGGGAGAAGATTTACTTCAGTATGGCATGGGTGGTTGCAGAGTTAGCTATTTTAGTTAAAAAGGTTAAATGAAATATCAGTTGTTACTGTGACACTTTAGTCACCAGGTAATTTTGAGTGTTCTGGCACTGCAAACTACACAGGAACTGAGCTTTCTGAGTAGCAATCCTTTCAGCTCATAAATTAGATCATTTTAATGGTCCACAAAGTGCATGGAAAATACTATTTTCAAAGATGTGAGTAACTGTTTCTAAGCAGCCATGATACTTGTTCATCTGCGAGAAAATCTAGAGGGCTTTTATTTTCCTTTTGAGTTCTGAGGTAAAAAAGAAAGCATACATTGAAATGAAACTATTCAACATTTATGATTGTGTTAGGTTGGACTTTTCAACCTTATTTATTTTTAAAATGAACTCCTTATTCACTCAAGTAGTGAGAAATAACATCAGATTCAGAAATCTCAACAGAAAATAAAATGAAAAAGGGAAGAAAAGTTAAGTTCTTATTTTGCTATAGGTATATTTCACCTGTTTCCCGGGATAGGGGGACTCACAGATGTTTGCAATATTAAAGGGAGAGGGACAAATTCCTTCTGTTGCTGTTTTTATGAAATTAGGTATTTAAAATGTACTTGTACAACAAACTGGATTGTCTTATTTACCTGAAACCAAATTACTAAAATTTTTTGTATAAAAATTTTGTCAAAAATGTAATAAAATAAGAATTTTGGTAACATGACCATTTTTAAGAGCGAGAGAGGGGAAAACAACACGTTGGCAGTGAGGTTCAGTGCCAAATTCTGCTTGTTTTAATCTTGCAGAATTCTGATTGACTGACACTTGGGGATTCTTCTAAGCAGGGTTTTGCTTGGAGGTCTATGAATAATGGAGCTTATGCTTCCCATACAAAATTTTTTTCAGTGAGTGAGAGAAAAAATTCGTGTACTGGTTTTATTCTTTCAGACCCAGGCATATCGAGAAACAGTTAGATATTTTTAGGTCCAGTTTTAAAGCCTTGCTCTAAAAATAGGAGGTAGAGACCAAATGTAACGTTTCACCTTTGATCTACACACTGGACTTCCAGAGGGCAGACTTTGGCCTATTCAAGAGACTGATTCAGAGAATACCTTGGGAAACAGCCCTTGAAAACAAAGGGGTCAAGGAAGGATGGACATACTTCAAGAGTGAAATCTTGAAGGTGCAGGAGCAGACTGCCCCTGTGTGCTGAAAGATGAGCCAACAGGGGAGATGGCTGGCCTGGATGGGCAGGGAGCTTTTGAGGGAGCTAAGGGAAAAAAAGAGGGTGGAATGCCCTTTGGAATGAAGGACAGGAAACTCAGGAAGTATTTAAGGATGTCGCTAGGCCATGTAAGAAGAAAATTGGAGAGGTGAAAGCCCAATTAGAACTTAATCTAGCTACTGCTGTGAAGGATAATAAAAAAAAAGTTTTTATAAATACATTAATGGCAAGAGGAGGGACAAGGAGAACCTCCATTCTTTATTGGACGTCGGGAGGGGGGATATAATCACCAAAGATGAGGAAAAGGCTGAGGTACTTAACAGCTTCTTTGCTTCAATTTTCAGCAATAAGACAGGTTGTCCTCAGGACAAGTGTCCTCCTGGGCTGGTAGATTGGGACAGACAGCAGAATAGCCCCCCTGTTATCCAGGAGGAAGCAGTTCCTGCTGAGCCACTTAGATGCTCCCAAGTCTATAGGACCAGATGGGATCCATCCTAGGGTGATGAGGAAGCTGGCAGAAGAGCCCACCAAGCTTATCTCCATCATTTACCATCAGTCCTGGCTCACTGGGGATGCCCCAGATGACTGGAAGCTGGCCAATGTGACGCCCATCCAGAAGAAGGGCCAGAAGGAGGATCTGGGAAACTACAGGCCTGTCAGCCTGATCTCGGTGCCCGGCAAGATTACGGAATAGATCATCTTGAGTGCCATCACATGGCCAGGGGATCAGACCCAGCCAGCATGGGTTTAGGAGGGGCAGGTCGTGCCTGACCAACCTGATCTCCTTTTATGACCAGGTGACCCACCTGGTGGATGTGGGGAAGGCTGTGGATGTTTTCTACCTGGACTTCAGCAAACCCTTTGACACCGTCTGCCATGGCACATTCCTGGAAAAGCTGGCAGCCCACGGCTTGGACAGGTGCTCTTTTCACTGGGTTAAGAACTGGCTGATGGCCGGGGCCAGAGAGTGGTTGTGGATGGTGCTGCATCCATTTGGTGGCCAGTCATGAGTGGTGTCATTATAGATTTTTTTTTTTCTGTATAGACGGTATTCATTCAGGTCCTTGCTGTGGAGAGTACGAATTTTCTTGTTTATTCAGGGGAGGTAGGCTGTCTTTCAGAAGTATTTGCTTCCTCTGTAACATCCCATTGGTTCACCCCAGTTGAAATGAACAGGAAGAAGACAAGATAGCACCATTCCTCAAGTATTTATCTTTATTAATTTCCATTATATGAGATACTTCAAAATATTGTCTAAGGTTACACAAAAAAAAATAGAAAAAAATTTTGCTTTTCATTGTGGTTAACTACTAAACTTGAAATCTGAAGTTTAATGATTCCAGATTGTATGTGTTTACTTATAATGTTCTGAGGCTTTCTAGAGATTTATCTTGTTCATATTAAAATGTCTGGCTACACTGATGGTAGCTGAAAGGGATTGGGATTCAATGGTATTGGTAGCCTCTGTAGTGGCAAAAGTGTATCATGGGGAAAAATCACATCTTGTCTCTTTTTAGTCCAGTGTTGCTCTACTTATCATAATTCTGGAAAGGCTTTGAGAGTTTCAGTGCATGAATTGGATAAAAGTCTTGTGTGATTAACCATTGTGACCAAAAAAAAAGTAAACAATGGGTCTAAGTATGACTCTCACTCTGAACATCAACAATGAAAACAGAGAAAGCTTTTTCCAAAATTATATTCAATCAGAATTATATCTGGAGTGCCTATAACAAAAGCTCTCTGCCTGTAATCTTGCATGGTTAAGTTTTAAACAAGTGCATCTGATGAGGACATTTTCTTCTGTTCCAATAATCTTGTAAGTATAATAATGGTAAAAAAGTTTCATATTCAGAAGCATTTCAGCTGATAATATAAACCGGTTTATAAAGCTATACTTCAAACAACCCTTGTGAGCCTTCTGAAAATCTAACACAGTACATCATCATGGCTCATTACATGCCGTGAGTGGCATAGTGCAGTGACTGGATATACTTTTTGAATCATACTAATTTTGAGAGACTAGTACTCTTGTGCTACTTTCCTCTGGTAAAAGCTATATTTCCATTAGATTTTATTAGCTACTGCATCAGTCATTTGCTCTGACAGATATTCTACATTCTTTTTGCTGTCACGTCATTTGCCTCACTGGACTTGCTTGAAATCCTGTGTCAGCAGAATGTTCCAGATGCATTTGGTAAAATATCCTTACAAAATTATGTGCTTGTATACTACTGAGACCAAACAAAGTTTCACTCATACCTTTGATTTATGAAGCTCATGACCTTAAAAAGATAACATATGCCCAATCTTTCAGGCAGTGTCAAAAACCCCAGTTCTGACATGACAGATGTAGCAAACTTGTCCTGCGTAGTGCACTTAAAAGTGTGCAATCATCAGTGCAGGTTCTGAGGTCTAATGTATCTATTCCAAAATTTCTAGTTAAAATGTCTGGATGATGTCAACAGTGATTTGAGGTGAAGACAAGCAACAGGGGGAGGGCAGAGAGAAAATGTGGGCTATCTGATTGCATTGGCTTGAACTCTCCACAAGCTCAGAGACTTTAGACCAACACATGAACCCAGAAGTAGCCCTGTCAAAATATCTGTGCAGAAATACTGATAAAAAACTCAAACTGATGTCACAGCAGTCAGGCTCATAACATGCCAGTGGACCCACTGTAACCTGCGAGTTTTCTGCTGAAGATAGTACAAATCTCACAACTTTTTCTTTTGTCACTTGATATGCAGAGGATATTTTTGGATGTTGTTTCTATTGCCCTAAATTTTCTGCTAGAGATTAAATTTTTCCCTCTCTCTGTCTAGGGTGCACCTCCTCTGCACCTTTCTATGTTCATCTTGATGCCTCCTTTAAAAGAAAAAAAAAATTCTCTAGTAACTACTTTATTTCTAATAAAGTACCTTGGCTGATACTACTTGAAATTCTTTCTTGGGCACCTTCTCTCATTCTCCATGAATGTTGCACTTATTGTTTTTCATCTTAAAAGAGAAATTTATGGGAGATATAGTTCTTAGCTACAGAAAACATGCCACCATGTCTTGATTTTGGAGTTTGTGACTATTTTGAAGATGCTAGTGCCAGGAGGAGCTTTGATTTCTGATAGGAGTATATGTGCTCTTCTTTCGTGCATGCTGGAGAATGCTCTCCTTGCGCCTGCTTTGGTGACAATTAAATGTGTATGTATAAAACAGAATCATACTTCCTGTGCACTAGTCTCAGATCTGAATTAAATATATAGGTTTTTCTCATTTTGGGAGAGACAAATTAAAAAAAAGAAAAGAAACTGAAAATTATCATGTTCTTAATATTGCAGTGAAAGAAGTTTTGGGACAGCACAAACAGCAATTTCCCAATACCACAGAACATTTCTTTTAATGTTTTTCTTTACTTATGTTCTTGGAAGAAGAATGTTTAATTCTTATTGCATCTTAAGACAGTTTATATTTTCTCAGTAAGAAGTGAGCTAGTCATGAAGTGAATACCCCTGATCATCAGATATTGAGGAATCTCTCTCAGTGGTCTTTGCGTGACTTCTGCTCTAGCTCCCTTGGTTTCCAAGTTTTGTCCTGTGCTCAGACTTTCAGCTCAGGTGAAGAGTATTCTGGAAAAAAAAATCAACTAAAATAACCCCCCTCAAACAATAATTTATGAAAAGCCAACACGAAAACTTGTTGTCTGCCTCTTTGCAAAATGTTTTATGTGAAAGTAGACCAGTTCTACCATACTGACTTCTAAACCCTTCATTATGTATAATCTCTTGTACAGCTTTCTATAAATTTTCAGTCAGCTGGATGCCTCAAAATTATTTGGCTGTATAACCAAAGTGAAAGTTAATAATCCTGGTTTGTTCAGCTGTCTGTTTTGGTTTGGTTTGGTTTTATTTTTGCTTGGTCATAGCTGCAAATTTTGAGTAGCAAAGCCTATGGATATGGATATGGATATGGATGGGCTTTCCTGTATAAAAACAGTCATGTTGGTCAAACAGGGAAGGATTCAAGACTAAGCCAATCTATCAGGAATCAGTGTATTGATTCAGAAATCAGTATATTTTATAATTACCATCATTATAATATTTGGATTTTATCATATGAAGATCAGAAATTTTGCTGATATTTAGTTATTTTAAGTAACAGAACATATACTCATTTTTCTCAGAATTTTTGTCCTGGTTGCTTAAGATTCAAGTGCAGTATTTTTCCTTGGCTCTTAAAACTGTAGGCTCTGCTCTATATTCTCATCTTTCTAAAGCACTTTTTAATGTGCTAATAAAAGAGTTAAAAAATAGTTTTATGTGTGACTTTACAGTATAAATTATATATGTCGGTTTCAAATGCATAATTAACAGATTACCCTTCAAACTGATGTCCCAGAAGAGGTAAATTTTCAGGCAAATTTTTGAATATTTTTATATTTCTCCACAAAATGTCAAAATAAACTGATATATTAGAGGAAATAAAGGTGCCTGCAGGGTGGTTACCTTGTGTTTTTCTCTAAGCAGTCATCAGTTTGATATTTACACAAAAAAATTGTCAGTTTGATTTTTATTTTTTTGTTGCATCCCAATTCCTTGAAGGCTGGAAAAGATCAAAATCTTTGATGCATCTAATACCGTGATTTAACCTTTGTTTAAAAACAAAAGAATGATATATAATTCTTATGAATTCAACATTACTATGATCTTCCTTTCTAGCTTTTTTCTGACAAATTGTAAAGATATGATCACTCTCCTTTGTTTCAGCTGAGCCTTAAAATGCCCATATTTTGACCTTTTCAGAAGCAGAACTGACTGACTTGTGCTGTCTTTCTTTTTCCTTGTATTATCCACAGGCAGTATATTTTTGGAAAAGAAATGCAGTGCTGCTGACAGGTTTTGGCTTTACATAATCGCAAGAAACCCTGCCACTTCTCACAACTGGACTGAAGGGTAGACCACTTATTCATAAAAATGGTTCAACTTGACTGTGCTCACATATTCGTTACAAAGAATATGAATTACATTATTTCTCTATTCAACAAGGCAATTTGAATTTGTATGGATATTTTATTAATTATTCAGGTTTTTCTGTCTCAAACTCTCTAACATTTGGGCCATCCAGTCAAATGGTGCTTTCTGGAATAATAATAATATTACATGAGTAGCATCTAGAGAATAGTGAGTAGTCAGAAACGGATGCATGACAAACAGCAAAACAGCAAAACATTAGTTGGCATAAATTTGCATGGTATGATTATACAAAATTACAAATAAATTAAAAATAATTTACTTTATTTCTATTTATTAAGTTTTTCAATAACTCTTCAATGCAATTTAGAAAATAACTAAAAAATGGACTGTATTTTTCAGCTGAAATTTGTTTTCTCCCATTCAGTAATCACTATATTATTTTACAAATAGAGCCACTGGAAGCACATTCTGAGTAACACTGATACACATATCACTTTTAAGATCTGTATTGTTTTCATAAGAATATGTGACAGAGTCCAGGAAGGAATTCTGCTTCCAGCTTAAACCTGAAAATTTCACTAAATCCTTGGGTCTGGATGGTTTGTTTCGGAAAATAGGAACTGTGTCTCAGTTTTGCTGAGATCTGTGGAGCTAAGCTGTGTTTTCGCAGTTGTTGATGGGGTGCGAGGATGTGGATGTATTCACCAGGAAAAATAGGCCAGACTGCCCACGAGAAAACAACGAAGTTATCTTTTATTCTTTGGAAGTCATCTGGATACTGCAGAGGAGGTTAGTGCACCCATCTCTGGATACCTGGAGGTCCAGCTGCTCAGCAGAAAAGACCAGGCTGTTGGTGCCATAAATCACGTCCTTGGCGATGTCACGGTACCTGTGCTGCTGGTACTGACAAAGCGTTTGGCACAATGAGGCTGCTAATCAAAGATACAGCTTCTGAGGTATGAACTGAAGTGTGGGACAAAGTGAACAAGGTAAAAGAAAAAATATTTGAAAATGAACAGTTCAGTGGATAGAAAAATATTGAGAAGGGCTTAAACGTCAGATTGAATATGACTGCAGTAGCAATCGTGGCATACTCTGGCGTGCAAGACCTTCATGTGTGGCTTGAAATAAATCTTGAGGCTGGAAACTGGCAAGGGAGGGGAAAATGGAAACAATTCCATAGCATAGAAGTCAAAATATACTCCAGATTAAACAGGCTTGCAACACTAGAATGCACCAAATGATTAAAATAATTAAAGGAGAGCTATTGAGATATAAAAATGGAGATGAATGCTCTCAGTGAGAGCAGTGTAGCATTCATTCTCCTCGTGAAAGATGCATGGCAGCCTTTGTCTTTGTAGATAAGAACACAGTGCCAAATCCCCAGTGAGGGCTGCCTAGCAACTAACCCGCCGAGTGAGGGCAATGCAGAATTTAATCTCTTTAGTAAGCAAGTGTAGCTATTAATTTAATTAGTAAAGGCAGGATACCATGAATCAGTATGGTAAACCAGAAAATTTTTTAATGAAGATTTTCTGGGATTCGAAACTTGAGTGGTCTCGTCAGGGATTGCCTCCCCACTACAAGTGAGAGTGTTGGAACGTTACTAAAAGTAAAGTTCGGAATACTGTGCCCTGGAATGGGATCCACTAACAGTAAGCAAGAATTTATTTTTATTTTTCACTGGGAGAGAGGCTTAAAAGACAGGAGGTCCCAACAGCCCCTCCATGCCTTTCTCACCACTTTCATCTCTTCTGACTTGTGTTCTGGCTATTAAACAGATGATGGCTCCTGAGAATAGTGGTAGATGTGATCACTCTGGAATTGAGAGCATCTGTAAGAAGTTCTCTGTGGTATGTGAGGAAGTACATGTACTAGTCAAAACAAACTTCCACTTCAGAGAAAAGTAGGAAATGTTTTCAGAAAATCCACTTATTTGAGAATTTGTAATCAAAATGAAGAATTTTTCTTTGAAATCCAAGGAGGAACATGATGACATATGAAAAATACGTACTAAATATTTAAACTTCTATAAATAGTATTAGCTATTTGTAGTTTTCATCGCTAAAAACTGTACTATTGGCAGTTAGATAGTGCAACACTAGCTAATTTATGTCATTGGAGCTGTGTCTTAGAGATGTGAAGATTTTTTCAAAATAGCCTGAAGATATCTTTCCCTCAAAAAAACCCCGAACATAAGAGACCTGCTGTTTGGTGCCAGCATGTGTATGCTGAAAGCAAAACCATTTGATCTTCATAAGCAGTTTTGTAAGTTCCCCACCAAACTTTGAGAAGATGGGAAGGTGACATATCCTATGGTTACCATGAAATCTCCTGAGCTGCGTGACAGAAATTTTACATCACAGCTGATGCATGTTGTGCTGTATGCAGGTATATAATTCATTTATTCTGTGGAAATATCCTTTAATAAAGTGCTTAAAAAAAAAAACTTTTCACTTAATTCCATTTTAGGACAGAAAGAAATGAAAGTTCAGTCATAAAAGCTCTGACAAAAAATACTCTGTTAATGGAAAATTGTAATAATTTCCCAGTTCCGTTATGGAACTAAAAATCTGTCTTTTGTTTTTTCTACCCAGAACAATAGAAATTATTCACCAGCTGATTTCAGAGTGAACTTGAAACTGTAAATTATTCTTGTAAAGGTACTTGAGATTTGGATTTGACTAATGTCAGTGATGAATATTATTAGTGCTGTGGGATTAAAGGAAAAAGGATTAAGCAGTTAGTGTTACCTATGAACACCATATGTATATACATGTGAGCTTATGTGTGCATAGGTGTGCATACCTTTTATTTTTGCTGTAAATAATTCTCTGGCCTTAATAAAAGCAGTGCAGAATTTTTTTGTTGTTGTTAATGGCATAGTTTATATCATCAGGTAGTGAAAATAGGTGCAAGAACACTAGTTATTTGTGTAATTGGCCCTGTGGCAGTAATATGTCAAGGCCATGAAGATAGTAGTGGTTTCCTCTGGCACCTAAATGAAATGTGCATAAAGGGAATTTTAGTTTTATCTTGCTGCCTATTAGTGACCTTGTTTTTTTCTTTTGCTCTCCCATATGCATATACTGAATCAGTTAGGAGTTGAAACTTCTAAATACTCAACGAAAGTTGCTAAAAAAATCCTGAAATACAATGGTTAGACCAGATCTTTTTAGTTCTCTATCCCCTTTTTTCCTGTGAATTCAGTATGAATTATTACAATGAATATGCTATGAATTCCTACCAGTGAGTGAGCAGACATGAGCGCTCCAGAACAGGTGACTTTCAATGGCATTTGGAATGAAGATGATTGTATTTCACTGCCACATCTGTATTTTAGCCAGTGAACTTTCAGTAAAATTTGATAGCAAGAAGAACTGTTATATGCTTTAATATTTTATTGCTGAAAACAGGTTTTTTTTGGTTATTAGAATAACTTTATTCATATGTTAAATCATTGAAAGAGATGCTTCTGTTGTAGGACAAACGCAACATTAAGAAAGATAAGAATCCTTTATAATTATAATCCAGTGTGCTTAGAACGGAGTTCCTGTTTCAGTGAAGCCTGTGATGAAGTGGTCTCATTTTAAGGGTCAGCATTTAATTCTATGTATTTTTACTTGTTTAGGAAAAATGCCCGTGTTTGGACTTGTTTGTTTGTTTTTCTCCCATCACTAAGATTTTTTAGCTGCCAGTATTCTGTCATGCAGAATAAACTGGTATGGACACTGGGGCATCAAAGCAAAGTTTTGTCCTCATTATGCTCAGCTTAAGTGTGATGATGATAACTACATATCCTATCATATGGTCCTTCTATCATAACTTATATACTGAAAATATCCTTAATATTGTCATAAAGCATGAATTAGGTTTCTCCACTAGCAGACCCTGATTTAGTGTTCAAGGGTGCTAAAATACATATTCCAGTCTTAGAATGCTAGCCCAACTTCCTTTTGTTCAAACCTTATTCATGGTTAATATGAGGACTTAAAAATACTGAAAAATTTCAAAGACTTGTAATGCAAAACCTTCCCATATTATCTTTTTGTTTTCCTTTTGACCTTTTTTTAATATTTCATGATCGAATGCTGCTCCATGGTTTTTTTCATCTTAGTATGCTGGCTCTAGAAAAGCTGCTTCATTGCAATTACCACAGATGCTTTTTCACCTCTGGTGTTGATAGGCTGCTCCTGTCAGGCTCTGTTTTAAGAGCACAGCTACATTGTTGCCTGTTATTTTGCACTGCAGCTTGAATTTACCTTTTCACCGCCTTTGTAAACATGACACTACCTTTAAGTTTATAGAGAGATTGAGGGTGGGAGCTCCCAGTTCAGACCTAAACCAACTGTGCTCATGCCTGATAGCACTGCTGCGGTTTAGATGTTTGTTACTTTTTCCACTACAATTCCCTGTTCCTAGCTGTGTAAGCATTTGCTCTAGGGTGAAGCATGTCATAAAAGACACATGAAAGGAGCAGGTTTGATTTTAAGTTTAGAAACACAAACCCCAGACATTTTTCAATTAAAGAGAGGTAAGGAAAGAAGTTTTCAACTTTCAGCTACTTTTATAAAATCTGGAGCTTGTAACTTTCTCTTTTATAGTGGTGAACAACTCAGGGGGTGAGGGAAATGGAAAAAGAGTGACAGCAAGAGGATATAGAGCAATTATTTAATGATCTTCCTTTAGTAAGACTTTTGGGAAATGTTAAAAATCTGTATTACTGGATAACAATTCTCGCTGTGCAGTAACTCACTGCACACCCACATGAGCAGCTTTTTCATGTGAGTACCTCTATTGAAAGAATTACCCAGAGGAGCAAAGCATGCTCACCCAGATATGTTTGCAAAGAGATGTTATCCTGTTCTTGTTTTATATTCAATAAACAAGAAGATATTAGTATTTCATTAAAAACCAAACAAAAGAGAAGAAGAGAAAAATGTAGGAGTGTAAGCACATATAACATTACCTTTAAATATGAAACTCAATATGAAACTTGTCCATCAAGGTCTGGAACTATTCTTAACATCATAAAAATACATTTTACTAAAATCAACCAAAAATTACTGGATGTGATCTCAAACTAAGCCTAACCCTTAAATTACTAGTGTTAAAATCAATCTACAGGCTCTTTTTTGGTAATGACTGACAGAAAAGGCAGATGCTTCTATCAAATTCTGACCTCAAGATTTGCCTCATAGCTTCAGACCAACTAGGAGAAGTCAGTATTTCAAAATGATAATAAAGATGCAGTAGAGCATTTATATATTGACATAATTTATGCCATCAACTCCACAGTAAAAAGGTTTAACTTCCTGTGTTAAAGAATGATCATCAAATTATCTCTTGTATCCTTGAAGTAGTTATTTTATTATCACAAGGAATGTCTTCAATTTTTAAGATATGCTGAGGTGGAAAAGTCAAACTTTATAAAAGAGAGAAATTAAATGTGAAATTGGCTTAACTACATTGTCTGAAGGATCAGACGTAAGTGAGTATATTTGAAGCTGATCAAGGTGCTATAAAACCTTTGAGGTCACTTCAGTTTGGAATATCTTACCCAATGAATTGCAAGAATTTGTTGGTTGGCTTTCCTTCTGAAGTTAAGGATACATCTGCATGTTTATCTGGTTATGTTAATTAAATAAGACTGATAGAAAGGAATAAGGTGATTAATAGAAACATAAAATCACAATTTTTTTCTCATAGTTTTCATTGACATTCAGTTACCAGTAAACAGGACATTTAGCACTTGTCCTGCAGGGCTGCTTTTCTCATGCCTGGCAGAACCACTCAAGGCTGGGGAATCTTGTGTTTTTCTGTCTTCAGCTTGGATCCTTCACTCTTTGAAATGGAGTGTAAAGCTGTTAGGAGACAATGCACTGCTACAGTCCTTGGGCTGCAGAAAGCTTTATTTATTTATTTAAAATAATTTGTCTTAAGCTTTCTGTTTTCACAAACCATTTTTATTTGATTTCTGGAGAAACATTTCAGAATCTGAGCAGCTCATTCATCACCATTTAGGTTTTTCTTATGGAGTGAAATTTAGTCTTGCCCTTGCCCTTGTCTCTTCTGTCAGTAAATTGGGAGCACAGAGGTGGGGAAGGGTAAAGAGGCTGTGTGATTCTGTGCAGCACTGAGGTCTCACCTTTGGGAGGACATGCGGAGCTCCAGCTAAGGCAGGTGGTTCCGTGCGTGCGGGTGCTCACAAGGAAAGATGGAACCTGGATGCTGAACAACAAACACCTTCTTGTCACAATATTGCCTCTTACTTCCAGATAATTATTTATATAAGGTTTCTTGAAACTTCAGAAAAGTGTTGTCACTGATCAATGCTTAACTAAATAGGAATTAGGTCTTTTGCTTTTATCTGTACTAAAAATGTCTTTTTACCTACTGCGAGGGATGTTGCCAGCTCTAAGAGATTGATTTAATGCTCGTATTAAAGAAGGGGATTTGGGATCTGATCAATTAAACACATGAGCTGAGGCTTCAGGGAGTAATGTGAAACATTTTGGCAGGTTGTAAATATTAAAATTGATATGAGCTCAGAGACAGCATTTTTTTTGTTAACTGGAGAAAAAGAGTCAATGTAGAAACAGATTAGAAATTGAGTTGGAAGGAGAAAATGTTGTCCAGTTTACTTTTTTATGTCTTATCAGATGCATCTATCACTGCTGTGAAAAACAGAACTGGAATTTTCAAGAGTGAAGAACTGCTATGCAACAAAATGACACAATAGTTATTGTAAATACAGAGAGGGAGGGAAAGGAGTGTCTGAAGGAAGATGACGTCTTATGGAATAAAATATCTCACTAAATTTTCTGATTAAACCACCAATATTTGGAATAAAACATTTAGAATAAAAATGATTTACAGAACTCCAAGTCAATAGCGATGTCATGGTCTTCAAAAGAGACCGAGATTTCTAATATTACTTTTTCTGCAGCATGAAGGATCAAGGAAGAACTGATTTTGATAAATTCCTCTAAAAACCCTTAGTTCCCTGAGTAAGGGGAGATACTTAATCAGCATTTTTCTCCTTAAACAAGATAAAACTTCTAAAGTTATTTGATGGATAGTGCATTGCCAGATTGCAGTGTCCAATGTTTAGGGCAGGATCTATCCTGACTCCAATTCCCCTCTGTGTTTTATTAATGAGTCTGTGTTAGCATTGAAAGCACTTTTCTCCTGTTTATTCATGATGCCAAGCCTGGTGGCGCCCCAGTTATTTCTGAGATTAGAAAAAGAAAATTTGGCTCAACAGGTTCTTGCTTGTTTGGTTGATTTTTTCTCTTATGGTTTTTCCCCTTTATGAATTACATCCTGCTGACAAATGCTATGTTTAGTGGGTAATAACCCAGAAATAATTCCTCAGAATATAGAGTTTAGAGCAAATTACAAACTAAGCCTACATCACCATCATTATTGAAGGAACTGAAAACATCATATTTTCATATATAAACAAAACTGTTTGGATTAAGCTGCTGTCTTCCCTCAGTGCTGAGGAGTTCGTCCCATTAAATGCTGTGTCCATTTTGGACACGCAGGCATACTTCTAAAAGCAAATCTAAACTTTCTGGAGGTAAACATAGTTATGCACTGGTATAGATTGTCCACTGAGAGAAAGGAGTCACTGTTTTTTGACGTTCTTAAGCAGCTATTAGTGAAATCTCTGTCACAAACAAGCAAGAAAATTTCTCTAGGAATTTTATGAAATTAGGTCTCCTCTACAGAGTCCAAGGGCTTCCTTTTTTTTCCCTGAAGAACTCTATCCTAAACATTTCTGGCTGCCTCTGATAATTGTTGTGCTTTTATCCTAGTGTGACTCGTAATTATTCTGATGTTTTCTGTTATTTTTATAGTGGTAGTATAAAAACTCTGACCTATTTGTTATTCTGTTTACAGCTTCCAGATAAGATTTATCACTCTGGTCTTATTTGACTCTTACTTTAGGCCACATGCTGTAGATTAATCTATTAATAATCTATTATCATTCTATTTCAGGGAAAAAAAAGTATTTTGAATTTGGAATGTATTTTGATGTATTTTTAATTTTCTATCAAATATTTTTCTAATCCATATCTTCCTTCTGCAATAAAATCTTTGTTATGTAGCAGGTCAATTTCTACTTAACAAAAATCCAGGTTGCTTTCTGTAAGATAAAATATTTGTTTGTTTGTTTGCTGGAATATTCATAAGAGAATATTAGCAGTGTTTTGACTGACCTAGCTGGAAAGATGTATTTCTGCAGGGGAGGTGCTTGCTAGTCTCTATGTTAGGACAAAGAATCACTCATAGTATTTCTTATTTCTTGTGAAGACACGTGTTTTCTGGCAGGGACAGATAAGTGGGCCAGTGAGAATAGCCCCCACTTTCCCCTGCTACTTTCTACATATGGTATTCACCTTCCTAGGTATGACAGTAATAATGGAATGTTGTATTCCAGCTACAAGGGGTGGGTATCAGTTGAGTGAGAGAGCGAGCTGATGAGGCTTAGTTATTCAGAGGAGGAACAGCTCTTGAAAGGATGGTGAATTAGACCTGGCTACAGCTCAACAGTTTTGAGAACAGATTTAGCCAAGAGGAAGTAAAGGATGAGTAGTCCTGATGCTTTAATGAGGCAGATGGTTTACTGTTTTGAAACTAAGCTGCTACAAACTGCCGTGTTTTAACTTTATGTTTAAAACTGATTGATGGTTTTTAGAGACTGGACTGTAGTTCTTGTTAGCCCGTTGCTGTAGCAATATTTATGTTTATATCAAATGACTGACAACCCCTTAAGATACACAATAATTATCAATATTTGAGATAAAATCAGTACAGTCCATCAAAAATTTTGAAATTATTCGTAAAAAATAACCTGCTTTGGCCACCACTTAATTTAGTAGTACTATTCTCTATGGTAGTGCCATTAGATGTTGCTGGACCTTCACAGAAAGACTAAAACTGCAGAGTATGTGTTCTATGCTTCGATAGATGGTCCACTTCACAGTATTTTAACCTTTGCCTGGACTTCTTAGATGACGCTAAACTAAATTCAACATCAAAGTAAATGTACAGAATTGTGTAGCTTTGGTCTTCTAGGTCTTCTAGAAATATTTTTGAGGTGTTTTACTCGTTACATGGAAGAAAAAGAATCTTAGTAGCTGCTATCTAATTATTCTAACCTCTGCAATATTAACATTTAACAGTGAAATTTTATTTCAGACCTTATAAAGAGGTTTTAAATAAAAAGGATAGTCGGAATAAATTTTGATATAACTTCAGAATCAGGCTGGCCAGAAGGAAGACACGCACTCTTTGTGTTAATTTTGGGGAGCAGTAATGAATTTAAGGTTTGGATGCATCCTTTTGGGTTTGGATTGCATCATGTGTTTCCCATCTCTCTTTGCTGAAGAATTTTTGTTTAGTTTCTGTAAACTAGGGCAATAAACTGTGATTCCAGAGGTAATAATACAGTGAAGAAAGGTTCTTTCATAAAAGCTTAATGACCTGATTTGTTAATGACTTTCGCTAGTTGGGTGGACCAAATTATTCTAAAATCTCATTTTGTAATCTGCTGTGTTTTGTTTTCTCACCAGAAGGAACCTTTGTCATAAGTGGCTAATCCTCTCAAAAAGAAATCAATGCCGTTGAAAGGGGCTGTACCTTTCTCCTCAGCAAATATATCTGCAACTTACAGAGGCTGTGCATCTATGACAATGACAAATCTGAAAATCTGATAATCTGATGACATGAGAGCACATTTTAGACTTCCAGGTTGCTTTAAAGGAAGGTAGGAAATAGTTAAATTAATGATATATCTTTAAAATGAGCTTAATATATCATAGAATCCACTGTAGGAAAAAAAAGTGTGTATGCTACTTTGCAAAGAGAAAACAAAATAAAAATTCAAGTGTCTGCCTAAGCTGCTTTGGGGAATTTTTCATCAGTGATACTTTTAGGAATAATAGGAATATTTTGGTGAAAATCAGGAAAATAAGTGTAGCTTTAGTTTGCACAAATTATATATATGCACGTTATATACTTTGTATTCAGCATTTTGCTGTCTGTGGTATACTATATGTAATTCTGTGCAAAATAATAAAAACTTGTTCTGTTCAGAAAAATATTTCTTTGTATAATATTTAGATGTAATTAAACCCTTTAAGTGCATAATTATAGAATCACAGAATCATTAAGGTTGGAAAAGACCTTCAAGATCATCGAGTCCAAACTGTGATCAAACATGGCTAGTGTGAAACCACGACACCCAGTTAATCCATTACTTGGTTATGGGGTCCAGCTTTATTGATGCAAAATACTTTAATGTGTCTCCCAGAAGATTTACTTTTTGGTAGTACAGAACGTCATGGCCCTTCAGGATTCTGTTAAATTGCTCAAAGTGAATTATGCTCTATGCTTTATTTATTAAATATATTTCTTATTTCTCACGTGTCCTGAAGGCAATAAAATTTTTACAATTAAATTTAATTTCCAATTAAAAAGGTAATTCTTTTATAGTGCTTTCTTAATTTAAAGAGTAGATTTATTGACAAAAAGAGAGTCCTCACATATGTGTAAAAAATGACAAAAAAAAATAACATTTCAGGCATGTGTATGAAAACATTTAGGAAAATGTATCTACACCAAGGAAACTTAGCTGTGATTATAGTCATAGCTGTTGGTCTACTTATAAAGGCCCAATTTGTATATAAAATATTGAATTAAAATGTGCCTGTGTTTCAATGAAGTGTCATTTAAAAATTGCTAACTTGATATGTCATTCTGACAAATTAGATAATAAAAGAAACAGGGTACCTTTTTTTAAATTAGCATCTTACCATCAGAGATTATGTCAATTTTTAAGAAGCATAATCAAAACATTTTTTTTTAAAGAATGCCCACCTGCCATAGGTAACACCTACAAATATTTCCTAATGAAAATAGAGAAGAAATGAGATGTGTATGAATGATGTATAAAGACTCTGATGGTTGGTTTCTCCCCAAAATATTGTGAAGAAATGAATGCTAGAGAATTATATGTGGTTAGATTGTGCTGCTCTCTGTCCACAGTTGTCTGATATGACTTCTTTCCTTTGGTGACAGAAGGATTTTATGTCTTCCTTTTGTTCTCAACTCTTCTTGGAACCTCTGCGTCACCTTCACATTAGTCATGCTCAATCTTGCTGCTTTCTTCTGATTTTTCTTTTCACAACTGTGTTCTTTTCCAGTAATGGGTACTGAGTGCTATGGTTCAGTTTTAATTGTGAAGATTAGTAATCGGAAAGATTAAGACGATAATAGGACAAATGAAGTATGTTCTGAATGGCAAAGAGGCTGGATTTCTACATAACACTGGAAGGGCAGAGGAAAGGATTTTGTCAGCTGGAGCTGCAGTCTTGGCGCTCATAGTTTTAGCAGAGTAATTTTGGACCCATGCAATGAAGAGTTCGGTTTGGACTAATTACCATGTGCGGATTGGTTCTTTTCTTTTCCTACATAAAGGAAACTTTATACTGGATGGATCCAGCAGCTTAATCCATGATTAAGCCTAAAGATAAACGCTGTTGTGCACTCAGCAGGAAGTTCTTCCAGCTTCTACTTTCCAAAATTTTGGTGATCTTGGAAAGACTAATAGCAGCTCTCTATTTTTAAGCTTTGTATTTAATTTGCTTTCCTTCTTCCATGGTTCATAGTTGAGTCAGAACCTACTATTCAAATATAAAACCTTATCAAAAAGTTTGGAAAAGTTTGTCTGAAAAATCATTGTGTGAAGATAACAAAAGACAATAAGGACAGGAAATTGTGGGATAAATAAACAGCCTTCCTAGGAGAAGATCAGTTTCCGGAGAAGGAGTTTGAGAAACATTACATACAGGTGAAGTCACAAAATTGTTTCGGTCTGGAGTGCTGAAAAGGACAGGTAAAAAATATATAGTTGCAAGTGATGTTAGACACATGAAAAGTCAGTCAGCTGAGGGCACACATGGGTGACACAAAATCAGCAAATGAAAAGTGTGATTGCTTTGGGGAACACAGAGAGCCTGTTGCTTTAGATACGAAGAAAATGTTAGAGGTGAACTAAACTAGCAAAGGAAAGTGTTGGATGTCTTCACTGAGATCCGAGTTTAGTCAATGAGAAGAAACTAGCCAGAGACAGTGAGGCTTATCAGATGAATTGTTGGGGGTCTGAATACCAAGCAAGGGATTTCTGAGGGGTAGAAGATTGGTAATGGAACTGTGGGAGATTAAGAGATGCATGTGCAGAGAGACATGACAGAGATTTAAAGGAAGTATTTTTCTACCCTACATATAATTAGCTTATGGAAATTCTTGCCATGAAATAAGAAATTAAAGAGCTTAGTGGGATTAGATATTTATACAGGTAGTGAGAACACAAGCGGTTACATTAGATGGGATAAAACTAATTAGGCCTAAAGCTTCTCATACCTGGCGGCATGAAGAAAACAGTAATGGTACGGGCTAGAAAGAAAGACCCCTAGACATGATTTTGGTAGACTGAATTCTGAAGTGTAGCCTGAACAGGTCCTTGATTAATGTAAATCCTAAATGCCAGGCAGACCAGATAGATGGCCTAATGATCACATCTAATGTCAAACTTATGGGCATCATCAGAAGTGGTAATGATGATGGTCTGAATTGTTTGACTAACTGCATTGTTAAACAATTTTTCGCTTTTCTCGTTAATCTAACAACTCTTATCTAAAAACAATAAATGTTATTTATAGACTTGATTTCAAGAACAAAACAGAACAAACCCCTCAAGAACAGGAGACTGGAAAATGTTATTTTGGACTTGCATAGCTTTATAAAACTGATTTTGAAGGATGACTACAGAAAATAAACATGATTTTGATGTATTTAGGTATATTGTGACTATGCTAATAAGACTGGAAATACAGGGTCAGTTAGTCAATTAAACAGTTCAGACAGTTTTAAGAATCTTAGGTAGTCCAGTTCACTCATAATTTATTCTCCATCTATTTCTGCCATTAAACTTAATGATTTTGCTTCTTTCATCTGACACTGCTTCAAAACTTTCTACTAAAATTCGGCTTCATTCTTTTAGGCTATGCAAATATACATTTACCTCCTGCTTCTTCCTCTTCACTGCTGTATGTTGTGGTCCCTAACACGTCCTTGAAAAGCCAATATACCGCTGGCTTGCTGAACTGTGCATTGGATTTTGGATTGTGTGTGTGGTCGACAGAAACATTTAGTAAATGCATTGTCTGCAGTAATAATAATCAAATATTTAAATTTTACCTTACAAAAAGTATTTGTTTTTCAAAAGAGTAAACATAAGCATTTTTCAATAAATACCATTAAGTGCTTTAAATGCTCTAGCCTTAGAGCTCAGAAACAGAAACTCTTTTTTCCCCTTTATATTTGTCCTTTTTCATTCCATAAAAATGTCTTCTTTCATTAGTAAGAACCATGAGACTACATTGTTTATTAGAAACTGCTGTCATGAAGACAAATTCCCCAAAGATTCAAGCTCCCACGCGGGAATATAGCTTATATTTTGCCAAAAAAAAAAGGAAAAAAGAAAAAAGAGAAAAAAGAAGAAATTAAAAAAAAAAGAAGAATGATGGAAACTAGTACTTGGAATATCCTTACACACAAAGTTATTTATCAAAATCTGGTTATAGAGATGTTCTATCTTTGTAATCAGCCTCTTACAAATGCACAACAATACTAACAGCATACAGGAGATGCAATACCTAATATTTTTTTGATTTTGTATTAGTGAAGTTGGGCAATGGTTGTGATACAATCGGAAAAGTTAGGGAAGTAACAGTCTGCTGGCACGATGGAGACAACAAATATATGCATGCCGGATACGTGTGTGTATATATTTTTTTCAGCTATGCATGTCCATTGCAGATCCTTTTTCTTTGGAGTACATACAAAAACCACCTGTTCAGACCTGAACAATAGAAATTTGTGGTCTGTATCACAATATTTAAGTGTGGTAGTTCCCAATGTTTTCTTCTATAAACCTGCCATCCTTCATAGCATACGTAGTAGCTAGAACTGCTGCCTTCAGAAAGGATGATTTATGATGGTCACATATTACTGTCAGGAAATCATAATTTCTGACCGTCACTTTAGCAAGAGGTTGTAAAATTTCTCTTTAGAGTAAAATCTAATCCAGAACAGCATGCCTTGGGCTGTTTGGGATGCAGCATAAAAAGCCATGCTCCTTTTGTATATTCCCGTGTTTCTTAATTCTTAACCTCAGCAAGTTTATAGCCAAGATCATTGATATGCCTTGTTTTTTCACTAGTTTCCCTATTTCTTTAGCATTCATTGTTAAGTTTTGTTGCAAGTATTGAACCTTTACCCGATTACTACTGAAAGCAGTAAGGATATTTGTTTTGATATATTTGGTTGAATCAGAGAGAAAGGAAATTAATTTTTTGAACCTCTAACTTGCTCAAAAACTCTCTTATTCATTTGTTCCAAGTTTCTTATTCTTGCAGCTATAAGGACAACTCCTTTTCCCTTTCCCTTTCCCTTTCCCTTTCCCTTTCCCTTTCCCTTTCCCTTTCCCTCTAAAAAGCTCTATTTTGACTACCAGTTTTCTTGAAGTCAATGAAATGGATTTTCAGCTTGAACATATTGAAGTCTAGTAAAGGACAGATGTCTAACTTGCTGTTTCTACTTAAAGTAAAATCCTTCACTAATTCTACTATGCTAAAATAATTTTGTTCCCACAGAAGAGTTCGGAATCTAGCACACACTCCTTGTCCTTAAGGAGTTCCTTGTTTTGACTCAAGTGCAAAAAGAATCAGTTTCAGCAAGAGGTTTTCACAAAAGAGTAGCCAGTGTGGTAGAGAGAAAAGGATGGGATTTAACTAAAGTTCTTACTGTATTTAGAAGTGGAAATCCCATTGAAACTTGACAGGAAATTTAAATTTTATACCTACTATTAGTAACTGCTTTTAAAACACAAGAGCTACTTTTAATAAAACAGTTTTCTAAACAGTTCTTGATGTGAGTAGCATATGGTGTTTCATGATTCTGTAAGCTGAAATTTACATTTCTAAAACCTAAAAGTAATTACATTACAAGCAGTACACAAGTACTGTACCTTTGTAAATGCAACAGATTTTAGGTCATACTTAATTTGGGAAACTCTTTTTCCTGGTGTTAGATTAACATGATTCAAACTTTGGGTTTGGAATTCATTTATCATATCAACCTTGGAACAGAAACTGGTGGAAATTTCAAGACGTTCCAAAGTAGGATGTTACGAATTTCAGTAACAATTATAGTAATGAAATGATGAAAGGAGATTCAGAAGTTGCTTCTTAGTTGATAATTTATAGGAGATAATTGCATCAAACTTATCTTGATTTAAAAAGACAGATTTGTATGAATCAATAAATAAAAATAATAAATAAATAATATTTCAAAATTAATATAAACATATATTTTAGTATTAAAGCTCACAACTAGCTTGATTTTCTAACTTCTTTAAGAATTTGATGTATTATGCATATCCTTGTATTTACCTGCTTGTCCTGGGGTGACTGGGACACTGCTAAATGCCTTCTATATATGTATAAAAAAGAGGGTTTTAATATTTCCATTAAAAAAAGTCTCACTGCAACTAAAATCAAAAGTATATATTTATATATGACCGTGTATACTCTATACCCTATTAATTTTTCCACTTTAAAACTGTGGTTTTGAAAGAACATCAAAATCTTAACTTCCTTTTGGAACAATTTTTAGGCATTAATTTAATCTAGAGGTCTCCTCTTGCACATTTAGTCACCTATTTAGTCACCTATTTATTAAGATGTTTTCATCAACATTCTAAAATCTCTCTATGGATTTTTTGTTGGAATGAGATTTTTTGTTTCTAGGAATTTTTCTGCTTTAGCAACTAGGAAAATGTGTTTTACAGAACATACAAATGGAACTACAGTGAAAAAATCTTCAGGTCACCTATTTGCTGTCTATACTCTACAAGTTTGTGTGCAAAAATACTTCTTTTAACTGCGTTAGTCCCTTCAGTTGTGTGCATCTCATGCATGCAGAGAATTACATGAATTTACATAGTACCCAAACCTTACAGAAAATCTCTTTTTGGATATCCTGATTTCTTGTACTGAAGAAAGTTTCACTGTAGGCGGAAACACCAGCCTACTCCCTTCAGGATCTGCTTCCAAGAAGAGGTAGCTAAACGTTGGATGGGGAGTAATGTTTATGAACATATAAAAACAACCATGATAGCATTCATGATAGAGTCCACCTCAGCAGAAGACATCAGGAAGGTGTCTCTGTGTTTTAGCTGGTTAGAAATCAGTTTCGAATTTGGATTTTTGTATTTTAAAGAAGGCTTGTCTGCATTTCCTGTGTCTCAGAAGAAGTCATTGTGCTGTTGACTACCTGTTCAGTTATTAACTTCAGAAACTATTTAAGTCTTTCATGTAAATGCATTTGTCTTCATAATTATATGAAGTTATTGAGATAGGTTTTGGATTACATTATTACAGTATTTCTTTCCTGATGCTGCATTCAGTTTGTAGTATTTAATTTGATTACTCCACTTGAAGTTCTTTTTCACTTGACTATACCTTCTGCGTCATTTGAAAGTTCAAATAAACAAAAATTTTCAAAAGCAAAGATCAGAAATAACCATACTCCTTTATTAATACTCTTTTTATTAATATTCCATTGGAGAAATTTCCATTTTGAGTTTAAAATACAGATTCATGCACACTGCGCCATGAGGAAAACCATTTACAGGTAACAGCAGCAATCATACTTTGATGAAATTCTGGACCACTTCTTTCCTCTGTGTCACTCACATCACCCAACCCATAAACACCTGCTGAATCTTCTCCCCATCAATCATCAGTCATGAGCAGTCAGTCAGATACTTGATAATTCACAGAGAGAGGGAAAACACAAGGCTGGAATTATTTCTTTATGGTGGCTTCATGCATAAGCTCCAATAAAAAATGGAAAGTTTTAATGAGAAACTCACTACCTGTACACCTGTAAAACAAACCCATCAAAGTGAAATCCAGCAGTACATGGAACACAGAGGCTTTTCACATGATTGTTACGCCCTTTACTTGAATTGCAACCCAGAGATTGTGGCGCAAAAGGGGAACTGAAGCTGGTTGAAAGCTTGAAGCAGAGCATGTGAAAAAGATGCTAGAGGACAACATCGAAGACTGCTGTCATGAGGCACTTCTGTGGTATTTGTAGTGTCAATATTCTTAAAGGAAGGATCCATCACTGAAAAGGCCTCAGCTTAGCACTGTTCTTCACTGTCTGGAGTTGTTCTTGGTTGGATGCATGTGCTGGAAATGCAAGACAAATGTTTGTAAAGATTCTCACTCTGAGAGGACTCAGAGACTAAGGTGAGGGCTACCAAAAAGATCTCTCCCAAATTGTTGGTTTACTGAACCCACTTTGATAAAAATAGGATCTGACTTAAATGAATCATGGTTTGAATTTACACAGTATTTTCACTGATAGAATGGTTTTAAGTTTAGCTCATTTGATAATTTACAAAAACAGAGAAAATGAAACTAAGACGTACTGTAGAGGTAAAAAGCTACTAGAAACCTGCTGTAAGGATACTTCTTTTCTGCATTCAAAGTAAATATCCTGTTTATTTTGAGATCAGTTCCATTTTTGATGTTCTGTAGTATTGCTGAGGATAAATATATGAAGATTTACTCTGTGTGCATCACTTGCATATTAGGCATGAAAAAGAGTGCAGAATTTCTCAGAGACATTCTCTTGAATGCTGATGTTAGTGCTTCTTCTTCTTCTCATTAACAGGGTGTTTCATGAATTCATGTTCAAGGCTGTGTATTGCATGTATTGCATACAAAATAAAGATCTTTGTATGTAAAGAGATCACTCTTGGCACCTCACTCCTCACCCTTTCCTATTCAGAAGTTTCTGTGATGACTTTCCTATTATTTTAGCTTGTTAAAGGGACTTTTTTTATATCAAAGCTGCATTGGATCCTCTGCACTTTTATAATATACATAAGTAGAAAACTGTTTATATATGAAAAATATTAATTTTAAAGATCCAAAATCTATAATGAATATATCCCTCATGCAACATTAACAAGTTGAAACTTGTTTTTTATTATTTATTTAATCTTTTAAGTTGCAAAGCAGATGCAGCACACCAGCCTTCCTTGCTCTTGCTTTCCCCACTCCTTTTTCTCCTTCTACCTCTCTCCTCCCCTTTAGTGTGCAAGCTGCAGATAAAAACAGCAGAGTAGAAGCCTGGAAAATATACTGATGTATTACCCATGCATATTTCATGGATTTGCCTAATTTCCTGTAGTTCTGGCTTAATTAGGTAATTATTCCACCCTCCTATGACCAGTGAATATCCTTATCATCACTATGTCAATATTAAAAAAACCCCCAAGAAACAAACAAACAAACAAATCAATGACATTTTCAGTGACAATGGGCCACGTGAGAGCTTTTCAGTGCTTGTCATGCTGGAAGTGAAAATGAGTTATTGTTCTTTGGATGGGTGTAGTATCCTAGGGACACACACTAAATTCCTCCCTGCCCCCATCTGTTTGGTTTCAGAAGGGAAAGACCTTTCCATTTACTCATTAGCTTTCTGTATTGCTTGTTTTTGCCCAGCCTTAAATCAAGGCCATTCTTCTTTTCCAAAGATACTATCCTTCTTTCAAGTTATTAATTTAGCTTTGATTTTCAAATATATTCTGAATTCTGAAGCCTGGTATACCAAATATGTGATGATGATGATGATGATGATGTCCCTTTCCTGCTGATGCAACATTTTACGAAAGGTATTAAATCCATAGGTTTCATCAAAGTCACAACTGGTTGGAAAAGAAAATTCCTGTTGATCATCCCCATTCTTCAACCTCACAACCTCTCCTGAAAGAAAAAGTTGCATTACAAAAAAAAGAGAAGGATTAGAGTTCTGTTCAGCCTTTAGTAAGAAACTGAAGGTTCTGTGATGATCATGAAAATATCAGAGGAACCTGCACATATTATTGTAAGAAGAGAACACAGCAACTTATGCTTGATCAAAATTCCAGCACAAATTAATTTGTAGAAATAGAGTATATAATAAGAAAATAAGTGCTACAGGTAAGTCATGACACAGCTTATATTTCAGTTTCTTAGACCCCATGTAATAGCTTCTTAGAGATGTGACGTACTATCATGGAACCTTTGACTTTCAATGCAACAATTAATGTCAAAATTTCCTGTCAACATCATAGGGGTTTACTCTCTCAGTTTAAGTCTAATTAAGAGTTGAAAATGTTTCCAGAGGACTTGAAAGAAAGCAATAAACATTGTGCACAAATTCTTACTTGTTTAAAAGGAGCAGAACTTTAAAGAACATTTAATTGCAGACTGTGTTGCAGTGCTTTTTCAGGTAACAGTTAATAGCCATGAATGGCCAAAGGTGCCAGAACTACTTGTGTGCTTTCAAAGGGGTAACTTTAATTAGGAAAAAGCTTTTAAAGGTCAATATCTTTATTCCAGGGCCTAACTGTGTGGCACACACACGGAGTGCAATGACTTCTTTTTAAATATCAAGGGGAAAAGTGAGGGGGTGTTGCCTGATTCACCAAGGTAGTTTGTTAACTTCTACAGAAGTTTGCATGGAATCAGGCAGGTGGGATTTGCCTCTTGCTCCTGTGTGTTTTCCCCTCAGTCTCTTCTCTCCTGTACTCCATAGAACTGCCCTGTTTAAATGCAGGAAATTAAAACTGGGCACCGTCGTGGTTACTTGATTGTTGGAACTGATCCACTGAAGTAAATGCCCAGTTTGGAGGTCCAAACTTTTATTTTGTTATTATGCACACTTATTTCATATGGCTGCAAACTTAACAAGGATTGAGCACAGAAGGATTTAATTAGAAGAATGATGTCTCTTGGAGGCTTGGTGGTTGGTGTGTGGTTTTGGGAGAGTTATTTGCAGCGACAGGCTAGCTGGGAGGTGAAGGTATTTGTGTTTCTGCTTTTCTACCGAATCCAGTAATACAGCACTTGCGAATGATGCAGCTTAAAGGATCATACCTTACACTAATGGTTTCAGAAATAAAAAAAAACTCCAGGCCGTTATTTTACATGTTACTTTCCTTGGCCAAGGTGGTCACTTTCTCAAAGAGAAAACCCTCATTAAATTGTTCTGTTTCTCCTGAAAAGTTTCAAATGTAGGTGCTTTCAGCTTAGTACATCATCAGAGGCTGGAACCTCTTCAAAAATGGCAAATTCTCTGCTGCTTTCCATCCATTAATGCACAAAGCCTGTTACTTCCTCTCTCCAGTTTTTCTCCCATTTTCAGTTCCTTCTGCAGATCTGAATGCTGCAGGTCTGGCTCCCATTTGGATCTGATTTTGCTCACCCTTTAGCTTGGTGAATCAATCAAGTAATGTTCTCATCTGAAAATGTTAATGCTCAGTTTTCCAACAGCAGTGGCTTGAGACACTGTGACAATTCTATTTAGCTTATGGTAAATATTTCAGCAAGGAAAAAAATCCCTTGCCTTGCAGCTTAATAAACTGTCACAGCAGATGCAGCTGTGTAAAATGGATTTGAAATCCTCTTTACTTTTCTTTTAAATATTTTCACTTCTGGCTTTACATTGTTCCCCGGTTGTTTAAAGCTGCTTTGGATTTCCAGCACCTCTGTTAAATATTGGGAAATCTCGGTCACAAAACTAAACAATACAGTGTAAATGGCTTTGGTTTCCTTTTGAAGCGAAGATAGAGCTTGAAGTAGCCAGTGGGACCTCTTAAATCCTGCCTAATTACATTTTCCCTTAAGTGAAGCTATATATAGCTCTTAGGGAAATCTGCAGAAAAGAGTCATAGGGCGTTTTCAAAAAAACCCTACTAAAATGTTAATTAGCTGAACATCAACATTTTTACTTGGGATAGTTTTTCAGTTTGAACTTCCCACTGCAGAGTACAATTTGAGCAATGACTATTATGGTGCTAAATGTCAAGCTGAATCTCATTAGACTTTTAGTAATGAAGGAATCAGCTTTTTGGTACAGATATTTCAGCATTGCGTAAAATAAATTCATTTGCATGTTTAAATTGCTCCAACATGGAAGAGAAATTGCAGTGCTCTGAAATTTTATGCTTTTCTGAGAAACAGTCCATGAGGAGCTAAAGAAGGTGAAGAGCAATAAATAGGTAATGCAGTAATAAAGAAAGAGTAAGTAAAAGTAAGATTAACTACAAAGAGATTATAGGGCTACTGAAAGCAAAAATATTCTGTGTTTTTGAAAAGTTTTAGTGTGACAAGAAGTTGTGGTAGGGAGGAAAGAAATGGGATTTTTGGTGGTTTTCCAAATGAGGTGAGAGTTTTCTCATGAATTCTTTTAAGTCTACCAGTCACTATGCAAAAAATGATAGAAAAAAATCAAACTGTTTTTGAAGTGCAGGATGAAAACTGTAGAAAAGTTGAATCTGTGAATAATCGAGACGATAAACACCAGCTACTGATGAGGAAAAGCGCAGGGTTTCAGTATATCTGTCATTTAAACATTTTGAGGTATCCTCACCACAGATCTCATGAAAATGTCCTAGAAATATCTCTGAAAGAGGTTGTGATGAGAACCAATGTCGGTGGTTTACTGACAGTTGTCAGAAATGCTGGTGACGTGTTGCCCTTTTTGCATCATTAAGCATTGAAAATTCATACTTGTCTCTAGATGTTTTCAGCTGAAAATGGCTGGGATTTATTTTTGTATCAAGTAAAAATATGTTGGGGGAAAAGAGAAGAGTTCAGAAAAAGCGGCTGGCGTGGCTTTAAGATTTTAAAATGACAGTTCAAAGGTGAAATTATAATGGGAATCCAGAGTGCACAATAGATAGTTGAAGTTCACAGCTTGATGATATTTGTTCCAGCATATGTCTTCTGTCCACGTGTCCACTGTCAGAAATTAGATTAAACATGCGAAAAAAGTCCTTTATAAAGCAAGAAGGCAAAATTTAGGTTCGGATTAGTGTTACCTACAACAAAAAATTGAGACCATATAATGAAGAAGGACCATTTGTCACAGCCAATTGTATTTGAATCCTACCTGCTCCTTGCATTGAACCAAAGTTTCATAAGATTCATGTTCTAGCACCATTCTGGTAAAATTTGGAGAAGAGGAAGAACATAATGAGGTGGTTTTCTGAAATTTGCAAATGTTTCCAACTACTAAAGATGGCCTCAGAAGGAGAAAATAGAAAGATCTTTGAAAATTCAACAGATGAAGAACTGGTTGGGAAAGTAGGAGCACAACACTTTAGGGAACCAGTGATACAGGAAGATAATTTTGCATTTAATTCAGAGAGGAACGAAATCAGTTGAAGGAAAACAGAGTTGACAGGGTATGTGAGATTTAGGAGGAAAACTGATTTTTGTGCCTCATTTTGAGTGGATTTCCATGGTGTAAAATGGAGAAGGTCAAGGCTGATGAGAAGATTGAAGTATGTTGGAAACCAGACCAACCAGGTGCTAATTTCATCTGTTCAGACACAAAAGAAAGTCTTCCCTTTAGAAAATTTGTGTAGGAAGATAAGTGAGATAAGAATATCTTAGCATTTTGAGGGCTTGGGAAATATCCGCACTGAAGGCAGTGCCTGGGTCTGTGGTTTCAATCACAGATAAGATGTTAATGGTATTTATAAAGACTGAAAAATTAATTTGGGCAGCAAGGTGGAAAATTTATGCTTAGATTTGTTCACACTCACTGTAAAGTGATACCTGGCAACCCACAAAGAAGCATCAATACAAAGTTCACAGTGTGAAGCTCTTTTTGGTACACAGGCAAAGTTTTGTGCAAATTATGTCAACGAAAATCCTCTTTTGTTGTTGCTATTACTGTTGCTGATTTTCGTTCTCTGAAAGTGGCAAAAATCACCACCACACAAGGCAGATGCTGGCATGCTCACATTTTATCAGACATTCCAGTTTTGGCAGTGAACTTTCCTTTCAATGAGAATATGTGAATGAGAGTGTTACTCATACTTCTTTGATACAATGCTTTGACTTTTAGCTACTGCCATATGTTTGAGAGCAGCAGATGTCTAAAAAAAGTTCAAACACAGCGAGAGATGGGAAAATACTGTATAAAATAACAAACAACTGTGAAAGTTTAATGTAGAAAATACCAAAGAATAGCTGAGACTTCCCTGAAACTTTTTTCTTCCTGGATACCTACAGGTTAATTTGGATATGCCAGTAACACCTTTTGCTTTGTTTTCTGGAAATTCAGATTCACAAAGAAGTCTCATAGGACGTATTGGAATGTCAGTGTGGGACCAAATTACTTTTGAACTTGAGGTAAAAATGCATGTTATGTTGATAATTTCATCAATGGGATTATGTCAGTTTATTTTTCATAGAACTCAAGATTATTAAAAGTATAAAAACACATTAAAAAACCCTCTAGATCTTTTTCAGATTACAAATACAGTTATTTTGATAAATTTACTTAAACTGAAGTGTTCCCAGTGTAAGAACTGTAACCAATCTGTTGAATTATCAAGGATGATGCTCTGTGCTGTCACTGTCTTCAGGGATGTGCTCTTGCTTATGATGTTATAGAGACAGAATGAAAGATATCGCTTTCATCTTGGATTGAATAAGTAAAAAATTCAAATTCTGAACTGACAGTTCTAGGCTTGCAGTGTATCTGTAACATTTCTGATTTCTCCTATATATATATTTCAATTTCAATCATTTTGGGACAAGTGCTATGACAGAGTCAGATGTGCACAGCTCTGAAAGAGCCAAGGTTTTTTAACAAGGGTATTCAACAGCAGATGCATAACAGTAACTAACTACTTGATAGGAGCCCTCGTAATGGTGCTGCATTTGTGTGGCTGAGGTAATGCTTTAGGTGCCAACACAAACCACCATTTCCACATTTTCTGAGGGCAAATTTAATACCTGCAATTCTTAACTTTAAAGCTGTAATTGGATTTTGTTGATTTTCAAAGCAGAGGAAGGTGGACTTTTCTTTTTATAAAATGCCTACTTTCAAGAAATGCTAAATGCAAACAAAACGATCTGTAAGGGTTCTAGTGTCCTGAAAAGAAGGAACAGGGTAAGCTCCTTGTCAGCATAACGAGGCACATGCTATCACCAGTGGTGGAAAAAAAGAGGATTGCACATCCACATCTTATCCAGCCAAACAGCGCACATTTCCTTGAAAAGAATTGTACATGACACCAATCTAAATCCAGAATTCCAGTGATATGAATATGAATTTCCTCAGTGCTTGTAAACATCTTGATACAATATTAGCACCATGCCACTTCAGAGCGCTTTAAAGATATGCTTGACAGCCTAATGTAAGTTAGTCTTGAATGCGTTAAACCCTAATGCAGAGCTATAGTAATTGATTTGGCTGTAATTGGACATCTGTTATTGAAGGCAAAATGACTTTTGAATACCAGCTCTGCACCTCTTCTTCTGGTGTTTTCCCAGGTAAAAAAAAAAAAAAAAGAAAAGAATCAATCCCCTATGAATATTTTTTAGATTTTCTGAGCCACTGCCCCACAAGACCTGTTTGTGTACTGTGCAATTAGTGGGGTCCCTTTCCAACATGTGTTAAATTTAATATTTCTGTTTTACTAAATGGCCTTAATTTGCTACAGCTTGCATTGACGGTGTTTATTTTTCAGATGGACCAGGAACACTGTAATCCCTTTAATACTGGGTATGTGTGATAGTAATAGTATAGACTATGAACTTATTTTCACTTTGCATGTTCTACTATCTTAAAATCTGTGATTAAAAAAAAAATCAAAGTGTGTATTAATACTTTTACATTAAAAACCACGTACATTTCACTATCATTCAGCTTATGGCTAAAGGCTGCAATCTTTTAATAAAGCCTTTTATATTTTATATGACAGCTGAAGGGACCTTTTTAGATGAAAAATGGGTCAAACACATGGATTTGATCAAACCCCCATTCATTGTTTGCTCTATCAGCTTTTTTTTTTTTGGCTCATCTTTCAGCTAGGGCAAAGGCAGACCTTTTCATTTACAGCAAGCTAACAACTGTTTCGGTTTCTGACTTCTAATGCTCTAGGATTTTAAAGTATTTCAGCTGCAAAACTGCAGATGCTTATTTACTTAGGGTTAAAAAATATATATAAAGATAAATAACTAATTAAATGTCCACTGTTGCATTTGATTTGAGAATTTTTTTAAGACTAAAGGCATTTTTTTAGTATATATTTTGCAGGATGTAAGTACATGCTGTTCTGATACTATCCATATAAATAAACAAATTTCAGTTTTACACTAGCAAAATACTTGAGCATAAAATGAACAGAACAGGCACATGATTGAGTTGGGACTGTTTTCATGCTTCTAATCTGAAACGCCTTCCTGATTTACCTTGTTGTGCTTGATTAAAACCCCTTTGAGTCCAGCTATCTGTCCAGAGTACATAAAAATAATATAGTATGTAGAGACAATGTAAAGTTGTGAAATAACAGTAGGCTGTGAAATACGTTCCCTTAGACATTTGTGTAAAACTTTATGCTGCTTCAATGAGAAAAATCTTATGGGAAGATAAATCCTTTCAGCATTACAACATCCTTTGAAACATTTCATTTGAGTAATCTGTCTCACATGTTTGAAGGTGTTAGAGTACTGAAGGAAATAGCACATGTATTTTCTTTATTTTTGTTGTGTTCTTTTTGACCTTGCCATGGGTGTGAGGAGCTTCGGGCTGATTCTCTACAACCATTTGTATATCTGAAATGCTGCTTAAATTTTCAATATATGAGATTTTTATATTCTGACCTACGTGAAATGCACTTATGTAATGATATGCGCAGCAGTAGCATATGAATTATTTGGAATTACATTTATTTAGTTACTTTTGGTGACATTTAAGCTGTAATGTCTTCAGTCTTGAGCTTGGTTTTGTAGTTTGAGAACATAGAAGATGCAAGGCAGACAGTATGCCAGTGGGCTTACAACCAGCTCATAAATATAAGGACTGCATGTTTTTATTATTGCAGGCAACTGTTGGCACATTTAACATTAAAAAAATCTGGGTTTATTTCAGTTGCTGTTGGAATCCAAGAGATTTTAAATCAAGTGTAATGTTTTGGGGTAACTCAAACAATTTTGTCCTGCTGTCCGAGCTTAACTGATACCTGTTCTCCACATCTGAGCTGCTGATAAACTTAAAGTGGGTCAGCAAGGGAATCCGGGTTGTTTTGCTCTGAAGTGACTTAAATTACGCAGCTCTGACTGGAGAGCCTTCTCAGTCTCCGAATGCATTGCTGCTTCTCACTGTTTCTTTGAAACTTGGCCTTTGCTTTATGACTGGAAGCTCTGTGGGCACTTGCTCAGATTTGCAGTTCTGGAAAATTACAGCCTAATTCTTCTACCTTGGATCAGGTGGCTGTACTCATAGTGGTAGGTGGAGGTACCTTGCAAATTTGGGAGATCCACAGAAGGTTTAAAGGTATTTTATGAATTAGTTGCCGCTCAGCCAGTGACCTTCACAACGCATGCATAATCTGGCTTTTATGTTGTTTGTTTATTGTTGGGAGGGTTTCGTATATGTAAAATTAGGTTCTCCATTATGCTCCTTTTTCAGGTAGACATACCTGATTTCTATGCACTTGCATGCATTGAGCCTTATTGTGCTACAGGCTGGTTTTTTATCATTTCATGTAATTCAAATTTAATCTAGGAAGGAAAAGCACTCAGGCAATGCAGCAGGACCTTAATAAATGTGTGGATCATGCCTAGAATTCAAGAAAATACAGCAAAGGTGACCTCTCAGGTGGTGAGCAGCTCCCTACACTCACCCCTTAGGCAGGAGGTGTGAAGAGCGGTATGACACAGTGTTTTGCCTGTGCTTATTTGATATATTGCTCTAGAAACTGTAGCCAGCTGGTACCTATTAGTGTCTTCTGTCTCATCTAAATAATGTCAGGGTATAGAATGGTACAATGGGTTTCTTTTAGTAGCTTTCCTCTTGGCCATTAGTGTGCCAAGAGAAGATCTGCAGAGCTGAAACCTCAATTTTTTTTTTTTTTAATTTTGAAAACGCAAGAAATTTGCATAGCATATTAAAGATGGACAGAAAGGTGACAGCAGTCCCTCTTACACAATTTTTGTGTTGCATGCAAAGTAGAACTGTCAGAAGTGCTTTTGCCTACAATATTTTCGCTCTGTTTGGGGTAACCAGCAGACTCAGACAAGCAGCTGAGACTTTGCATGATCTACAAGTATCAGCCTCTGAGCTTTCTAGAGTTCATCTGTTGTTACTTTATACATAATGATTCATTCCTGTATGTGAAAAAATAAAATCCTTAAGTGACTGCACGATTTTAATCTTACCGCTCACTGTAATTTTAATACAAAATAAGTGTGGACAATTACAGCACCTATTACCCATCCTGTCACTTACATAATCTTGTATCTTATGATGTAGGTCAAAAAAAGAGTGCTTTTGGCTTAGATGGATTTCATATCATGCTAATTTATAGTACAAGGAGCATCACTCAGTATAGTCTGACACAGCCCTGCAAATTGTTTCGTACAGCATCACTTTCTTTTGGATCAGATATCTGTTTTCAATTTGCATAGAGAATGCCTCATCTAAATTTATTGCACTGGAGACAAGTGAGCCAGACATTATCATGACTATACTGGGTGCGTGTCTCTGCCTACTGGTTTTGAGGAAACATAAATTAATTTGCCATTATTAATCTTATCTTGAGAGGCTAAATAGAATTTCATTCTAGTGAGTATTGCAAACAGTTTGCTGCATCAGGTTTACTTACAGTTTTATGGATACATTATACAGTATGTTGCATATAGCACACAGGCTGCTTTGCTTGTCATTACTCTTGGATTTGAGTAGCTCACTGTCAAGTAAGAAAGAAAAGCTTAAAGAAAAAAGAATACTAAGTCCTTTATGATAGTATCAGACACCTCAGCTAAGAGCTTTGCTTTGTCTCCAGTTCTGCAAGTGCCAAATTCTGCCAAGGTCTTTTTCTGCATCATGGCTTTCTTTTCCTCATCCACTGGCTCAAGTTGGGCCGTCCTCAAGTTCAAGACTGTATATGGAGCCTAACTTCTTGCCAGCTGCCTTTTGTACAACTTACTCTCCCTTTAAAATACAAACATTTATTTTTTGCATCTTCCTGGCATGATTATTTCCTCTTTTAAACTGTCTGCTCAGTTATTTCCCCATTCTTTATCTGTACAGCTGAGGAATGAGCAGCATTTCTTCTTATCTCTTCACTCTTTCTCTCTTTGGTGCAACAATCTAAAAACCTACTGGTAACAGATGTCTCTTAATATATGTTTCGCTAACAAGCATCTCTGAAATGTCTTTCACTGTCATGAAAATTCTGTTTTAAAAAGGCTCTTCCCGGGAGGTCTATTAATCCAACTGTAATCCAGTAGAAAAAACAGCCAAAGTAATACCCTACATTTGGAACATTTTAATTCTCCAGGTAGCCTATAGCTTTATTCTGCAACTGTATTCTTTAACTTTTAATTAAGTGCTGATTATTTTAGGACTATGTCAGACAATATAATACGCTTAATGTCAAGTGTTTGTGCAGCATGGAGTGGTTAGATGGGACCAAAATGCCCCAGAAGTGAAAGTCAGCCACACAAAGCTCACAAAATTAGAAGCGTCTTTTTATAGAGTTGGTGAGTAAACAGGTTTTATATAACAAAATTTATACAAAATATTTTCCATCCAAATTCACACAGGCAACTGAACCACTTAATTTTACCTTGCATTTGCAAAATTTTGCCAATAACGTGAAATTTTGTTATCTAGTATTTAATTTTTTCAACTGATGATTAAACATCTGCTTAATATTCTAAAAAACACTTTTACTTACCAATTATTTCAAATTAGGTTCAGTAAACATTTAAAAATTTCTATTCCTTCTACTACCATAGTTTGTCTGTTCTATTATTCTACTTTCATTTTCACTGGAATTACTTTCCAGTGCTTCTCTTTATGAGATTACCTAGAAGCATTTTGCTTGATAAACATGGATTTACTTTTTATGTCTTCCTTTAGTTTGTAGAACAACTGCTTTCACCGACTTTTAAAATACGTTTTTAGTTGTGGGCAGATTTGTCAGCTGTTTCAAAGAATTCCCAAAATCCTTAAGTATATCCTGATGGACAAAGAGTAAGAGGTGATTTTCAGTGGTTTTGAGGTATTCTTTAAAAGGCTTTTCTTGTTGAGTTTTGTTTTGAAATTGAGCGATAACTTAAGTCAGTGCATTGTTCAGCTATCACAGCTTTCTTCAAATCTTAATTATTGTATTAAATAAAAAAAGGGTAGACATTTAATTGGATGTAACGAGGTTTTGCTATAGCAGCTCCTGAGGACACAAGCAAAACAGTTAATACCTTTAATTAGACCAGTGTACATAGCTGCAAATTTATACCCTCTGTAATTACTCAAAGAAGGACTTCTGCGTATGAATGCTTGATAGTTTTATCAATTATGGGATTTCGCCTAACAAAACGTGTTTCAGGACCTATAAACCTATTTTTATCTCCATAGATACACAGCATGGCTGTATACCATTATTCTGCTGTAAATATGTACTGGACTTCAGCAAAGATTGGATATTGTCTCTCGTAAGAGACAATCTTCTGGACAAGATGTCCAGCACACAGTTGGATAACCGTGTGCCGTGGTGGGTGAGCAACTGGCTCATGGGTTGGGCACAAAGGGTTATAGGGAATGGGGTGACATCAGGCTGGTGTCCAGTCTCTAGTCGGATTCTTCAGGGCTCCATCCTCACCCTGTGCTCTTCAACATCTTCATTAATGACTTGGACACAGAACTGGAAGGGATACCAAGTAAGTTTGCTGATGACACTTAACTGGGAGGAGCTGCTGACTCCCTTGAGGGCAAAGAGGCCCCGCAGAGACCTCAGCAAGTAAGAGACATGGGCAGTTACCAACCATATGAAGGTCAACAAGGACAGGTGCAGGATTCTGGTTGTGTGTGTGTACTGGGGAATGAGAGGTTGGAGAGCAGTGCTGTGAAAAGGGCCTGGTTGATGGAAAGCTGAATGTGAGTCAGCAGTGCCCTGGCAGCCAGGACGGCCAAGCGTGTCCTGGGGGGCATCAGGCACATCACTGCCAGCCGGGCAAGGAAGGGGATTGTCCCGCTCTGCTCTGCTCTGGTGTGGCCCCACCTTGAGTCCTGTGTGCAGTTTCAGGCACCACAATATAAAAAAAGGTTCAGCTCCTAGAGACCATCCCAAAGGAGAGCTATGAAGATGGGGGAGGGTCTGGAAGAGAAGCCGTATGAGGAGCAGCTGAGGTCACTTGGTCTGTTGCACCTGGAGAAGAGGAGACCTGGAGACAGGGAAGACCTTATTGTGGTCTTCAACATCCTCACGAGGGGAAGAGGCAGGGCAGGTACCGATCTCTTCACTCTCATGACCAGGGACAGAATTTGAGAAAACATCACTGAAGCTGAGTCAGCTGATATCAGGAAATGGTTTTTCAGCTAGAGGGTGGTTGGGCACTGGAACAGATTCCCCAGGGAAGTGGTTGCAACAGTATCTTGAGTTCAGGAAGCACTAGGAAAACATTCTCAGGCACATGGTGGGATTCTTGGGATGCCCTGTGCAGGGCCAGGAGTTGGACTCCATGATCCTGATGGGTCTCTTCCAACTCAGCATATTCTATGTTTCTATGATGTTTTATCTTCATATGTTGGTTCTTGGTTCGTACTTCCTTACACACATCTTGATTGAGGGATGCATAAATAAGCTCAGGCATATTATGAGCATTGTACATGTGGGGTTTTGTTCAGGGGATTTTTGGCTTAATTTTTTTTTTCCCTATAGCATGAAGGGATTCTTTTCGCCCTTCTAAGCTTTCCTTATCTTTTAGCTGGTAGTCTAACATTAGGCAGATAGATTGTCTGTCAGTGATTTTAGACACTTTGAGAGTATTTCATTCTCTTTCACATCCTGGATTTATATATTCAGCTTTGATCCCCATTACATACTTATGCATTTGCCTAAGGAATGTTTGAGATTTTTTATGGTCTGCCCCTGTTTTAGGATCTTGCAGTTTGCTTTTATAAGAAGACAGAAACAGAAATTTAATACAGCACTGAAAAGTTCATGTACTGAAATTCCGGCTACTTTAAGGTACAACTTGCATTTATCATAAAAACAGAACATTGGATAAAAAGGTGTGGTGTAAATGTTTACTGACATCTCTTTTAGATAGATGTATCAAAGATTGATAATCAGCAAGGACATGACTGAGCTATGTAGGTCATCCAAGCGAGTGTCTTTGTAACAATATAGTCATGCTTTTAGCGTGTGCCACGATTATTATTAGAGAAAAGAACCTTATTAACAATGGATTTAGAGATTGTTGTTTTTGGATTTAGGGATTTTTGCTATTTTGCTGTCTAGGAAATTGCACAGACAGGTCTCCTTAGCAACGTGAATCTATTCATTCTAGTCTGAGAGGGTGAAAACAATTTTGATTTACTAAATTCAAGGGAACCTTCGAAATACTCTTAACAAAACTTTTCTACTGATACCATGATGATTTTTTTGCTTTTCTATATACCCTTCTTATATACCCTTTCATATACTCTTTTATACAGCTTTTATGTATCCTTAGTACTTTTAGCCCACATATTTGTAATTCCCTTAATCTGATAACTAACTTAGACCCAAAGCTCCGTTAAGCCAAAAGACTAAACATCTTGGAAGCCTCGCAGTTGGGGGTCAGTAAGCCCCAGACACCAAGGTCCTCTCCAGAACACATTCTGTAAACTAAAATAGGCCCATCCAGGGGGAAGGTTCCTCAGGATGGGAACTTCTCTTGAACCTCTCATTGGGGAATCTTTGATAGATATGCTAATTTGCAAGGTCTATAACTGTATACGAGAATCACCATGTGTGTGCATTTTCATTGTGCATTCTAGGGTAAATTTCAGTGCATTCTACCTGGATGTGGTGCACCTGAGGATCCTTAAATAAAAACCGAAGTAAAACCCTTTTTTCCCCTCTAACCGTGTTTGGCTTTTAATTCTAAGCCCAGGGAAAGGCAACACCACAAACAACAATATAAGACATGGTGTTTGAGGCCACCTGTGCTTGAACATCAATGTTGCGTGGGCCACTGGAGTCCCTGAAACCTGTACTGCTCTCTATAATGGGCCTTCTACTGCCTTATGAGGCTATGAGTGTACCGTATGCCCAGGAACAAACATTATTCCATCTGATTATTATGCTTTTCAAGCTGAATAATGAGAATGTCCTGTGGCTTTTGTTTCAGATTTAAGAAAAACAATTAAGAAAGATAGCATGGCTTACAAAGCATGAGCTTTGGCATGGTTTTAACTGTTTGCTGTATAAGCTAGGCTATCGCTCGGGGTTAGCATTTGAGGGAAGCTGGGGTGCCCCAGCTACAGTTCCGTGAGGATCCCTTGGACACTGGGCTTGGGCCCAGCTCCGCAGAAGCTGCAGACGGTTTTAGGTAGTAGTCTGGTTTTCCTTCATCTTGTAAGCTTTCTCACTCTTGCTCTTCGCCAGAAAGATGAATTTCTTATATTTCAAGATGTAGTGACTAAAACCTAACTGATCATACCTTATACACAGGGAAGAATAATTTGGCGTATTTTTCATTCTGAGATTGATGCAGTTGTTTCACCGAGCAGCATTTTGGATCTTCCTGTGAAGCACTGGGTACAAACCAGCACGAAATATATGATAATGGTCTGGCAGAATCGATGCTCTGCTGCTGTGCTTGGCACAGTGGAGTGAGTAGTACCTAGCAAAGATTAAATTTCTCATGTGTCTCCCAGTTGTATGTGTACTCAGGACGGATGCACTATTGAGGTAGGAAAGTATCATTGCAGGATTTTGAAGCTGTAAAACTAAGACTATGGAGAAAAACTTATGTGAGTCCCTGAAGTATTCAGTGAAGAACCACATGGGAACTCTTCCTTGGTGAACACTGCCTTGGAGTTGCATAAATGGAGAGAAATAATACCTGAAATTTTGATTGGTTGCGCCATGTAGGAAAACAATGACATTGCTGCTGAGTTATTTGAATGCAAGATCAGACTCTTAAATTATTTTACAGAAAAAATTCTGTGATCCAGTGAAAAAGCTATGGACAAAACTGAAGAACCCTGTTCTGATCTCCAAAGCGTGAGGGCAACAATTGGTGATGGATTTCGTGCTTGACCCTGCATTTTCTCTACCTCAAAGCAAGAAATAAAGCAGAAATCTCACTTGAGAACTGGATTTTCCATTGGATAGTTCTCTTGTGAAAGTTTGATGTGACCTTTGTCTTTGTCTCTTATTGGTTTGCCTGCTGCTTTCCAGATATTCTTGGCAATAGAAGATAACACATTATAGCACAAAGCAGAAGCCTGAGTTGGATCAGGACCAGCTTTAAAACTCTGAGAATGTGAAGGTGATTTAAAGCTGCCAACCTCGTCTTTCTCACCTTGCACATAATCCCTCTCCATTTACAAACTATTAAACTTTTTCCCCAAGTGTCCAAGCTTATTTTGTTATTGTAAAATTTATATGCATTTAGGCACATTTTAGGACTGAAAGCTTTTTTGTTGCCTACATGTTCTAAAGGTGACAAATCTCTATTATTCTATCCAAAAAGTCACAATTTAAATTTCTCTACACCTACTGTAAGGCTTTTCTGAGTTATTTCTAATAGAGGTCAGGTTTATGAGATAATATGCTATTACTGGATGGTTTCTAGCTGTTTTGTGTGCTTTATACCTTTGACAGCTGAAGAATCAGCAATTCATTTACACAGAAAATGCTTCCCCACAGGCAAACCAGAACATGCTCACAGCCATAGGTAGAAGTGTGCTGGTAGATCGATAATGTTTCAGTGTCGCTGCCTTTGAAATGTGTGCGTTCCTAAGCACTGATTCCTAAGTCAAACAAGAAGCATTTTATGGTTAGTAGGGGACTTGCATATATTTCTGAATAACTGTCCTGATTTCTGCATACGGTAGTCAGGGTTAGCTTCGGCATCAAATAGGGCAACTAACAGATGTCTTAGTTGAAACACAGTTGTGGCAATTCATGAACAGAAGGGAAGCATGTGCCCCTGGCACACTGAACCATTTTCCTGAAAAAGGTGCACCATTTATTCATTGGGAGTACACCAGGACAAGGTAAATTACATTCCAGCAGGATCAATATGTCTGTGGGAGCTTTGTGCTACTGAGACATGGGTGCCTGGGCAAGCTCCTTTAAAGTTGGGGTAGCTGCTCTCTGTAACTTGTTCTGCATTCTTTGGTGTATATATCTGCTAGGATTGCAGATGTACGTATTTTCTAAAGTCTTTCTTGGCCCTTTACAAGCAACTTACTGAAGAGTTTCAGTTTAATCTTGTGCTCTTCAGATGAAAGCAAATGAAAAATCTCATAGGCTTCGTTATAGTTAGTTTTTGAGTGCTTTTTTTTTTTTCGATATTGATATTTTGATACTTGTAAACAAAGCGGAAGGCTGAAACAAGTGGAAGTATGGTGTGACACATGCAGTAGCTTCCTGCATTAGCCATTAGAATATCTGTATTCACATTAATATGGAAAGGTCAGCTGAATCAATTGTACCTTTATACATAGATTTCAAATTTATATCCTCAGATAAACTTCTTAGTGACATTTTAGTAACAACCTGAGTTTTTCTTGACCACAGCGTGGAAGTAAAAGCAAATATTTACGAAATGTTGGAAGCAGAAGCTGTATGAGAATGAGAGAGACCCAGACAGCTCTTCTTATCTCCTTCATGTACTGAAGACTACTTTTCATTTTTCTTTTTGTGTTGATGCTGGTTGGCAAGATGCTGCCTCCTTGTATACTCTGATGTTTCTGGCTTATTGCATTCCCTGGGAGTCAAACGTGAATTTACAGGAACAAGTCTAGAATCAGAATGCACCCAAAGGCTTCCTAATCATCAGGTTTCCTATAACCCAGGCTTTTCTTCCACAGAATCTAAATAATAGTTTTAAAAGCTTGCAATATGCTTTTATGAGCTTTTGGTGTACTCCTGAGGGGTGAAGCAAGATTTTAGAGGAGGTAAATTTGTCAAGGAAAACCTGTGAAAAAACTTTGCAATGATTTAAAGGGAAGTGTATAAGTTCAAAGATAGAAATTTCAGAAGGCCTGTAAATAAAATAAGGATTTAATATCCTTTATATAAATTGTTTTGATAGTTATCTTTCTTCTTGTCACTGCTCACAGCAATGTTTCTTCTTGGAGTGAAATTCATCTCAGTACCAAAATCCAGGGTAGGTCTTTCCACATCACTTGGGGTTTTGTGCAGATAAGCTGTAGGGATTCTGACTTGTATGGTTTGCTCTGTTACTGATTGGAGGCCCCAAGGCAAGTGTCTATAAACTGATCTTGCCTGTAGTGAGTCCCATAGTTGGGACAGGATAGGTCAAGGCTCAGCAGTGCTTAAATGCTTACTACATTTAAGTAGTCTGGAGGCTTCAGTATGCCTTTAGAAGTGTTAGTAAGGAATTAAGTTATATATCAAGATTACCTACAAGAGAAGGAGGAGAATATGTTCTCAATAGTCCTCTTTTTAGTCCTTTTTTTATTTTTTCTTGGGGGAGGTAGACATCATGTGACTCCTTAATGAAGTCAACTTCAGTACACAGGGAAAAAAGAACTTAAAATGTACAAATCAAGTTGAATTATTGTGATTATTTGAAATAATGTAATTAAATATTTCAAGTGCATGTATATTCTATGTATATCTTTAAAAAACAGCATAACCAAAGGGAAAGTATTTCCTGTGTCTCAAAGGACATTTAAAAGTAATTCTGTCAATCAGTAGACTTTGTGTAAATATAAATGTATGCATTTTGCACCCCAGAGACACACATTAAGAAAAATAGAAAACCATGTTTTCAAATGTCAGAATGTGGGAAATCTATGGAAATTTTATTCAGCCCCTCAATGAATCTGTAGTTGGAAAGGTTTTAATTAGCAATTGACATAATTTCCGCCCTCCACAGGACCCCTGCCCTTTATACCATATGTGTATATGTGTAGTTCATACATGCACTTATACACAACTGTACAGTGGTCACTACGAGAATAATTGTTCAACATTTGCTTGTACTGAATCATAGGGTACATATCCCCAAGCCATATTTACTTTGCCGTCCAAACCATGCAGGATACAAAATTGCTGATTTTCTTGTGTGACCCTTTGTTATGTGCTTTAGATGTAGTATTGAACTACTTCACAAAACCTAAGGAATTTATCCTTGCAGCAATCTCAAGATTTTCCTTGTTTCTCCTTTCTTATCCCTGTTCAGTGCAGAATTTAAAGCCAGAAGTTTTCACTAATTTTGAGTGTCAAACTTGATCCAGTTTTCCATCAGTTTTAGTATCAATACAGTACTTCCTAAGTTCAAAGCTCAGTTCCTGTTGATTTGAATATTCATCACATCAGTTTTATAAACATTTGAGCTGCAAATCACTGGACTCCAGGGAATTTTTTTCACCTTATGCTTCTTTTATTCTTATACTGGATCTGAATCATCAGTTATGGGCCAGTATTAGGGTCACCAGAGAGAAGGTCCACCTGATTTGATATCATCATTCTTTTCCAAAGGACGAAACTGACTCATTCACAGTGCTTGGCCTTTTTCTAATGAAAGATTGTGGGTTGTTTTGGCCAGAAGGCACAGAGCAGGGAGAAGAAAAGGAAAAGGAGCACAGGGCATGCATGTGTTGTGTAAGACCACATTGAAATGGCAATGTTTGTGGCTGAAGGATCTGAGCTATGTAGCACAGTACACCTTTATTTTATTTCCTACCTTGTGGAGTGCTTTACTTTCCAGTCTTAACTTTTAACACAATGATTTCATGTGAAGTTTTTTACTTTTTTTGAGTGAAGAGTAAAAACATTAAAAACTCCATTATGTGAAACTTCACTGGTCTCCGCATGAGACTTTGAATTATATAGCTCTGCCTGCTCTAACACAGCAAGTTGATAAGCTGTTATGTTTTTCGGGTAGACTATCTACTCTGGAGAGAGGCCATAGGATTTCAAGCTGTACTACTTGCTGACAGTGGAACAATATTGAGATTCATGAAGGTGGGGTGTAGACATGGTGAGCTTTTGTCATGCACCTGTATTCTTCACCAGAACCCTGCATTTGCCTTTGCTGAGCTTCAGACCGTTCTTCTCTGCCTAGAAAAAGCAATGATTGGCCACGGTGGTTGTCCATGGTAAGCCAACCTTAAGTCACACTGTTTCTTTAGTGGTAGAACGACTCACCTCATTATTATACAATTGCATGCAGAAAAACCCCAATAACACCATCCCCCTAACCAACCAAGCAAAACAACACAGCACACACACCCCAAAAAGACCCCAAACAAACAAAAAAGCAGACACCCACAGTTCTTAAATTAATGTTCAAACTCAAGCAGGTGCGATCGTGTGGCTGCCATGTCTAAGGAGTATCTGGATTGTAAACAAGGTGATACTGGTGTCCATTCTGTTCATTATGTGCATTAAATTTATGTAGTTTTGAGCTTGGAATGATGTATTTACAAGCTTCATTGGCATCAATTAACTTCGTTTCCTGTTTCTGGACTATTTTCTGGAAGTTTTTGTGAGCTATTCAATGTCCTCCTTGTGCTACCTTAAGAATTTGAGCAGAACTATAAAGAAAGAAGCTGAAATCCTTCAGGTCCCAGGAAATACACTTTGTTTTCTGGGCAGCTACATTGATCTCTTAGAATTCTCACTATTTTCAGTTATTGAATGATTACCTAGTTTGGTGTCTATGACCTACACCGACATTGAATCTCAATGCTGGACCACTATACATACAGGAGTTGCTTAAAACAAATCTAGTTCAGAAGAGCAGTTAACATGGCGGTTATTCTGAAGAAAATTTGGGTTGGGTGAATTTATAATAGTATAGTAATTGGACTACGCAAATATTATAATGGGTAAAGCTATAGAAGATTAAAGATCACTAGAAAATTATGATTGAAATGTGAACAGTTGCTGAATGCCCAGTATTGTCCAACACATTTAGTAAGAAAAATAATAATTATTTGAATCCTCTGGAAGCTAATTATTTCTAACTGGATTTTGTGTGAAAATGTGTATTAAATAGAATACCAAAACTTTAAAGCATCTGCAGTCCAGAGTCAGGAAAATAATAAAGGAATGAACTGAAATAAAATCTTTACAAACAGTACCTGTAGACTGGTTACCATAGATTTCTTCCACAAGGAGCTTATAGCTGGGATATTGGAAGGTTTTGATCTGTGATCAGTTATTCACGGGCTAAGGATCTGTGATTGTTTATAAGAAAATTTCAAAATAGAAAAGGTACAAGAAAAGTTAATATATGTTCTATATCATTCTATGTATATGAAAAGTTTTTGAAGTAAGCTGCATCTTCTCTGGAAAATTTGGAGACTCCAAATTTTTAAAAGCTGAAAACCACTGAACTTCAAAGATGTGAGGAAGGAAGGTATCTGGTGGATGTTAATGATTACAAACCTTTAATTACTTTTGACAATTTATAGTCCCTAAAATTTTATTAATAATCTTAGTCCCTTCTTCCTTCCTGAACCACAGAATATTTCTTTAAAAATGTAAATTTTTCTGATGCTCTTGTATTAATTTTTCTTGTCAGAAGAAATGCTCCATAGAAAGTCTTCAAAAAGGTGGAAGATTTGTGCAAACAGGAAGGTAAACAAACTTTGACAGTAAGAGATACTTGCAATTTATTAATAGCAATTTATGTCCTATTATTAAATTTGCATATATGGCATATCAAGAGCATTCTATGATATGCTTGAGATATTTAACATTGCTTGGTTTCATACAATTCAATAGAGTTATAATTTTTGATTATGCCTTCCTCATAGAGAAGTGAGCTACTGGAAGATTACATAAAATATTATTTATTCTTCTCTGTTTTAATGCTCATGGTAGCTAAATGTAGTATAGAGTTTACTTAAATTTTTTTCTGGAGACTGAACCTGCTGTACTTTACCGTAAGGGTACAGTTCTTAGGTGGTGCTTTTTACTGCATTGCAGTACCTTGAATCAAGTACTGCCTCAGCAAGATTTTAGGATTATTAATAGGACTTCTCAATTCAAAGAATGTTTTTATGCTAGAGGAAATGTTATTATCTTTGCTAAAAGGCATCTAATCATCCTTGTTTATTGATGGTGACAGCTTTTTCTTTCAACAAGCAAGCAAACAAAGCACAGCAAATCTAAACAAGCCATACTCAGAAGGTCCAACTGAAGTGTTCTAAAATACTCTAGAATTGCTTATTGTTGGATTCAATTGCTGTGTGTAATAATAACACATTTTTCTTGTCTTTAAACTTAAGCTGGTGTATTGTTGCTCTAATTATTTATTATATATTGTATTCTAGGACAAAATGCATAACTCTTGTTCTGCTTTCATGGATTCCTATTATGTTTCCACTTAATGATATTTACCAGCAGGAAACAATGATAAAACATATTCATGATTACTTTGATCTTTCTTGTCTCTATTTGAATAGCCATGGTTTTGACGTTGTCCTGCTGTTTATTTACTTGCTCAAAGAGACTAGGAAAATAAAAGACTGAACCAATACTTTAGAGTCTCTTATCAGCTGTTGCTAAACCATTTATGAGTAGTTCTTGCTCTTTTCTCAGGTCCCTTGTTCTGATTATCATCATCACTCCTCTCTTTTGGTACTGATTACTGTATTTCTACTCCAGAAGCTGTGCTCCATTTATCTTTCTGCAAGGTTCTCGCTCTTGGTTTGGTGTTAAAAGATTTCTGGATTAAAATGAGAACAACCACTGTTACTTCTGCTTCTCTCATGTGTTGTAACTGCCTCTGATACACCAAGTTAGAAGTTACTATAAGAAGCAGGGGATAAATTCCATCATGTGCCTGTTTAATGCTGCATTCTGTACCTTAATCAAATATTGGAAAGCAGTTGTGCCAGTGCTGGTGTTTAACTGCATTTAGGCAGAATTTAAGTGAGCATTATCTTCTCTCTATTTCACGGTCCAAGCTCAACTCTATGCTTCATGCATTAGCCAGAATGTTTTTTTTTAAACAAATATATTTGGCTATTATTTTAAAGATGCTCAGCGGAGTGTTCAAAATGAAAAACAAATTAAGATGTATGGAAACCCATGAAGCTGAATGAGATTCATTTGCCAATATCAACACATATTCAGAGTATCTTGGTCTCCTTCGAATATTGCCTCATGTGAGTAATTACCTTAACTCAGCCTTTTCAGTGAGTTAACTGCCAAGGCAAAATCAACAAGGAATGTCTTGTGCATTCAAGATGGAACTACAGACCTAGTTATTTTTAGTATTGTTGTTGAAACTGAATTTTCATCCCAGCAGCTAAAAAAACCACAGATGTAGGAAGCTGTAGTGTTTCATGGACTGGTTTGCAGAGCAGTGCTCCTGGTACATTTCTAATAAAATGAAGTAATAATTTATTTTTTAAGTGGTTTGAACTTACTGACATTCTGCAACCTATCTCTATTTCATGTCCTGCCACTTCTAAGCAATAGACCTGAACATCTTTCACCACTCCCTGTTCAAACAAAAAGACTGAGTCCAATTTATTAGAACAGAATGATTATAGCCTTTAATTTCTCTGTGGAGATATTATTGTTAATTAAATCAAAGTCCTTTCCATATGCGGTGCTAACAGTCCTAGCCCTGCATCCATTCTCCAAACAGTGTATGACATTGATGGACTAACTCAATTAAAGCGTGAGCATTAGGAAAGGAATTTGGAGAGCTGGAGTGATCTTTACCAATCCACCTTTAAAAACTGCAATAAATATTTCAAAATGAAATGTTCATAACTTTTGCTGAGGATACCCATTAATGAGACTGGATGGAAATTCAAGTCAATTATTCTAAGTTTGCTTTTGGTTACGCTATGGCTTTTGTTTTCTTTTCAGTTATGTTATACCGTCTTACAGACAGATTAAAACCAGAATGCAATGAGTGCAAAACCCACTTTTTCCACAGCTAACAGTGAAGTGGGATCCCTTCTGTAATTTGACATTTTCTTGCAGTTCTTGTTTTTAAGGTAGCAAACATTTTTATACAACGTGTACAGTATTTAAATGCATACAGTAATTGCTGTTAGACTGCGCTAACTCCTAAAGCAAAATATCAGGACTTAAAAAATACATGTAAACAGCTCTAATAAGCTTAATTACTTCCCCCAAATGTTACAACTGTGGTTGGGGATTGATTTATTGATTGAAACTTCCAAATTGTTATGCTGGGAACTGGAAAGTCAAGGAACTACAAAGGAACTGTCAAGACTAACTATGAAACATTTTTTAGTGGTGAATTATCTTTGACTTGGGTCCTTATTGTTTGATTTATAATTTTAAGTTTGTTACTTGATCACTGTCATGTTTGAATATCTTTCAGAAAACCTGCAAATTCAAGACCGGAGTATTAGGATGCATTTTCAAAATTTTTTCATCTTTAAGAACATCCATCTTAATACTTTTTAATCTGTGCTGTTATGAGGTTGAACCATTAATTTTATATCAGTGAAATACAGACATGATCTGAATTGTTGAGATTTAGCTCCTTTGTATTTACTTTACAAGATTTATTTGGGACTTTGGTGTATTTTAATAGTTAATGTGGCTTCAGATTTTTGTTCAGATTCAAGAGGCTTCTGCTTGATTTTGCTGGAGTAGAATTGAACTGAAAATATTCCTTTTTTTGGTAAGAGCTACATTTAAACGTGACTATTTAATTTACACCAGAAATAATTAAATTACTTCAGACCACATGACAGAGCTTTATTGGAATTGAAAAGTGCTAATTTATTAACTGCTGCAAGTGCCAAAGTAGAAAAGAAAGGGAAGAAACCTTTTTAATAGAACGTCAAGATTGAGTGTATGAAAGCAGATCCTTGGTCAATATTTTTCTAGAGCCTCAAAAAAGCATTTTTAATGTTAACACACACTTTCTCCCATCCATCCTCCATTTGTTAAAGGTCACTAAAATGATAATGGAAAAGATGTCTGTGGATGGGATGAGGTAATATATTTAAATCCCTTTTCTCGGAAGATTAGAGTGACGCACAATATTTTAAACCTACTAATCTCAGTGATGAGTGCATATGGAAGTCCTGCACATCTAATAGTTTTTAATTAATATGCAGTTGACTTTGTACTTGGGAGGAGGGTCTAGAGGCTGAGGTACTTGGCTTGAATGTAAAAAGTCCAGGGTCAGTTTTAGTTAAGGCACAGATATCCTTTGTGGTATGGGGTTGGGCATCTCCATTTGCCTCTGCCCTTGCTCTCCATCTCAAATGTAAAAACATTATTTCCCTCCCAGAGCTTTGTAAGTCTAAAGAACTGCTCATAGGTTAGACAGATTTGGATAGTGTGATGCAATATCAAGTATCTGCCTACACAGACAGATATTAGATTCTGGTGATTTGAGAAAGAATCCACCAGATAACATTAACCACACCACTTAAAGAAGGTATTGATGCACCTAGTAATTGTGCAATAAAGTAAAGATCTTTACCAAAATATCCACTTCAAGTACAATAGGGGAAAATCACAACAATCTGTGTGTAACCAAATTTTCTTTGTCACTCAGTACAGCTGTGTGTGACCTAATTAAGTGAACACTGCCTGGTAACGACAGTACCAGATTTAAATGCACAACTAGCCTTTTTTTGATCTGGCTGGTGAATAGACAGAATTAGGCCAGATCCAGGTAAGAAATATTTTCTACTGTAGGTTTTTCTATAACATTTCTGAATACCAGGAAAGAAAAGAATGATTTGATTTTATTTATTCTTTAGTCATAAATACCAACCATAAATGCATTTGGGAACATGAAATAGACACTGCTGGTAGCCACTAAGCTCCTGCTTTGCAGCTCCTGAGCTCTGCAGTTTCTGCCTGTGGGCATGCTCTTAAAATCAGAAGTGGTGATAATGTTTAATTGCTAATGACCTATCTAGAGTCCACTCTTTACAAAAGCCTCCAACCTAGAATTTTGAGCAAATGGGCCTCCTTCTTATTTCAAAGTAGATTTTTGTCATTGTTAACTTGAACAGAAGATCCTTCACAGGGATATTTTGAGATTTGTACTCTGTTTATGTATGTATTTGCTCATCCCCTAATGTAGGTGATACTAGTGGCTAAACCACTTATGATATGCAAAACGAGACAGTGCAGGTTGTCAAGTCTCTATATCCACATGTACATAAATTATGTAATGGTATCTTTGCAGAACGCAGAGTCCCTAACCTAAGCCTCATTCCTATATGTTAAGGAGAATTAAAAAGTAGGATAACTGGTATAGTTTCACCTAAATTCTTATAAAAATTTAGTCTGGTTTTATATGAATTTTTAGGATGTGACGGAAGATGCATAATGTTCTCTTTAGTAAAATATATCCATATTGGTAATCATTTTAATTTCAAGAGAATGTGATAAAAAATTGGGTTGGGATGTTTAAAAATACAGCAAAACACATACAAACTAGTAACTGAACCTTCATCTAAGCATTCTATTGTAAACACACAGGCATAGACTTCCTTTTAATCTCTTTAGCTGTTTGCAAGTGCTGTGATTTTTCTCTTACTGTATTGTTCCTGAGAAATTGGCTGTGGAGGATGTACTGGATGATCCAAGTTTGAAACAGAACTTTGATTTTGCACCTTTCAGCCAGCCATCTCTGCAACGATGAGATGCACCAGCTTATCAGTTATTTTCCTTTGACCTCTCTAAGGTGCTGTTCTGCGAACAAAAGAGCAACACGTTTGGTGGTCATGCCTTCTGTGAGTTCCTTGTGCTGGAGATCTGACTCTGCAGGCTCTGGAACAAATGAGCTCCACAGTGATTTTCTCAGGAGTATGAACAATAAAAACCTGAAAACCTGAAGTTGCAAATCATACTGAGTACCCTTCAGAGGCTGAGTTTGCAGCCTGGATCGTAATTTGTCTGACATTCTGGTTTTGGAGAGTGACCTTTGTGAACTGTTTCTGCCTGAAAATGGAGTGCAAAAACTGTGATCATTCCTCCAAAAGTGGCTGTCAGACAGATTCCAATCCACCTGGCAAACAATCAGGAAACCTTTGGTGTGCTTGCATGCCCAGCTCACATCCAGAAAAGCTACTTTGTACACAGTGAAATTCTGCTTTTCACTCAAAAGTTAAAAGATGCTATTTGGAATCTTTTGTGAAGAACTGTTGATAGGCTACTGGATGATGAACTAGATAGGGTTACAACAGTTGCACTAATAATAATATTTCTCTGCTTTTTCTGTACTATAGATTATGCTTTTTACCTCAGCAGTAGAGGTTCTGGAACATTCAAGAACTGTCATAAAGTTTTGGACTAGTGAACACCTCCCTGGAAGTATAACCTTATGAATTTGTGTCATATATCTCTATACTCTAGTAGAGTTCTTGGGCTTATTTATTTGGATTATTGCTTTTTTACCTGTTTTTCTCTTCGGCAATACTTGACCAAAAGAGTTTGTGTTTTTGTTGGGGTTTTTTGGTGTGGTTTTGTTTGTTTGTTGTTTCTTTTTGCTTTTGTTGTTTTTGTTGTGGTTGGTTGGTTTGTTAGTAGTCTCTTCTTGTTGTTTTTGTTGATGTTTTTGTTTGGGGCTTTGGGAGGTTTTCTGTCTTGTGAATCAGCATTGTTTTTTTATATTTAATGCCCTGGCTCTTTTAAGACAAGTTAGCAGTGTATTTGCTCCATTATGTTACCAAATACAACTCTCTTTTCAAGTTTGCAGTAACTACAAAGCAGAAATAATCTACCGGCTTAGATATGTATGTCCACAGTGAGATGAGTTAAATCCCATTTCTCCTGCCATTACTGAGGCTCCACTGCCCCTCAGGCATTCATTTGAACTGTTAGAGCATCCAGTACATTGCAATTAGGGTTATTCTGAATATGTTAAACAGTAACTAGTGATGCTCCTATGAAGAGTTAAAAGGAGATTTGATTGTAAATAGCCTGTAAATGATATATCAAGAGCTGATTCTTCAGTGAGCTGTTTTCATATACATGGAATCTGCTTGATTATTAACAAGGTATCATCTGAGCATACAGTCATACGGCTGGCTATAATGCCTTGAATATAAAATTAAGGTTTTTCTACACTGCAGCAAAGCACAGAAGCCCTTGCCTAGCTTTAAACACTCAAGTAGGTACTTTTATGCCACAGCCATCTTACAGGTGCTTTAAGTAAGTATTTTTGCAGAATCAGGCCTGCATGTATTTACATCACAGTTTCCCTATTTGGGCGTAAGCAACACAGGAACAAAGCAAAATATAGAAATATGTGTTGCAAAAAAAAAAAATTGTTCTGCATGAAATTTTTAGACAATCAAAAAGATAAAACAGGTAATTTTTTTTATAGCCATCGTATGTAAAGAGGACTAGGTAATGAATAAAAAATTCTTTCAGTTAAAAAGGAAAGAAAAAAGAAAAGAAAAAAAGGTTTACATTAAACTGGAAACTTAGTACCATATGAAAGTTATTCATTCACATAGCAAATGTGCTTGAAGCATGATTGTCTAAAAGACTTAAAAATACATGATTACACTGAAGGAAAAGCATTTATAATTTAAATTAACATAATCAGTGCTTGTACCTGTAAGTAGTCAATTTTGCTTTTAAGTAATTTTAATTATTAAATAGAATTAATCTTACATTGCAAGGAGATTTCTGTAAAAACAATGGAGACAAATAAGATTATATATGGTATATTAGAGCTAAGAAAGATTAAGTGTCATTTATTGATTAGATTTCTTTATACCTAGCAGTCTTAAAAAAAATAATTAAATCTTCTCTTTGTGAATGACCATCTTTATCATTATCATTCTGATTTGTAGCCTCTCTCATTTCATAGATTTGCTCTGGATCTGTTAGCTCTAATATCACCAGGATTTGAATCAATAATAAAATGAAATGAGCAAACACAGTAGTGAGGATTTTAAATGAGAAAGAAATAAGACTTCACAGCAGATAGTGCAGTAGGAGTTCCGCAGAAATCAATAGGCATTCTCACATGGAGTAATTCCACTGGAACAGGATTCCAAACAACACTAAAATAATTTAATGAGCTCCTGTAAACTGCTATTCTGAAACACTGAAGGCATTTCTCCAATATAAATATAAAACACAGAGGTTTTGTCTGTTCTATAGCTTACTCAAGAAAATATTTAAAGTAAATCTGAGGGATTATCTGGTTTTGGTTTATGAATTCCTCTAATTTCTGGATTTTTCAGAAGCAGCTTGTTAACCTAACATCTTTGTCTTACTCTGAACTGTAGAATAGTTGAAATAGTATATGTAAATATCTATGAAGTGTCAGAAAAAGACCAATATCCTTCTGCAGTACACCTGTACTGAATAGAGTCGGTTATAGATATTCACTGTAGATAAACACTTTGGGATTTAATAACTTTTTCTATCTGTGAATTATCCATGACCTGCTAATGATTTTTTTATATGACTGTGTGTGTTTTATGTAGTTCATCAAGTAATCTTACAATCACATTAGGCTTGTGGAATTTTGCAAGTGCTCCTCCGAGTATAATTTTCAGAATGAGTTATTCATGTTGGTTACCCAAGTCACAAGAAAGTGTATCCATCCTGCTGTTTGTTGACCTAATGTCTGCAAACAGGATGACTGGAGTAATTGGATCTTTGTAAATGGGGTACTAGTTAAGAAGAAAAGCAAGTGTTGTGAATCTTAAAGCCTTTACAGTCTGTTTTTTGTACTCCTTTGTACTGAAAGAGCATCATGCATAGAAGAATACCACCTGCAGTAGAAATATAAGCTCTTTTCTGAGTAAAAACACATAGGCTAGATTTATGAGAAACCTTCTTACTACCTAGCCCCCGTAAGCAAGAGCTGCATCGGAATCCTTCTCTGAGCTTAGTAAAGCTGCTTATGAGGCAAAATGGTCAGTCCCATTTTACAGAGTTCTTGTTTTATATTTTGTATTGCCCTTTCCAATATCTCTTTAATAAGCCTTCTTCTGCCTAAATGTAGAATTCAAACATATAACAGCTTCAAAAGACCTGACTTGACTTGTTGCTCTCTTTTAAGCGAGTGTACATGTGGTCATATTTCAAATCATTTTCTTCATATCTACAAAAGTTTTTTACTTAGCTTCTTAAGGAAAGGATGATTTAAGACCTCTCTGTCTCTGTTCATCACTTTCTCCAATAACTTTTGAACCTAAATAGCCAATTGAAATCAGATCAGAAAGAACTGGTAAATGAAATGCAAAGAGAAAAAAGAAAAATGGTTACCATCTCCAGTGAAAGCAAGCTTAGCAAGACTGGCATGTTGCACACCCTTCGCGGTAGCAGCTGGGATGTTTTATGTGATGAATGTAAGAGTCAGAATCCATTGCAGTGTTCTGAGAAAGCTGTGAGGGCACTGAGTTGTATCAGACTAGGCTTCACTAGCTCCATCATTGATGAAGGTTTTGTTTCATTTTAAAATGAAAGTCAATATTCTCAAGCATCCGTTTGAGTGGAGGAACAAAGAAAAATCTTGTTTTATTGCATGTTTCATGATAGAAACTAATTCCTACTAATATCAGTACTCTCACAGTTGTGATTTCAAATAATGTGGCTGAAGTAAGTATGCTGGCTAATGGAATATGACTCCAGAGGCCAAGGGAAACACAGGACACCTAAGAGATAGTGCTCAGATGTACGGATATCTACTCACTGCTGATGCTTATCCTTTACTACTCCACTTCTCACATGATGCTTTAATATGGGATATTTCCAAGGGACGTCATGAACCCTCTTGTACAACTAGCAGAGTGTTAATGAGGTTAGGCAAATGACTTTTCACTTCTATTCAGAAAAGGAAAAGAAAGATAGAAACTAACCTGTGCATTTATCACATACAACAAACTGTCACTGTAAGCAGAATTTTTGAAGAAATCCATTTAGGATTAGATAACCATCATTCAAAAAATATGAGCAAAGAAAGAGAGCAGTAGAGAGAGACTGAGGACCATGGGCTGAAATTCAGTTTCTGTTATTGGGTAATGTCATCACTTCTGACTTCTTTCCCCATGTGTTTCTATTTAAAATCTGCTAGCTTAATTTTGTAGGAAAGTGTCAGTCCAATCTTCACTTTTTGGAAGGGTGGGTTATTCCTAAAGGCCAACACATTTCTGCAACTTTGGTTTCTTCTTTACAAGTAGAACGGTAAAAATAAAGTTCTGTACAATATGCTGCATAGAGATATCCTCCAAAAACAGCAGCTGGTGTATTTTCTGCATAGAAGAAAAATACATTACATGTGGAAAAGTTATGGAAAATTGAGACAACTATTTTAAAAACATTTAATGGTTTATGATGGCTTTTAATAGTAGGATATAGATAAGGGATCTAGAGAAATGTTAACTACTCAGAAATATCTTAGGGAACAGAAAGCATTAGAAGGGTTGTAGCGGTTTTATTTTTAAAAGATTTTCAGTACCAAAGTCTGTTATAGAAAATAAAAAATCATTATTGTTGGTTTACATTTAAAGCTATGACACATTTTCAAATCATTCTCTGAGGGAGGCATTAGGAAAAAGACTGTTAGATGATTGTACCAACACCTTCTTTACTTATTAAATAGGTAGACTAATGTGAAACAATTACTTTATTTGTGAGTTTGACTTTTGAAAGATAATGAACTAATTTTACTATGGTAAGGGTGTATGGTGTTTGCTTACCTGCATATTAAACAAAGGTAAGCAGACAGGGGGTTTTTCCATTAAAATAGGAAAGTTAAAGAAAATAAAGGTGTGAAGGATTCTTTCCTCACTTCACTAGAAGGTAAGCCACTTCCTTGAGGTATGTCAAATCGTAGAAAAAATCTATTTATACGATACCAGGACAGTTATTCCTGAATCTCAGCTTCTAGAGGAGATCAAAGGTTACATGGAAGACGATCTTTATCTGAAGTCTGGGAAGACACATACTTTTCTAAGTGCTTATGGAATTTAAAGTTTTATAATTTACTTAGACCTCATGCTCCAAGGGAAACAGTAAACTATCTTGGTCTCTTCTTCCAGGTAAAAACTGACAAGACAGGAGGAAATGGCCACAAGTTGCACCAGGGGAGATTTATATTGGATATTAGGAAAAAATTTCTTCATTGAAGGAGTGATTAGACATTGTAACCAGCTGTCCAGGGAAGTTGTAGAATCACTATCCTTGAAAGTGTTCAAAAATCGTGTAAAGGTGGCACTTAGGGACATGGTTTAGTGGAGAACATTGTGGAGATGCTGGGTTAATGGTTGGACTTGATGACCCTAGAGGTCTTTTTCAATCTAATGATTCTGTGAGTCTAAGTTTGATCCTTTTATGGGTCTTTCTGTTGATGCTTGGTTACTTTATCACCTATACTGGATTAGACAAAGCGTGGTATTGCTGCTGCATTAAATGAAGGAAAAAGAAACTGATGTTTCTCTCGAGATTAACAAATCCACACCCTCCTTGGAAAAAAAATATCTGCTTTGAGGCAACTCAGCAATCTTTAATAGCTCCTTTCTCGCTTTAACTTTTGGCCAAACTTGCTTTCTCACACTTATGCACACGTTAGCTCTCTTACAGTCATGTGTTATTGGCAACATGATTGCTTGCAGTGCGTGCTTCCACTGTGGGTAGTTCTGATAAATAGTATAAATATCTGCAAAGTATGTGCTGCAAACAGTTCCTTGGGTAACTCATCTGTAGTCCTGTGTGTTGTGTGCGGCGAGTTAAATTGCTCAAAAGCCATTTGAAATCATGCAATGATTTAAGCAGGCAAACTGCCTTAACCAGTAAGCAGAAAATAGCAAATAAATCCTGTGCCTCAAATCATACCCTCTTACTCTCTCACCCTTTACCGTACTATTCACACCTCTAAGTGGGCATCTCCATTTCCACCCCCTCCACTCTCAAGAACTATTTCCTAATGGTAGGCGTGTCTAATTAGCTTTTCTAAGAACTGAGCATGTGTCTTGTTTATTCCTAAAGCAGAGCTGGACAGGAGTGATAGTCGTAGAGCTGTTTGCTTTGCCTCATACGTATTTTCTCTAGCCCCAGGAAAGTGATGTGAAACATGAAGTAATCTGACTGGGGCTGCAATCTCAGCAGCCATCTTAACTTTGCCCTGGAAGCTGAATCCACTATGTAGAAAGGGATGCAATAGTCACAAGAAAAAAGATAGCACAAGTGACACGATGACTCGCATAGCTTAAGCGTGCCTGCAGAAGGACTACTGGCATCTACTCTCTGCATGCAGCAGCATTTGTGCAATTTACATTCAGCAGTCAGTGACAGCCCAGAAAAGAGGACCTGAATTGAATGAAAGATTACTGAATGCTATTTTCACCCTCTCTTTCCATTTTAGAACAGAGGACACCAGTTTGTACCATTTGACATCAGCTCTTTACTGCACATATTTAATTTAGCCAGGAAAATTACCTAGCTAAGCTCCTGTAGTTGTCAGCAGAGAGAGTCTTTTCCTGATTACAATTCAGAGCCTCTTTGCTATTCACTTTGAATTGCCTTTTTCATTGACTGCTGGGGCAGCTTTGCCATGTGAAGTATTTGCCAAAGTAGGTACCTGCAGACCCTCTCACCAAGTATCCAAGTTGGTGTGTTTTAGCTGCACAGTGAATCACTATTGGATTTACCGCCTCGTAGGCAAAGGTAGGATTGCTTGCATGTAGGTTTGCCTTAGAAGTGTCAATTCCTTTTAAGTGAGACAGTTCTGAGGGCATAGAAAACTTCAGTCAAATTAGTAAAGAGTAGTAACTTGTAAAAGAATATAGCTTGGAAATCCTACATGGCATATACTCTGGCTTTAGGGGCCTTCAAGTTAAGCAGGTGCTGAGTTAGGTGTTTCAGAACTGGAACTCTGGATTTGGTATTTCTACCTTAGTTCTGTAGTCTAAGTCCAAGGTTGCCTCTACTGACTGTGTGCTCTGATGTTTTAAGCTGGCAATCTAAATTTTAGTGCTAGAATGTCTGGACCCAAGCTATCTGAAACCAGCATTTATTCCCTTACCATTTACTTCATGACTGCCGTTACATTGTTGCTGTCAATATTTTAAATTTATTCTTCAGATCCCTGTCTTGCTCTGGGAAGTAGGGATGAAGTTTTTGAGTTTTGTGGTGTGCTGTGCTGTTTGTTGTAAGATATTGTATCTTCCACATGTGAAGCAAGACAGATTTTCCAAATAAGGAAGGGACAGGGAAAGAAAAAGATGTTAATTTCAGGCTTGCTAAGAAACTCAGATAAATGAATGTGTCAAATAGAAAAGGAAAAAATTAATAGGGAAAGACATTGGATTTTCAAGGTTCTCAGAGGGCATTAAATCAATAAAAGCGAAAAATAATAAAATTATAAGAAGTGCTCGAGAATCACTTTAAAACATTAATTGGGTGCTAAAAGTGAATACACGTGCGCAATACTTCCTTTTAACAGCAGTAACCTGAAATGACCACCTGCTGTCCCTGTAAGCCTTCAGAGTGCTCTTCCCCTTTGCAGCTCCTTTCCTTTGATACACTTTGACAGAAGAATCAAGGTCTGTGGCTGCTCGAAGTGTGTCTTGGGAGCTGTAGGCTCCTCATCAGTTTATGATCTATTTTTTAAGACATGGCATTTTTCCTCTGAATGGCATCCTGCTGTTGTTGTGTAGTTAATCTGCTGGAGTTGTATAAGTTCCTGTGCCAGTATAACTTCTTTTGTTGGTCAGAGGCAGGGTTAATTATGATAATAAATGAACAGCATTTTGTGAAAATGTCAGATACTGTCAGCTGTAAAAACCATGTTTATATTGCTTATTCATGGACTACTTAGAAAAACATTAGAAAAATATATGTTAGTCATAAAACTACACTGTTTGTCTTTGACTAACACATGCCTGAAGAAGGGGAACTTTCAGAAATATAGATGTGGAATGGAAACCTAAGTAAGAGGACTGGTTACTACTGACGAGGCAGGACAGAACAGGAGGAAGAACATTAAAATTGTCTTGCAAGTGTATGGCTTGTAGGAGACAGTTAAATAAAACAAAAATAACATCGCAGAATCATAGACTGATTTGGGTTGGACGAGACCTTAAAGACCATTTATTTCCAACCCTCTGCCATGGCAGGGATACCTTCTGCTAGACCAGGTTGCTCAGAGCCCTGTCCATCCTGGCCTTGAGCAGTTCCAGGGATGGGACACCTACATCTTCTCTGGGCAACCTGTTCCAGGGCCTCACCACCCCTACAGTATAGAATGTTTTCTTTATATCTGATCTAAACGTACTCTCTTTCAGTTTGAAGCCATAACCCAAACATTAATGTAGTTAATCTTTTCGTCAAATGAGAACCAGTTGAAAATAGTGATGGTTGCTTGGACTCTAAGTTGATTTCTTACATTAGCCATGAAGGCACTGTGCAGAAGCATTACTGCCACGGTTACAGTTTGAAATCAGATTGAACTAAAGAGAGAGAGGGCAAACAGCTCCCTAAGGATAGCAAATGTATCACTGCCTGTGTTGAGCTCAGAGACAGCAGTGCCAGAGGTCCAGGCTGCCTGGCATGGGGTTTAGAAGGGCACATGAGCAGACAAGAAAGGGAGGATGGTCTTTTGAAGAAGGCATCTGAAAAGTTTTGTGTAAAATGAGTTTGAGCTGCTGTTGCAGTCCAGTTTCAGAAGACTGCGGAGGGTGGAGTGGCTCATGTGAAAGATCTTCTATATCTTCCCCTAAAGCTGCACAGTACATGCTGAAGCTGTAGTTTTCTTTGGAGAGGTGGTGGTTATTTCCTCCAAAAGACAACTGCTTTTCAGCAGTAGGTAAAGTAAACCCCAGTTAAAAATAAGACATGTTATAGTCTTACTGTTATATAGATGCTGTTGCAGGCCCAGCGTGGCCCTCAGGCTGGCCCTGCCTCAGTTTCCCCCTAAAACGTTGTATTCTCTCTCCACAAAAGTAAAAAATTCTCTCTCCACAGAAGTAAAAAATTCTTTCTCCACAGAAAGTAAAAAATTCTCTCTCCACAGAAGTAAAAATTCTTTACCAATAGCGTATTTAACAAAAAAAAAGGGTGTTTGACACTGGATTTATATTTTTCATGGAGGAGAGTGCCTACAAGTTGAGGATTAGTCATTTAAGCTTTCCAAATGCAATTTAAATTGTAAATGTAAACTATCAGAGGGAAACACCTGTAAGTATTAAATCAGCCAGTGCTGACTTTCAACCATATCAATAATTTGTAACAGGACAATGAATCTGTGCCATCCAATCAAAACAAATAAAGAGTATCTTCTTATTATCATAAAAGCAATAAGAAGACTTGCACAGCATTCTTTAGCTAATTTGTCTTTCATTCTGCACCATAAAGATAACAAAGTGTGGTGTTCTCTTAGAACATACTGTTTTACTTTCTGTATTTTTCATCACTATAGTCTGGAGTATATTGTTTTTTAATTTGCTGATGGAAACCGTCAGTTAGAATTAGCTTGAGTGCTGTGGGAGGATAATGACAATAGATATGAGAGGAACAGAATAGTATGTAGCAAAATTAATGATGCATTTATTGTGCATCTCATTAGCTTGGTGCGGGGCTTATTCTATGAGTAAATAACTTACTGTTGTATCAAAAGCTGGGCGAGTAGGAGGATTTGGTTGGGGAACCATCTAATTATAGTCACTCATCTTAGAATGAAGGTTTCCACTCCTTTGATAAAAATCTGATTAAAAGAAACAATATTTTTCCAAATGTCAACGTGTTATATACCGTTGCAGGCTGTGCAAATATATTCTGACACCCGTGTCATTTACTGTGTCTGTCTAAGGCTTGTAAAACTTTCTGTTGAAAAAAACCCAAACTCACAACTTAGGAAAGACAAACTGCCTTAAACCTTCTATAACTCTTAAAAATGCTTTCCATTTAGAGTTCCATAAGCCTACATTTAAGCACTTTCAACTATTTCCAGGTGAGGGAAAAAAATTTCTCCCTCATTATGGATTCCAACTTTCTAATACATATTACTATGCTGACATTTTGATTGTGTTGGTTTTCTACTTCTCCAGTCAAGACAGTTATTATAAAAATGATGAAGCCAGAGTTCCAACTACTATCACTTACAATAATGAAAACTTGTTGCTTAGCAAAGTCTGAAAATACCCATGTGCCTTAGTAAGTGTCTATTCAAATGTTTCTTCTTTGTGGACACATGGATGGATCCTGGACACTTAACTCTGTAGGACAGTCAGGAACAGGATGCATTCCTATCAGTCTGTGTTCCAGACAGTTAGGAAGGATGATGGATGCAGGCAAATAGTTTTATTTTCGTGTTTAATGTAGATAGCTATATTAATAATTCTATGTGTTTGTATTTTAAAAGGTGTCAAATATTAAGATTTTTGAAACTTGAATTTTCTTTAAATGCAGGAACCCAGAAAAGGACAATAAAATTGATTCTGAGGGTTGGCGGGTATTTTTTGCACAAAAATGGCCTGATCACCAATCGAAAAATTCCTAACTGGCTACAATATGTTCTCTGTAAATCACTAATAATGTGCCATTCTGAATTCTCTAATGTATAGTGGGTTTGTTTTGAATCTTAGGAAACAGGCAGAATTTTTGAAGATTTACCATCCACTTGCAAAAAAACAAGAAAAAAATTTGTGTAATCAAGTCAGTTGGAATTAATTAAAATAGTCAGATCAATGTGCAGTCCTTCCTGCCATCTACTGTACTGTAGGTATGTAATTTCTAATTAATGTTTAAAATGCAGTTCACTTTTACTTAATATTTAATTCATAGCTATAAGCAAAGTATGTAATCTAACGGTAACATGAATAATATCTCCATGAAAGAATATGCCACCTTAAAAAGCATGTGAAAGAGGAAATACAGAGGTGGTTTTGTTCTCTTTTACAATAAAATAAATATTTCAAAAGCTTATTTGTTTCATCTTAACTAAGCTAAAATTTTACGTGAGATAAGAGCAACAGAGTAAATGGGGCAGTAATATTTTTTAAGACGAAACTTGCAAAACATAAAGTCTGAAGTACGTGACAAATCTATGCAATCTGACAATTTCTGAGTATTGCCTTTGAAATCCAACTGTTGTGCCAGATCTCTGACTCAATGATGAAGAAAATGATCTCCTCACTGTTGAGATTAACTTAATCAGGACTGTAAAATTTGGGTTTGGCTCACCCAAAACTAGTCTGCACTTTGTAAGGCAAGCTAACAAATTCCTTAACTAGAATTAGATTTACTCGCTTATTCATTTGAGTGTTGAACCGGAATTAATAATAAAAATTTAAAAAAAAAAAGAAGAGAAAATTAAAAAAAAGAAAAGAATCCCCTAGGCTTATCTGCATAAATACACAGTGTAATTCTTTTAATAAAAGCAAGAGAACAGAGTCAATTGAACCATGTTTGCTGTATTTATCCCTCCTGTTGGAAGGAAAAGAAGAAACATCTCAGAAACATCCTATCTAGTCATTTAGAGAGAACAAAATACAGGTTTTTATCTCTTAAAAAATTAAATCTGAACATGGAGCATTTCTCCCTCTTGTCAGGAGACACATTCAACAACACTGACTTTGTGGTTGGCAGTATAAAGGGTCATAAAGCACTGCATAATTTCTTGAAGTACTTCTGAGCTTATAGTTTTATGTCACAAACTATTTGCTGTATAAATCTGAATGAAAAGTTTTGTTCTTATTGGATTTCTTGGTGGTGGGAAGGAATAAGGTTATTTTGGGCTTTTTGTGCTGATTATGCTCTTGTACTGGATGAACAATAAGGGTCATGTTTGAAAAAGAAAAACAAAAGGATAAAAGAGGTGTAAGGATTTTTTTACTTTTTTTCTGTTGTGACTTTTCTGGCTGGCTTGTCTGTCTTGCCACTTTAGAAGAGTCTGCTTGAATCAGTCATATGGCCAGTCTTTTAGAAAGTGTATTAAGTATGGGCTTTGTTCTTAAAGACACACATGTAGGTCCTCTATATATTGTCAGACACAGCCTTAGAAAGAAATTATAAAAGTGTAGGAACAAATTTCATCAATATGATCCAACCTTGCGAATTTTTTTAGATTTGCTTTCTCCTTTGCAGAGAAAGTTTAATAAGGAGAGAAAAAAAACCCCAACCTCTAAATATTGAGTTTTAAAATTGAAAAAAAAGAAAGTGAAATATGAAAGGAAGTCTATTTTGATAACAGGCTGTGTAGAAGAAAGAGAATAAATAATGAGAGCTGTGCTTAAAGCAGCAGCCTTAGATTCAATGTCTTCCTAGGAATGACAGGCAGCACAGACTTCTTGTTATTTAATGACAGATGAGGCTGCTGATGCCTTATCGCAAACCGAAGCAACCTTGGTCTAATCATTAATAAAGCAGTAGTAAATTTCTGCCAACACAGACAAACTTTAAAACAAGCTTTAGTTTTGGGCTTGGACACGTGCTAATTTGAGCAAATGGCTACATGTTGAAAGAAGAGGCAGGGGGAAGCAGAAAAAATGCTGGAAAACTAATCATCACCTTCAGTGAATAAGTACCATTGCCTGCAGGTGTTCAGATATTTCACTGCTGAACACTGAAGGCAGTGGAAAAAAGATTCCAATCCCATACCTGTTACAGAAGACTGATAAAATTCCTTCCCTCTCTTGAGACTGAAGAAATGTAATCAAGCATGGAAATGCTCCTCGTGCAGGCAAATTGCACTGGCATAAAGAGAAGAAGAAAATGGAACCAGAGTGCATGAATTTTCCTGGCTGGGTTGTGTGAGTGTGACTTTAGAGACGGCATTGACACGCTTATTTCACTTGGGACTAAGAGTTTATAGATGTTTCTCTGATATTGGGTTAAAAATCAGACTCTCTGCACAATAAATTTATTTTTCACGTTTGGTTGTGTCTGTCTGGTTATGTAGACAAGGTACTGCTGAGGAACAGTAGTTGTGTAGTGCAGAAAATTCTGCTCTCATCCAGGTTCTGGCATGCGTTTCTGAGTGCCACCTGCTGGCTTTGGCCTCTCACACAACCTCAGTATGCAGAGATTTGTCTGAAAGTGCATGTGCAGCGCCATTTTCTGGGTACATCTTTAGAGAATACAATTCTGTTGCGCCTGTCAGCTGTCTCAGGGACATCCAGACCAAAAGACAGCAACTGTGTATGCACTCCAAGGCTTTCCTAGTATCCATGTTTCACTGAATAAAACTCTGCTCATCTTTGCTCTGCTCTTCTCATGATAGAAAGGCAGTAAGGGAAACAAAAACAAAAACAAGATGAAAACTGCTTATTATTCTGAATAGGAAAAGTTTATCTTGAAAACATGCTGCCTGTATCAATGTATGAGAGCACTCTTGTTGAACTATTTGTTCTTGTGTCCAGGCATAACTCAGTAAAATAGGCAGTAAAAGTCACGTCATTTTAATAAATCTCTAGAGGACTTTACCTTCAGAATCCCATCCACCATTTGTGCATGGCATGTGTGCTCTGTTTAAAAGAGGAGAGAATAGGCACACGGTAGAAATGCATCTTACGGAAATCTAGGTCTGTGATGACAATTTGGCTGCAACTGCAGTCTTAACAACATGATCGGGGTGTTGATAAAGCAAAATACAGCTTGTTCCTTGAAAGGGTCTGCTGTGAACAGACACTGTCTTCCACTGGATGGGAAGTGCCATGATGAAAAGCACTTGTTTATTCTCCTGACTCCCGCCGAGAGCAGGCAGGAGTAAAGTGACTTGTAACTCCAATCCGTGTAACTCCCAGAGGATTGTTATTTACAAACCGCCAGAAGACAAGCTGTCTCTCCCAGTGGCATTCTCTGGGGAGGCCTCCGTGTTATCTGTGGCATTCATTACACATGTGCCTGCACAGCACCTGTCAGTCACTCTCAGCCAGAGAGGCAACCATCACTTCCTGAGACTTTCAACGAGTTAGCTGAACAAATTTAAAAATACAGAATGTTGGAATTGAGTGAGTTATGGATAACTAAGAAAGCTCTGTTAATGTAGACAAGCATGTACTAAGCCCTAGACTCTTTGTTCTGTGATTTTGTGTTTTTGCAGTCCCTATTCAGGCGTCTCTGTTTTGAAATTATTTGAGAAATACATTCCTTTGTTTTTAAGGACTGAGAATTTAAAATGCAGTATGGTATGGTTTGAGTTTTGTTTGTTTGGTGTGTGTGGGCTTTGGTTTTGCTTTCTTTTTTTTTTTTCTGTTTTGGTTACTAGAAAATTTTTGGGTTTGCTTTTTGTTTTGTTTTGTTGTTGTATCTTCCCCAGAGCTAGGAACACAGAGAGAGTGCATGGCCCTGTGGCAGTCCCAAGGAATCCCATCTCTTTTACCTGAATCCTCTGCTGGTTTTGACAAAAGTTTTATCAAACTAGGGATGTCTTGAGCGAAATGTTTCGGGTTCAGCTCACTGGCATTTTTTAATGAAAATTTTTCAGCAGTTGAAAACTAGCCTGGCTTATAGGGGAAGAGAAAGCAGCTGTAATATATAATGAAACAAATGGGAAAAAAAGAAAGTTGATAGCAAAGAATAAATGACTATAAATGAGAAGTTAGGAATTGAAGACATTTGTAAAGGAAGCAGAAAGACACGAGAAGAAATGGCCATTTAATTAAGGGCTTTGAAAAGTTTTTTAAAGTGAAAAAAAGTAGCAAAGCTGGTGCTGGCTTGTCACTATGTGGAAAAGGCAGAAAGGTATGTAATAATACAGGAAAAACAGAGGTAGTCAACAAACATTTCTGTTATATGGTTAACCAACCACATTTCTGAATTATGTGTTAACCTGTCCACCTTTTCTTAGCAAAGATACCAAGTGTCCCTGCTCAAGTGTGTTCAGTGATGTCCTCCGGGTGGATTTAGGAGGCACAGAAAAATGCTGCCAGGGAAATTCTTGATTAAGCAGAAGTAGGTAGGGGTCAGCAGTAGCAGAGGAGTTGTAAGGTGGTAAATAATTAGAAATGAGTGGGACAAAAATTACTTAAGTAAAGATTTGGGATTTTCAAGGTTTCATTTTGAACAGATTTTCATTTGTGTCTAGATACTTTTCTCCTTAATCTGCCGAATTGCAGCTGTCCCTCAAATACCTGGGGTTCTTCAGTAGTCTTCACCCTGGGAAGCAAACAACTTTGCCTTTCTTGTGTTTCAGAAGACTGATGTTCTCTTCTTGCAACCATTTTTACTCCCCAAGCAGGTGTCCCATCTGTTGCTCCCCTGTTGTCATCTAACTTGCTGCCTTTCTGAAGTGGAGCTTGCTACAGGTTAATGCATAAAATTCAAAGTTAGTGCTGATCTAGAATGCTCCTCTTGGTGCTCTGTGTAAAAGGAAGAGGGTGATAGCCATATGATGATGCTGAAGCTGAAATACCTTGTTTCAACAATTAATGAGGATGAAAATGGACCTAAACTTGGACCTCGTAAAATCAGCATTTCTTTATAGTATGTCCAAATGTTACAGAAAAACTGTTCCAGAGGACCACTGCCATTGCTTTTCAATGAAACTGGCACTGGAAAAGTCCAGAAGATGAGAGGAAATCTATTGTTGAGCCAATATTTTGAAAGGGTGAATGAGGTTACAATGGTAATTATAGGCCTGTCAGACTGACATGCATCTTAGGCGAAATAATGGCATGGCTGATATAGGACTCAATTATAAAGGATGAAATAAGGGTAATAATAACTGTTAGACTTGTGGAAGAGAGATGTTGTAAAGTTGATATGACACCTTTTTGATGAGATTACAGTTTGGGTTGATAGATCTAAGAGAGCAGTTGAAGTAAGGGAGGCTTTTTTATGGGAAAAGGGGACTTGGGAGGGCAAAGAATTTTGATTAAGCAGCTAGAAGGGTACAAAGTCATTTCAGTACATACTGTATGCATGAAGAGTGGCTAAATGAGTGATGAGTAATCATCAAGCAGTCACAGGTCTTGTGGTCTTAATCAGGGGTGGCCAGACAGTATTCCAGAGCTTGCCAGTGGCCTGGAATAAACACCATCAATGTGCAGATGACGCAAAGACCTTCCTTGAATCGCCGACGAGTCTGTCTGTATTTGTGTGAAGCAAGGTAAAAATGCTCTTTTTTCCCCCAGGTTCTCAAGCACTTTGGGGATACCTTGCAGTCTTCTAACAAATATAGGTGTGTCTAAAGTTCCGCCAATCCTTGTGGTAATTCTGTTGAGTAGCACCAATTCCCTCTTGGCAATTTAGAAATAATGCTTTGCAAAAGTGTGAATTTTAAAATAATATTTACTATTATTACCTCTGCCATATGAATATACTGGTTAATTACGGGCATTCCATTTGTTTTTTCACCATGACTTCCTACATCTAAATGTTTTTCCTCCTTGGGAAAATGTATTGAGATCTGGTGATGAGATGGTGTCTGTTCAATAGTATTGCAAGCAGAAATATTTTACCTGATGCTGTAGTATCAGTCTTTAGAGAATTTGAATTGCAGGCAATCTTCAAAGACGTTTTCCTTTGTCATCATCGTGCTGTTTCTAAATTGCATGGAATGAAGATTCTGGGAGTACAGGTGGTGTAAGTGAGAGCTCCGTGAGGTTAAAAAACCCCAAGTACCCCAAACAACTTTGGAAAACTGTCATTTCTAAATATTTTGTCTGCACAATTGCTAATCTTTTTGATCAGTTCAATACTCTTATTGTTGAGTCCCACTCTACACAACAGCCTTCCTTCTCACTGAAGCTGATTTATGTTGTTATTTTTTATCAGCTCAGGTAAGTAGATATAAAATTAATAGAATTAGCAATATCTTACTGGACCTTCATTATTCATCCATCTTTTCAAATATTTAGTGAATATACCGGATGTCTGAATTATATTTGTTCTGTCAAAGGCTGTAGGGGAAGTAGTCAAACATTATAAATTCCAAATAGTATATTATTATTATTATTGTTTTTATTATTATTATGTTTTCTCTTAGCAGTATTTTTGTTCATTCTTCACTTATTATCTATGAACATCAAAAAATAGCTCTCTCTCTAACGAAGAATTGTTGTTTCTTGGTTGGCAGTTCAATTTAGACATACTACACTGTAGATTGGCACATTTCTTTCTTTCTTGCTCATTAGCAGGAAGTCTTTAGTCTCTTCTTTCTGTGCTTTTTTTAATAATCACAATACCCCACTTTTCCAGTGGGACTTAGCCTAAGACTGAGTAAAGAATTAGACTCACATCAGACAGGCTGAACTTATAATAGTGCTGAAGAAGTAATATATCGTGAAAAATGGGACCTTCCTGCTCTACATATGGTTTTAATTATTGTTGCTTTTGGAGTCTAATTAAAAAAAAATGCTCTAGAATTCAAAAAATACACTAAGGAATAGAACCAAGGTTGAAAAATCTGCTTTATCTTTTGAAATAGAAGTATTCTGGTTCAAACATGGTTTAAATAATCTGCTGTCTAAAAATTGTATTAGGAACTGTTTATTGAATAAAAGTTTTTGAGGTTTTTTTTAATAAAAATATGGATTTTAAAATTTCTTATGTATCTTTGCATTTTTATTTTTTACCATATTGGCAAAATAATAAAAGTGTTTTTTAGTTATTTGGTCACCAAATTGATCACCAAAGCATCATATTGTAGCCATCTAAACAATCTCTTTTTTTTTTTTTCCCTTGCTACTTTTATTTTCTTGGAGTTTTTGGGTTAGTGAATGTAAGTAAAAAAATCTAAGAACCAAGATTAAATATTTTATCTTAATTGTCTTCATACATTTTTATGAAATTTTAGTTTCTAGTATATCATCCTAATTTGCCACCAGATTTAAATAACTTTGGAATTCAAACACATCTTTAACCAAATGTCAGTTTAATTTGCTGATGTTGTATGACTGAAGTATTCACACAGATTTGTCTTTTAATTAAGGATGGTCAATATATGAGAGAAAATAATATTTAAGTTGATTATGAAGTGATTAAACAGCATTAGGGTGTGGTCTTTTTGATGTGATCTTGCTGCATTGGCAGTACGGAGGTGATCTGTACATCCCTGTTAAAACAATGTGATAGGGACCTATACACAGCTAACTGAGGATTGATCATGTTCAAATCTATTTAAGTTCAGTTAAAAATGTCCTTTTTCTTCATCAGGATTTGGATCAGTGATGTTGACACAGTTAGAACATCTTTGTACCCTACAAGCAGCCTAAAACATACTCTTGAGGAGTTCGTTAGTTTTATTCTTACTTGTTGCTGGTTCTGTCAAAATATGATTGGACTTTGCATACCTAGACTATCTATTTTTCTTCTCAAAACCTCTATTTATCAGGCAAACAATATGCTACACATTTTAGGGAGGCATAAACGTTTTAAAAGCTGGATGAACAATGGCACTTGGAGTGTACCTTTATTCAGGTACTGTTTGTCTGTCTCTCAATCTTTCTTGAGTGAACAGAGTTTACACATATAAATGTCTTGGTGTGCCTGTGCCACAGTGATTAACCTTTGGGCACATGAGAGAAATGAATCAAAAGCCCCCAGCTGAACTTGGGTGTTCCTGCATCCTAGGTCAGCCTCCTTAACCACCATGTCATTCATGCTGTTGTGCTGGACCTAATCTTGGTATCAGATACGTGATTATTTTCATAGGCTAGCTGACTCAGTTAAGTACATAAACAAGACATGTTTAGACTTAAACCCATTTCTGAGATTAGAAATAAAACATAAAACGGTGTTTGGATGTGCCCTTTCACTTCTTGATTACTTTGTAATCCAGAATACATGTCCTAACAGAATTTAAGTTCACAAGTATAGCTGACTCAAAAAGATAATTATTTAACACTGAGGGGTTTTCTGTCCTAGTTCTCTGCTATTTCATATCTGCACTATTAAGTATGGAGAAAATGACAGGACTGGGTGATCTCTGATCTTTGAAACAGAGATAATTCTGAATATAATCATGTTACTCTGACAAAATTCTGACCTCATTGCGAATAACTGTGAGATTCTTCTGGTTTCCTCTGCTAGAAAGGTGCTACGTGATTGCTGCCTTTCCTTGCTAGTGAACCATTGAATGATCCTGATATTTCTTCTCTTTTTGAGGGCGGAGGTGAAAGCTGTCTGATTGCTCATCTGCTAATCCCTCCCCAGTAGCTTTTGGACCAGCTGTTCGGCTTCATCTAGTTCGGAATGAAGGTAGGAATCTTCAAATTGCAAGTCTCATGAAAACCCAAAACAGTGACTAAAGAGCAAAAAGCCACAAGTTTGTCCTCCCTGTGCTCTAAGGGAAATCCAGAAACAACTCAGCTGTTATATACTCTGGTTGGTTGCAGGCAGCAGGCCAGCCAGCACGGAAATAATTGTCTGGTGACTACATGTGCTGTCTGTTGGCCAGTGAAAAAGTCACAGGGATGCTTATAAAGGTGGTGTGGAGCACAGTGGGGTAAAAAAGGAAGCCATGAGACAATGGATGACTTTATGGTAGTAGAGATATAAGGGGAAGTGAAGATAAACATCCATAAGAAAATCTGCCACATCAGTCTTTCTGAGCTCATTTCTCTGGAAGTGCTAATCATGGTAGTATTGTAACAGTGAAGCTATTTGAATGATAATAACACACTTCTTGATATTAAAAAAGAAAAATGTAGTGCTGTGAACAGGTCTTGGTGTGTGAAGGAGAAATGCAGTTCAGAACTTATGTCATTCTAGACTGTAGAAACATAAATTAGTGAAGTTAGATTCTAGAGAGATCATTTTGAAATGACTGCTGGGTTTTGCGGGTGGGGCTGTGAGAATGTGTACTCCAGTGCAGTAATGGCTTGTGTATGCCACTGCAGTAATGCAATGCACTCTGAATGTCAGGCTGCTGCATAATTCAGATCACTCTTTTGAAAACTCCTTCTTGTTAATGGAGCTCTTCACATCTTCCTGATGCAGAGTTTGTGATACTTTGCCATAAAAAACATTTTCTGTCTATTTTTTTAAAAAAGAGAAAAACGGAGATATCTGCATAAAAAATTAAGCAAGAATAAATTTTGTATTTACCATTTATAGGAATCTAGGTAGGTTAGCTGAGAAGTAGAGTAGTTTCCTATGTAACAGTATAACATTTCCCTGGCCTCTGAGTTGTATAGTCTGTTCTTGGGAGCCTAGTTCCCAAGCAAATGCTGGAAGCACGCTGGAAGGACCCATGGTTTTGACAACTGCACTGACCTTACAAAGGTGCACTGATAACTGCACTGACCTTTTAAACTGCACTGATCTTCCATGTGCTTCCATGCTTTCCTTGCAACGTCAAAAAAGTTGTACAGATCTAACCCAAATTTAAGTTATAAACATCTTTAGTAAAATGCTATTTAGATCATGTCCCCAGCAGAAAAGGCATTTTTGAGTATCAGAATTTTCCTATTAAACCTAAACTGAAATATGTTAAACCTGACTAAAATATGTATTCCACATTTGAGATTTGAAATCTCTGGATGGTTACGCTTTGGAAATGAAAGGCGGAGTAAGGGATTTTAATAGGAAAGTAGCATCATGAATAGTGAGTGTAATACACAAAATAGCACAATAAAATACAGCCACAGAATTTCTTTGGGTAACTCGCAGATGTTCTGGTGTAACCTTAGTGGGAAGTAATGTAAATGTTTTCTTATTTAGAATGTTCCAGTTTCCATCCATAAACTGCAAAGTGGTAAAGTTAACTATAACTGCCAGTGAGAAACACCCGACTTTTATTGGTAACTACATTTGGTGCAGCGGGAAGAAATTTGCAGTTCGCACATGAGGAGGCGAACAAAGAACTGCTTCAGATTGGGATGGAACTGGGGCAGATTAATTAGGTCCCTGAGCAGCCAGTCAGGGACTTCTGGGCTCTCTGCTGTGCTCTCACACGCTCTTCCGAGCCTGGAGTTTGCAGATGCACGAAGCAGTGGCCAGACTCTGCTCCCGTTACAGTATGTGATAAAACTCCCAGTTGAAGCAAAGTTAAGGCAATACTGTGCATATCTGAAAATCCATCCGAAATGTTCATCAGTGGTTACTCTGAAACATGGATAATGAAAACTATTTGCTACTAAGGGCATGAAACATATTCCTCAAGACATTTCTAACTGTTGTTCTCCACCAGTTCAGCATATAAGTACACTTATTTTAATACAACAGGCTTGTCTAGTACTTTAAATTCAATACAGTAAAATGTGATAGATATTATTCTGTCTGCATTTGCTAGTGAAAGTGCGTGCACATCATATATAAAATAATAAAATATTAAGTATTTTTAAATACATGCAATTTTCCACCTGGGGACAGAAAGACAGAAAAATGCTAGTCATGTAGCTTAATGCACTAATAGAAAGGCACTCCGGTACCACATTGACATTAGGACATTAGAGGTATAAAAGCCTCATTAGAATATTTATAACTGGTAGCTTGTAAGCAATCCAGACAAAAGACTGTATCTTTAGGCTTTTATAATGTATTGCATATATTTACAGTTGTGTATAAATAGTAACTATTTAGAATATATTCCTTAAAATATGAAGATATTTGTTCATGTGTAATATATGGCATATATATGGCATAGCTACGGATTGTTATTGTCCTTTTATCTTCTTTCTTTCTTTCTTTGTTTTGGTTTTTTTTCCCCCCACTGGCTGCATAGCTGGCTCCATGGCTATCTATTATTAAAGATATAAGAGAGGAACATTTTAGTTTTCTCACAAAACCACAGATGCCATACTAGAAATATATCCTTGTATTTATTCTCTGAATTTAGCTTAGTGTTAGAAGAATGTTTATTTCTATGCATTATTCCACGCTGTTGCACAGAAAAATGTGATGATAAGGATGATGTACCTGTAAATATCACAGCAGTCTTTTAATAAATCTGCTTATATGTCACGACAAAGTCGTTTCATTTCAGGCAAATGTGCCTAGAGGCATTCAGTTCATTTTGGTTGAAGTTTGTTCCACAGATTTGAGGTTTCAGGGTTTTGAAGGTCATGGTTTCACAATCACTGTCTTTTCTAAAGGGACAAATCAAAACAGAACTGTTTCTAAGTTATTCTGATACTATATTACTTTCACTGAAAATCCTAAACCCCTCCGCATACACATGAGAAGTGAGGGAAGGAAACGCCCCAGAAATGCACTAGTAGCTAGGCTTTCTTTGCACAAGTTGTTATTTTTTAAGCTTTTAGTGTCATACCTCATATCCTGTAAAATTACAAAAGAGTGATTCCCCTTTGTGTTGGGAAAATGTCAAGCTAGAGAACAATCCAGTAAGAAAAATCAGAGATAACTAGAATCCAGGATCTTTGGCACCAGAAGAACCCCACTGTTCTATTAATTAGTAGGTAGGTCATAACACACTCTTCTGTTTTTGGGGGGACTGAACACTAAAAGAAAGTGCAGTTAGATATATGAAACAGTCTGTTGGCTGCCTGGACTACCTGAGGTCCATCACCATTCTGATTATACCACAATATCTTAAGACTCTGCCATTTATATGTTCATTTTCGTGTTGTGTCCTGCAGAATGCAACAGGTGTGATTCTCTGTAAGTGTGAACAGCTTCTGGTTTGTAATCCCATCACAGCTCTGCTGGTCCACCCCAGAGAACGCCTAATTATGACCAGTGGTACCCAGAGCTGTCACTAGGCCTACTGTTAAGTCAGGGCGTTTATGTTTTACTTGTAGCCTTGAAGAAAACCATTCTTTGAACAATATGCTACTCATTATCCTAAGGGGTAAGGTGACGAAGCAATTTTGTTGCCACCTTAATCATTACAGTTTATTATCAGTAAAGTTTCTTTCGGGATTTGACCAGAGGTAGTTTAGGGGTTACCAAGAGGCAATTGTTTTTGACCAAGGTATAGATCACAGACTGTATTAATAAGTTTGGAGTTTTCCCGTCAGAAGGCCGTAACATTGACAAGATTAAAAATCTAACAAAAAATTGGTATGGAGTCAGTGCAGACAAGACACTATGTCACACCTTTAGGCCTTGTCTCCATACAAAAGCAGCATCTGTTTAACTGAACTCACATTTAAATTAATCAATTTAGTTACAATCCTGAAGGCCTTGTATAAACCTAAATGGCTTTACAAAAGGCTTGTATTGATTTACCTTAAGTAGATTTCTTACTGATTTAAGCTAAATCACAAGAAATTTGTTGCAGGCCAGTTTAAAAGTGTTCATACAGGTCTTTACTATTTAATTAAATAGACCTGCAAATAATTTTAGTGAGAACAATGTGATTATTGTACTTAGGCTGTCAAGTTCAATGTGCATTTACTTTCCTTTGGCTCATAATAATAATAATTCATTATTTTACAATTATATGTAAAGAAAGCTGTTTCTTTCACATGATGAAACAAGAACTAAAATAAGAATACTACGACAAAATTTCAAAATGCCCTGGAATTTTTAGGCTGAGCATAATTATGTGACTGAAAAATTTACACAAATTAAAAAATAAAAACCTTCTAAGTGTGTTTACTGTTTTTTTTTCTGCAAGAAAAGCTGTGAGATTACAATTTTTGGAAGTAGACCTCATTAGTAGACCTTCCTTTTCCCCAGAACAGCATAGCCTTGTTATGTCACTGTACTCAGTAGCTCACTAATTCTCTAAGACAGTTGCTGCATCTCAAATATTGAAGAAAGGTTTTAAATCATTTTTTCTTGCTGTTTTTTCTGAAACTGATAATTGAATACAAGTCTGCTAGGCAGATGTTGTAGCCACCAGACCATGTAGCACTTGGGTCTCTCTTGACCAAATGAAACATTTACTTCTATACAGCAGAACGATTTTCCAAAATAGGAGCTTGACAAGAGGGTGACAGAGGCCAATATCCGGAAGATATTGTCCATATCCTGGTATTCAAAAAACCCGGAGTCACGTCCCTTCTTCGGGGACTGTTGCTTGTAAAACTTCAGCGACAGTCAGTAGGGAAGAACTGTCCCAATTACTTTCTAAAACATGCTCTAGGCTGCAAACAAAAAGGATAACTGGAACCCAGGTTTCCTGCCAAGCACTGAACATTTCTGCTGCAGTACTGTAAAGCCAGTGCTGTTATCTTGTTCTTCCTCCTACTGCTGGAGTTAGTTATTAAAAATAAATATTCACAGGACTATTGGCAGACTATTTCTCTAATTTAAATTAGGATAATCTCCTGGGAATTAATGGATTTGGACTATATCTGGGCAGAAGTGGTTTTGTTTGTCTCTCTTCTTTTCTACTTTGCCTTTTGTTTTGAGAACTAATTCCACTATGAACCTGAGGGGTCCTTCTGGAGAAAATATTTGTTGAAGCCAGTATGTTTCTATGAGCAGTTTTGATTGACTGACAAAAAAAAAAAAAGATTAAAAAATTTCAAGATGAAGTTTATATGCTTTTGAATTAAATGGGTTACAAAATCATTGGAAGATAAACGGGAAAGTTTTTTAATGAGGAATTTGGTGGTGGTACTAGTTGCAAGCTTCTGGTGTATGCTTCTGAAGTCTGAAATTCAAAGGCAGCATAACTTGGAGGGTGGTAGAGACTGTATTATTTGGTGCCATTTCTAACTTCTCAAAGGACAGAACTCAAAATGGTGGGTAAATCTACACAAGTTCAGTCATGTTTTTAAATCTCCACTTTGTAAAGCATCTCCTTGTAATGAAGAAAAGAATGTTAAAGCTGAGATTATAAAATTCAGGTCCTGGGCAAATGTAATGATGATACACTTTCTTTATTATGCAAGAGGCTGTATTTTAAAAAGGCATGAAATGTACAGTTCATAGAGAAATTAAAGAAGTGAGTCCAAATCATTATTCCAGGATGTTAAAGTAGCACACGAAATAGGTGGCAAAACGAGCAGCAATGATCAATTCATTTTGCTGCTGAAGTGAACAAAATCACAAAGAGACAGTGGGGCCACTGACAAAATGAAACTTCAACACAACAGAGGGCCAAAATGAATTCTTCCCCCTAATAGTTACGAACTGTGGAGGTGGTAATATTCCAGGAACAAAAAGACATTTTTGCTCACGTTTTCTCCCCTTTTGTTCCTAGCACATGAAACATTAAAAGCTTTTATCACTGTAGGAGAGCAGATTATAATAAGGCAATTAGAATGATCAAAAGCTGACGAAGAATCACGCTCAGAAAAATCATATATTAGCCTTCAAAAATTATTAGCAATAGAAAAAAGAAAGTCTTCTGCCAAGAGGTTTAATAGAAGGGATCAGCAGTATGGAAGAGAAAGATGTTTTTGTAGAGTAGTGGGAACTAAGGGAACATACCAAATTTTCTTGGGAAGATATAGAAAATACTGGTAAAACTACAGGGTATTTGGACACAAAACATGCCAGTCACTGCAAGGTCTGTTGGCACCGATTTAGGAAGCGGACACTGAGACTGATAAATGTGTGGTTTTCGAACACTGCTAAATTAGTAGATAACATTGAAACAGCTATATGGCAGAACTTATTGAGGTTTTAGGAAAACATTTGATACTTAGATAAATTTACAAAATCATGAAACATTATATCAGCCAAAACTGCCGAAATAGAATGAAGAATAGTGTGGGCTAAGCAAACATACAGTAAAAACCAACAGCATGAATAGAAAATGTTACTGATTCACTTATGCTCTTCACAGTGTCATTCACAAGATTACCAGTAACCAGGTTTACTGATTTGTGAGAAAAACAGAAGAATCAACAGCAGTATCTCAAATTTTGAAAAAACACCACTGGCTTAATGGATAATTAAAAATAACACATTGATTACTCTCCAATCTTTCTATGTGCTAAGGATACACACACTTGCTGGTGTTTCCTGCTTAGTTTGCAGCATCTCAGGAACCTCTTAGAAACTATTGATCACAGTGAATGGGAGGAGCTGCAAAGGAAGTATCTGCTGGAATCTAGAACTCTTAGGAATAGCAATATAAACAAGCATAACTAAACAGATAGGAATTGAACTGCCACACTTATTTCAGCACTGTCTTTTTATACACTGCTGCCTTAAAATGAATCGTATGCTTCCCGCACAGCCTTATTTCACTAAAGTATTTCCAGTTTGTCAAAAACTATACAGAGTGGTATCACATCCAAAAAAGTATTATCTTCTTGTTGGAGAGAAGTGAAGGTAACATTACTGTGATTCATTTTTAACGCTGGGTAATACTTGGAGATGCATCATGGATACATTTATTATTGTAGTGGAATAAACCATACAGTGCAAGGACCTTGAAGAATGGTGTTAGATGTAGGGTGTCGTACAGTACATTACAGCTCTGCTGCTGCACTTAGGACTTGCTTGACACTTCTATTATCCTCTCCCGATTTATTGCTGGTGCTCATATTACAGAAGCATCTAGAAGTCCCAGCTGAAATCATGCCTGCCTTGCTCTGCAGAGCTTTTACGCTGAGTGGGAAAGATATGGGAGTGGGAGGGGAAACAAAAAGATGAAGTGACGCCCTATTCGCTCAGGAGGTGAGAGATGAGAGTGGTCTGTGCTGGAAGCTGGATAGCCACACAGGAAGAGACCTGAATGTGCTGGCATTTGCTTTAGCTCTCTGTGGGTTTGTTAGCTCAGCTCTCTGGTAATACAATCTCACACTTTTCAGCTGAGAACAATTCTGCCAGCAAACAGAATGAGTTAGCACCTACCTATGTTAGCACTGAGGGCCATATTCTCACTGAGAGCATTCTGTCTAAAACCTGTATTCTCCAATTTTCATTCCAGCCAACTGGTCATTATAGTATATGCCCCATTTGCATGTATTTTTATGTCAGGAATTGTTGCTATCTTATTCCAGCTGGATTATTTGCCTAAAAACCAGGTAGTTTTAGGGTTTTCAAAATTTTTTATGTAGATCAGGTGAACATTTACAAATAAGCAAATTTTGCTCATCTAGTGTATTTATAATAGTCACTGCTTACAATGGGATGGGATTGCTATGAGGGAAAGTACTGAATAGTTCAGTAACAGAAGAGGAATCTGCAAGTACAATACTGCAATTTTTCTTTGGCTGTTTGCAAACCAAGTTCCCAAATGCTCTTTAGTTTAGCTTTCGTATTAATCAAAGGTATATTTGTAAGTATCTATTTTAGTCTATATGCCTAGAGAATGCCTTTATCCTTATATGAATTATTAATGGATAAAAATGCTCTATGGTCTTTTCAGAGTTGCAAGGGATAATCAGTCTTGGAGCTTGCAATGAATGGAAGTATTGATTTGCTAATACGAAGTAATTTGTGTGATCTAAATACAGTGCATACAATATGTGCAAATTCATTCCAGTTAATCATTTTTGACTGTTCTCCTAAATCTTGGTAAGTGAGAACGGGGACTTTCTCTACTTGGATTTCTTGATGGCTTCCAAAAGATTGATTTTTCCTTTAAATATTTGGGCCCCGATCCAGTTTCCCACTTGGTGGCCTGCTTAGATTTAGTCATGTGAACATCCATAATGATTTTAACACAAAAAAACCACTCCATGCTTAAATTCAAAGGGATGTTGACATATTTTGTTGCACAAAGGTCTAAGCTTGCATCTTATTTGATTTTCATTTGATAGTAATTACTGGACAAAAATATTATCAGCTTCATGTTAGGTGATACTGGATTAGTTTGAAAAAACAGAGCAAAATGGAGTTAAATTAAATGCACCCATTATGCAGCGCAGATCTACTACACAATCAATTAAAGATTTACAGGATTAATTACTCTAAACAACTCATAAAATTGTTGTAAATCGTTTAAATGGGAAATGCATGTATTGTTAATTTTAAATTTATCAGCCTAAAAATAAGTATACACATTTTAAAGGAATGGTAACAGCTAGTACTTGTCTGTAATTTCTAAAAATATATTTATTAAGCTATTTTAAATAGAATGGTCATATCTGAAATGTGAAGATAGTATGACATAAAAGGACAAGCTTGTATATTAAATAAAACGAGGCATTATTGAAAGAAATGTTTGAAATTAGTATTAGCTGCCATATCCTAGTATACTGATCACAGTGCAAATTGACTTAGCAAATTATAGTTTGCTTATCTAAAGTTTCCACTACAACTGAATTTGAGTCACAAAGCACCTCTCTACTACCACTTTCAATCTATGCTTTTGTGGTTTTTTTTGTCTTTAATACAAATCAATTATCTCTGCACTGTCTGAATTTCAGTAATATGTTGAAGAGGAAATTGCATATTATATTTTTTCTGTACTTTATTCTGATGGACCATAATCCTACAAAAAGCTTTCAAACTACACACAAAGACATCTGACATAAGGACTTATGCAGTTGCATGGCCATATTCTTACTCACATCACTTTTTGTATTTTTCAACGCATATTTGTGTCAAAATAAATGTGTTCATTTGAATGTTTATGGAAAGCGACTGAAGTAAGTCAGAAACGCATCATGATGCATCTATAACTGAATGCATATTTGTGAATGCTTAGTGGTGCTACTGATTTGATTTGTGATTTTATATTGAGAGATGGCTTCTATATACACTTTTTAGCATTGCCTGATAAGGCTGTGGTATTTTAGAGCCTTCTGCAACGTTAACGAGGAAATCATATAAACAACGGAACTAATTAATGGGAGCCTATATACAGTGGAATCTTAGTTCTTCATAATTGTAATGCCCACTGCATGATGATTCAGTACACATAAATGCATGCAAGTGAATGCTATGAGACAACAGAAGAGCACTCTGCAGTAGCATCAGCCACTACCCACCTTTCAGGAAATGACCTTCTGAAAACCATTACAGAAGTCAAAGTGTTCCCAAGAATAGTTCTGATTTTCAAACTGAGAAGCATTAATAGAAACACAGATTCTGAAAGGATGTTATTTAATAAAAATGTGGAAAGGGATGGAAATTAATGTGTGTTTTTAGTAATTGATTGTCACTACACAGTAACTTCCATATTAAATGTGCATTAATTATGTTCAATGCAGAGCACCATGGTTTTCTTTCCTCATGTTGCTGTGTGCATACAGTATCGCGAGAAAAGATTTTGCCCCTTCCAAAAGATCAGAATATGAAAACAATTTACCCCGTGTACAATAGAGTGGGCCAAGGTATCAATTTCAGCTGGTCAGCTACTTCCCGCTAATCCTGTTGATGCAAATTAGGTCTCAGATGGACTTCAGAGCTATAGTGCCCATTCTGGTATATGATACAGGATTACCACATTAATAGCAAATCCATATAGAATATTATTAATTAAGAAATATAACAGAATATGTATCATAGTATTCAGATGTCCAGATTCTTAATGAACTTTTTTGAAGCTGCAGATTTGGGACAGATTTTCTCTTAAGTATTTCTCAGCACTTACATCTATGTGATTTATCCTAAAATGCTTCTGTTTCCATGAATTTGAAAGGTGAACAAATAAATGTGTGAAAGGGAAGAAGGAAAATAACAGAAATTTAAATGAGGGCTTGTTACAATGTGAGAGTTTTTTTCCTGATAGCTGCTTTTAGTTTAGGATTGCATTCCGTTTTGGTTAAAAGTATGTTGGTAGCAATGGGAATACCTTTAATATACCAACTCGTTCATTTCAACATCCTTCACTGTATCTCATTTTTGCAAAATGCTGCAATGTAGAGCTTCATAAAATGAACAAATGGAGCTAATTAATGCCTTTTCTCTATCTGTGCTTAATCTAATGTTTTTAGAAGTCTAAAACTAATCCTAAAGAGAATTATATGAGGATCTGATGGGATTGAAATTATATTTAATTATGCTTAACAGTTTTTCTATACAATTACTTGGAAACTGTGCTCACATTTTAGAGTGATGGACACCTGGATGATTTAATGCAGAGCCTGGCTGTTTGTCTTACTGGAGCACAAATACCCTGTTGCTCTTCTAGCACAGAATATGTTTCCTTATTTGTAAGGGCTGCTGACCTGGCCATCCAGGCATAACTCTAAAAAAAGTATAACCTGTGAACAGCAAGGAGATGCTAAAAATGTTGTGTGTATGAAGATTCTGAAGACCACGGAAGGGAGGTTCAAGGGCCAGGTTAGAGTGCCTGGCTGAGGTCTTCCATGAGCTGTGGGATGGGGGTTCACCGCATCAGGGAGGTATGTCATACCCTGGCTACCTGTTCCAGAAGACCAAGAAGGTTCATTTGTACTTAGGCCCTCTAGACACAGGTCTAGCTATGTGTTCTGTGTTGTCCTCTTCTGCCCTAGTACCACTGAGTCCTTCTGGCTGCTGCTCTGCCTTCTGGAACAAGAGTACTTTAGGTTTACTCTGGCCTCTGCAGCAGTTTCTCAGGTGCATGATGCTATTGAAATAATGGACTGTTTTCTCAATTTTGTTTAGTTCAGTAAAACTTGAAGAGCATTTTAATACAGGAGATGAAGCAAAGATATTTTTGTCATTATAATGTTTTTCTCTTCACCTTGAGCTCTCATTTTGCTATTGTCAAGCATAAAATGACAGGTTCATGTTTCAAGTGTTTTTGTCTTGACAGTACATTTCTTAATACTGTCTTATTTTTGGTGCATATTTCTGCTTTAATTTCCTGTTGTGTACTAGAACCAGAACACAACACTTGGAACACTTGCAAAGCATGTGCTTTGGATAATCGAAAAATGTGGTTTGGCATCTTTAATCTTTATTCATCCGTGTGGCACAGCAGAAAAGAGTGGTCTTTTAGGCCTTAAAATCGAAGAAAGTGACTGAACTATCTAGAAGAAATTCTGACAAGTGTTCTTGACATAAACCTTGTTCCTTCAAGAATAAGAGAATATTTTTAAGATGGAGGAACGAGGCATGAAGAACTTTGCCTACATTCTCAGGTATTCTGTCCGTCCTGGCCATGGTTATTCTCTTTTCTAAAAGATACTCATGCCTGTACTCCACACGAGCCTCCTAGGGTAAAGGGGCTTGCATTCATTACACTTTAGATGAAAGATGGCTCATCCTAGGCTGAGTCATTAAAAAGAAACAACATTAATATTCAGGTTTCTCAAGCATGAGAAGGAGGGCTCTCAACTTATTTAGCCTTATTTTGTTTGGGGTTCTGAAATATTTAGATTTATTTTAGATGGTGAGAAATCTCTTCAGAGCTTCTGAATCCCTTTCTATTCTTGCTTAAACACTGTAGGGTTTTGCTTCTTTTTCTTTTAACCTGAGAGCTCTTTCAGTTTTAATTGTTCATAAATTTCCTCTTCGACCGAAAGTTTTTAAAGCAGGATCTTAATAATTCAACTGCCAAGTAAGGAGAGTCATGGCCTTCCTTCTTGGGGAAAATGCTTGGTAAAGCATTCTGCCAAAACTATGGAGACCTGTGTCATCAATTGCAAAGCCTTAGCAGAATTCCAGCCTGATTGTCACTGCAGCTTGATCGAGCTGTGGGAGAAAGCAACTCAGAAATGAAGAGGCTCATTTGATATCATCAAATTGTTTAACGTGGAAACAAATGAGTGTTCTGTGTCTAACCAGCACACCGTTCACCAATGCTTACTCAAGTAAGACGCACATAAACTTAGTTATACATAAATATAGCTGTAAATCTTAAATTCAGGCAGTTGATCACGTACAGTAACGAGGATTAAAGTCAAATCTAACTTGTTCTTTCATGTAGTTGAGGATTAGATGGAACTCTGAGTGTCACATTCAGCAGAAGTGCTTCAGAGATGACTGTGTAAGAACCACCTTTGGAAGCCAGGCACACGAGCTTTGAAGGCACAATCAGTATACAAAATCATTGCATGTGGATAAGTAATATCAGTTTAACTTTGTCTCAGGTCCTAGGTATCACTCAGCTCAACAGTATCGTATCTCTCTGAGCTGCAGAATTACCATTTGAATTTCTGTTTCTTTATTTCAACCTCTGCTTTCTTTGTGGTTGGAAGAATGGTGGAGCAGAGACTTCATCTCAAGTATGCTCTACACTTTCCAGCTATTCACAAAGATCACGTCAATACGTACAGTGTATTTATTGCCTTGTGCTGTTATTGGCAGCATCTGGAAGACGTGCAGAACATTTTACTGATCATCTTCTCTTTAATGTCAAGAACAGTTCATTGCAACTTCGTGTGAATACAGTGGAAAAAAAATCAAAGAAGAGTCTTTTTCCTTAAGCTGTGGTGGTTTGAACTTAACCACTTTTACTTAAAGACATTACTTTAGCAAAACTATTTTTATGTCTAGGATTGAGATGTGGTCTTCCTTTTGAAAATAGATTGTATATCAGGAATATGTTCCAGCTCTTGAATGTGTTTATTTCTTTCCTAACCATCATGGAGAATAAAAACCAAAGAAGCCAGTTTGTAAAGCCTTTAGGATGCAGAACTGCATTTTTAAGCTGACAATGAATGTTGAAGGTATATTTTTTTAAATTCTTCTTTGGCCTTGAGGATCCTTACGAAAAATAAGAATGTGCAAAATAAAGCATCTAGTAGAAAATGAAGGATGGTACTCTGTACTAAATCTACCACTAGTTTCTAAGAATTTTGGCTATTTACTTTACTTAATCAGCTGAAGCCTAAATGACAAGGAACATTAAAATTAAATTTCTCAAGAAATATCAGCTCCTGAGTAAGAAATCCTGCTACAATCTTTCTTCTATCCAAGGACTAAGTTGGAGGTGAGGTAATTGCCTTTGAGGTGGGCAGAACTGGAGGATCTGTAAGAGCCTACACCAACCTGAATCTCCAAGTAAACAGAAATGTTGTATAAAAGGTCTCATTTCTCTCTATACTTTCGCTGGATATGCTACTTTTCCCAGGAAGATATGCCTGAAAATGACCTGGGCTTGCCACTAAGATTTAGAAAAGAGAACTTTAAATTCTTAGTTAGAAGAGATCTAACCATGTATGCAGATCTCGCAGATATTTCATTAACTTTTGCCTGAGAGTATTGGTAATGCAGTTTGTGAGCAGAGAAAGATGTGAAAGAGCTGTGCTGGTCAGCCAGCATATTCAGTTGCAACAGCTGACAATGGTGTTGGCTATTGTAGTAGGGATCAGGTTATTAATAGTGAACCAAAACCGAGAAAAATTACAGCTAAAGCCTTTATAACGTGGCATTCTTGTTAGCCCGGACATGTCTCTGTATGCAGTTAACCTTTGTCATTCAGAGGGTTGTATCTTTATTTTGCTCAGTGAAGTTGCCGTATTGTCATTTGGACATCCTGTCATTCATCAGCAGGAAGCTGGGCACTCAGTCTCTGTCAGAAAGTGGTACTGGGGCTCTGAAAGATTTATTCTCTACATGAGAGCCAGAGGTTTGTTCTGTTAGCCTGTATAACAATGTATCTGCTGTGTGTTAATGAAGCTTCTTTAGTGAATTCTCAAGTTCACTGCAAACAGTAGAAATCCTGGGTTTGCATTGTAGTACATCAGGATTTTCCTTAATCATGCTTCCTATTAGAACAGTGTTATTATGGGCCAGCAAGCCACATGATTTAGAGGATCTGAGCTTCTGGCCTTTTGTCTTTGCCTTTCCAGTACTAAAAAACATAACTTACAAAAGGGAATGCATTGCAGGATTGGTTCTCTGCAAACAATAATAGTGAAAAAGAATATGTATATTTTGTTAGCAATTATATGCCTGCCAAAACCATCTTCATAATTTTCCTGTAGATTTTTATTTTCAGTTCTCCATTGAGTCTCATATTTAATGTAGTTTCTTTTGAAAATGGATAGCTTATTTTTCCTACCATGGATACAGATGAACATTGTAGAAGATTCAGCTCAAATACTGTTGGCTGTTTCTTTGCTTAAATTCAAAGGATACCAAGAGAGTCAGATTGGGGGAGAGGAAATAGAAAAGAGCAGAGTTAAAAAAATCCTAGTTCTATGAGACTAAATACAGAAAGGAATTCAGTATTTTTGGCTTTGCATTTACAAAATGCTTTTGGATTAAGCAGTGTCTAAATAATTGTTATGTTATAGGACATTAGGCTTTTACACTTCTGCTCAAGTGTTTCATGGACACATCTTTCTAACATAGGTAAAAGTGACAACTGACTTAGGCCAAGTATTTGATGGTCTAGCCAACTAGGGATGAAACCCAAGACAGCAGATACTGAAAGTGTAGAGGGGCAGATTAGTCTTCCTAAGGTTTTTTATGGACTTTTCTTGCTATGTATTTGTCTTGTCTTATGCTTTTGTGTAAAAACACAAGATGAAAACATATAATTAGATAGACTGACTTTGCCGGCTGAAAGGCTTTTGTAGAGATGGCTTAAAAGTCTGTTATTCCTGATGGAAACTATTCCATTAGATGCATTTAAACACAGTGGATAGAAGGAAGAGATAAAGTATAACTTTCTTTTGTAAACACTACATAGTATGCCATATAAAACTTATGACAAAATTTATTGCTGGAAGGAAGATGTTTTAAGCATTTCCAGTGAGAAGAAAAGATAACATTTCTATAAAGACAGAGCAAAAAATTGCTTGCTTTTTGTTACCTCTTGCCACTGTTCTGTAATGAAGACAAAAATTCTGAATGTGCGGTAAAAACCCTAAAGCACGTAAGACGACGAACAGATAAATACAAGATTTTAATTTCAGGGCAACAGATAAAATATAATTTCTAGCAGATTTAATTCTTCAGAACTACTCTCTTGATAAATGAAAAGTGAAAGGACACTTTTCAAGTGCAAATGTGTGAGAATTTATGCTTTTTCAAGGATTATTGTGCTGTATTCATGCTTTTAAAAAGAAACAGCTCTCTTCTAGGCCCTAAACATAGAAATCCTTTGGTGCTGTGAGATGTATCTAAAAAGATACAGAATGGAGACACACAAATTTTTTAGATGAATTTGTACTTGAAATGTGGAGTATTGCTAAGCCTGAAGGCAGAGGAGGAGATAGTGTCAGGATGTCTGGAGTTTTATTTCCCAGATATTAAACAAGTGAATCTCACCACATCTACTTTCAGGAGCATCTATCTAAAAGAAAAAAAAGTCTTGTCTTAAAAAATGCAATTAAGCTGTCTCACTTGTTTTTTACTTATTTTGATGGTAATGTAGGAAGTGCACATATTTCTTGAGCGTATGCGTACAGCTTCAGTCTGAGACACCACTGACACAGTGAATTGAAGATACTTTTCCCTCCAGGGTGCTTGCAGATGATATGTAATGCTGTGATTTTCCTAGCAGCAGCTCGAGTCGATCTGTGCTTTAATGTTACCAAACAACTATAAACACAAGGATGGGGATTCTCTCACCTATACACCTGTAATGTTATTTGCATAAATAATTAAGGCAAAGAGCAGAAGAAACATGTAGTTATAGGATACTGTATCTTGAATCCTAGATCCACGGTTGTTCAAGCTGGCTAGAATTTAAGGAGAGTACAACTGACGTTCATTAATCCTGATGTTCTCTCTTCCCTACTTCACTATTCGTTAAGCGTCTTTCATTGCATTCTGAAATATTAATTCCCTTTGTTTTCTGCTACTTCTAAAAATTCATTTCATGAGCAATTGTTAGTGACTGTGTCTACTAGGAAAGAGAGTAGCTCTTCTCGAAATGTTAATTGATTTGCAATTTAGCTGTCAAAAAAGACCCCAAAAGGAAACCTCAGTAAAATTTCATTTTTAGTTAAGGCAGTGTCACCACAGCGGTGCTGTGAGATGCTGTGCAAGACTCCTTCAGAACCAGAGTCTTGGAAATCAGGCATGTCACAAAGGTATTTATTGTCTTTGGCCCCTAAGGGAAGGGAAGAAATCAACCTCAGTGTAACTCTTTTGGATGAGTCAGTCGGGGTATCATTAGCTAAGATGACTGCCGGTCAGACAGGATTCAAAGGTATGACAGAGGAGATCTGGGAATATGAGAGGGAAAACCAGACTTTTGCATAGACTCTCCCACGGTGTTCAGCATAGCATTCTTTGGCTTTTACCATATTATGAAGAAAAGGGACAGAAAAATAAACAATCTGCCCTTCCAGCTACTAGAATTAAAAAAAAAAAAAAGAAAAAAAACTGTGTGTGTGAAGAACTGAGTCGCGTAATTTTCTTTGGTTTGCATTTTGTGCAGAAGCACAAAGGATTTCTCGCTTTAAGTGGTGGTTTCTGGTGGGAAAAGACATCTTGGCAGTAGGTGGCAGTGCAGCTCTTCCATTGCAGTATTTGTGACAGCAGCATAAATCCAACATTTACAAAGCACAGCCTTTTCCAGATGCAGGCCTCAGGGCCTTACTCAGTCCTGCAATTCACTTCTTATTGCTGGGGATGTCTCATTAGGAGATTAACTGTTTAAAATGCAGCGCTAATGTGAAAGTTTTAATTGGGAAATCCTGTGCATGTTAAATTAATCTTAAGTACTTTTATCTAGAATGCCTGCTTCCCTTCCACAGCGCTTTGTATTTGCAACCAACTCACATTCTTTTGCATCATATTAAAAACTTGAAATCGACCAACAATGCTTTTTACATTGCTGAAAATCCTTAAGAAAGATGGTTTCTGAAGCCTCCTAAATCCTAAAGTACAGGTGTTGGTAAATGCAACGTGAGGGGAATGGTAGCAGTGCTGTAGTATATTGACAGACAGTGTATCCATGGAGAAAATGCAGGGCAAAGGTTTCATCCTAACCACAGCTTATGTTTCATGGATAAGCACTGTGCTCAGTAGGAAATTGCGAGAACAACTGGGATTTGCAGTTTGAAAGAAAAGCAGGTAGCAACTCGGCTAAACATTTAGGTTGAGATTTTCAAAGTGGCCTTGGGGATTTTGTAGACTGGGATCTTGGGCTGCTTATAAAATCCTCAGTCCCTAGGCCTGTTTTCTTTTCTTTACGGCTTGTGATGTTTTTAATTTGACCACATCATTTAGACAAGTGTAGAGAATGATATATGATAGAAGGAATATATTGTTATATGTAGAAAGGAAGAAACTGAAGTTGCAACTCTGCCAAGCTACAAATTCTGTTCCAGATCTTGCTTTATGTGACCATTCAGATTTTGTCTGCATACTTTTGTGGTTATGGTTGCTTTCAAAGTCTTTATCTTCCTCAGAGGCACTGTACATAGCATTTGGCAGTCTCTTTTTTTCATCATCCCAGGCATTTTTTCAGAGTGAGCACTTTGGGCAGAGCACTGTATGCATATAATTTCCAGATTTACTAGTCTGACTGAACCTAAACACAGGGATCCTTGCGCTAGTTCTGCGTTGCCTAGTGTAGACATTGCTGAAAACTTGAGAGTAGTCTACAAAGCAGAAAAACGCAGGCAGCTGGCCACGCCTTTTACAGAAATATTTAGGAATTTGTGATTAAATGGGATTATTTATTATGGAACAGCCTGTGTTGTTTGGGGTTTTTTTTGTTTCTTTCTTTCTTTCTTTCTTTCTTTCTTTCTTTCTTTCTTTCTTTCTTTCTTTCTTTCTTTCTTTCTTTCTTTCTTTCTTTCTTTCTTTCTTTCTTTCTTTCTTTCTTTCTTTCTTTCTTTCTTTCTTTCTTTCTTTCTTTCTTTCTTTAATGCTTGAAAAAAGAAGTNTTTCTTTCTTTCTTTCTTTCTTTCTTTCTTTCTTTCTTTCTTTCTTTCTTTCTTTCTTTCTTTCTTTCTTTCTTTCTTTCCTAAATGCCTGAAAAAAGAAGTGACCAAAGAAGTTAAATTATAAACACTGGTCACACAGCAAGAGGCCACTAAAGGATGGAACTATCCCGTCAGGATGAAAAGTTTCTGTGTGTGTTTGTAGGTAAAGGCACTTCTGCAGATGCTAAAATAACGTTGATAGGATTCAAAGATGAAAGGTGGATATAATTATTTGAATTTGAGTCTCTTGAATAGTCTCTTTAAATCATATATAAATAATGTAGCATAGGAATTACTGTGTTCTTTATCAGGATTAAATTTAATAATGGTAAGGCTTTTTGCTGAATGTGTGTCAGCTTTGAAAGCTAAATTTCACATTCATCTCTTGTGCAGAATGCTTTTAAGGTAAAGAATATGAGCCCATGCTTTGCCAGAGGAATCAGAGAAAATCTGCCAGCAGTGAGGTTTTCATGGTGCTTTAGCAGTTAATATTTAAAATGCAGATGCTCATGTTTGTTTGCATGATTTCAAGGATTCTGATGAAATGTTCCATCTGATCTAGTCTCAGAACACTTGGAAAAATAGGTTAAAGGGCATGATTCATGTCTCGTATTCGTATTTGCAAAGAATATGAAAAACATAAATATTCCTCCAAAATACAAATATTTTACAAACTATTAAATCTTCCCTTTCCGTGTAACCCATTTTTTATAGACGCTATACAATGCAAGCATGGTGCTTTATTATTGAAGATGGTGTGCTTTTATTTGCCCAGAACACAAGATCATTATTTGTCCTTAAATAGTAAACTCCAGTGTTAGTGAGACTGATTTGCCCCAGTCAGGGAGAAAATGGCCGAAGGCATTACAGGAGATCTGCATCAGATAAGACCCGGCAAACCTACAGATGTATAAACACACAGATAGATATATGCATGTGTGTTGGTGTGGAGAGGGAGGGGAATAAAGGCTGAAGTAATTTTAAAAGCAGATATTCAGCATGGTAAGGTATTTGGAGGGAAGAGTCATGAAAACACTTACCCTTGCTAAAAAACATTCGTAAAGGTCTGAGGAAGGGCCTTGAGGGGAAGCCGTATGAGGAGTGGCTGAGGTCACTTGGTCTGTTCAGCCTGGAGAAGAGGAGACTGAGGGGAGAGCTCACTGCAGTTACAACTTCCTTGTGAGGGAAAGCGGAGGGGCGGGCACTGATCTGTTCTCTGTGGTGACAGCGACAGAAGCCAAAGGAATGGCCTGAAGTTGTGTCAGGGGAGGTTTAGGTTGCATATTAGAATAAGCTTTTCGAACAGAGGGTGCTTGGGCACTGGAACAGCCTCCCCAGGGAAGTGGTCACAGCACCAAGCCTGACAGAGTTCAAAAAGCATTTGGACAATGCTTTTGGGCACATGGTGTGACTCTTGGGGATGGTCCTTTGCAGGCCCAGGAGTTGGACTCCAGGATCCTTGTGGGTCCCTTCCAGCTCAACATATTTTATGATTCTGTGAAATTGTGATACTTTGAGAGCCAAGTTCATCAGCTTTTTCAAAATTAACTGTCTTAGCAACATTTGTAGCTGAATACTGTCTTTTGATTAGGGCAGAGGCATGGAAGTTTGAAAGGAAGCTGATAAATGACAAATTGCCTTGCATGTAAGCTTGGGAAAAGATGGTATAATATCACATTGATGCCCAAAAGAGATTGGCAGCAGCTTCATGGATAACTTGCAACACTGACAAATTAAGTTTCATTTTAAGCCTTTTAGTTAATGATGCGCAATTTGTGAACATCTATGGTTTAGGGTAAGTTTTCCTATTTTTTTATTTTCTACTTCATATGTGCAGAAACGAGCCTATTTAGATTATTGGGTTAGAGTCCTGTAAAGGGGTGAACAGTTACGAAGGTCACAGAGTAGATCAGTCCCCAAATTACTTGATACAAAGACCCTTTCCTGAACTGTCAATGGACGTATCCACACAGTATGTTGCCATTGCCCAAACTACAGCCCTGTGGAATATGACGCAGATTCAGTTCAAAAGCCATGGGGAACGCATTCTCACACTCCAGCTAGTATTGTGGCCTTGTCTGCAGGATGTGTTTACTTTGTTTTAGCACTGTACTGACACAGCCGTGTGCCTTTTGGTCAGTTTTGAAGATGGGCAGAGTTTGCTCACCTCTGTTCAGGACATGAGATGTCTTTAAGCACTGTACTGTTATCAGTAATCTCATTTCACACAACACATAAAACAACATGAATGAGTGGGGGCCCTTAGATTACAGTCATTTTAGCTACTGTGCTGAGCAGCTAATCTAAACATTAAAGGCTCTGTATTTTATTATTATTACTACTTCTCTGACCCGTGCATTCCCCTTGCTTGTTTCATTTATAGAACATTAATAACTAGTCATGGTAAAGCATTATTTAGTTTCATTTGTCAGTCAGTTGAACAGCCGCAGTGTATCGACACTTTTAGTCCACTTAATTAAGCCACAAGCTACAAACCAAAAGCAATTAATTGCAGCAATCAATAAATATTAAATGTAAAGTATTGAACACAAACTCATGATTCCATGGTACATTGTAATAAAAGATTTTGGAAAAAATTATTAAAGCTTGGCTATATTCTTCCTTGGAGAGCATAATTTACTGAGAATTTGATAGCACAAATGCAAGAGAATTTCCTCTATGGGACTACTTCTGGAAATTCTTCATCTGAAATGGTTCATAAAACATGAAGTTTGTAGGAACAAGTAGTCATGTAAATAAACACATTATGCGTACAGCAGCCTAGGTGAAAAGTTAGTTTAGCTTTTCAGATTAACGCACTACCCAATTTGCGAATCTCACTCTCCTAACTCTTACATGCGTACACATCGGGTTGGATTTTCAGTTGTCTCTATATCCATTGTTTAACCTTAAGTAGTTATTTTAATAATGGCTCCTACTGAATATTAAAATAAGGCAGACCTTTCATTACTAGTTTGTCATGAGTTGAATTAATCGCAGTTGAACAACTTTTTAAAACTATGCCTCAAGAGTTTTCAAGCTATTAAATATTTTTCTATTATAAGGACTCAGAATTGTTCACTGCAGAGAATAAAGTACCACTTTTGCATACATTACACAAACACTTAGTGCTTCATGAATCCACAATAAATTTTCTTGCTGATTACTCATGTAATCTAAGGATCTCCTGCTGTTTTATGGAGAGTCTTATTAATTTCATTCAAGTAGTAAAATTAGCACCTGTAGAGAACCCTTTATGGCTTTTAAACTTTTATCATATTTATAAGAACCTGCTTCATTTATCATGTAACAGTTGGTTTATTTTATCTCTCAAAGTATTTATTGATTCTTAAGGATGCTTAATGAGGTTAAAAAAATGTTTAAATAAAAGAAATGGTCATATCAGTAACGCTGCTTATCGGTGATAGATTCAGGTAGGATCACAAGGTCTGGAAGTCAGATTTTTTTGGGGTTGAACACTGAGAATTTAAGTGTTCCTTTTAAAGCCAAAAGGAGTGCTGAGACATTAGCGTGGAACCTCCTTGTCTGCTCCTGTAAGTAGGAACTGAATAAGTACTCATTTCCTGGTCTATATGCTGAGATTTTGTTCTTGAAGAATCAGAGCCTTAACTGGGGCATTCAGTCATAAAAATAACACAAATGGATTGTAGAATACCAGAGACTGACAATGAATCTTAGAAAGGGGTCAAGTCATTGAGAAAATTTGCCTTCCAGCTGAGGCAGAGAGCAGAAGACACAACTTGAATCCTTCTTTGATAATCAAGCTTCTGTCAGATATCTGCACAATATCATCTTTTTCTTCTCTGTATTGCTGATCCTCAGTAATGCAAGCTTTTAGCAAACCTGTTCATATGTAGTCTGAGATGAAACATGTTATAATTAAGTGCTAATGTTATAATGAGGACAGTAAGCTTAGAATACCTGAGTGAATACAGCTGAATATTGTGGTATGGTTTACACACACAAAAAGTGTTCCAGGAAAGTAATGCAGTGTCTTTTTTTCATTAATTAAATGCTGTACCTATGGCTCAGAGTTAATTTTATATTTCTTCTGGAAATTGCCTATGTCCAGTTGTTGAGGTAACTTGACAACAAAATCAGAATGTCGCTGGAGGTGTTCAAGGCCATGCTGGATGGGGCTCTGAGCAACCAGGTCTAATAAAAAGTTCCCTGAACCTTTCTGTGATTCTATGTTAGGTCCCAGAATATGGACTTCTTTATGATGGACAGAAGTCCTTCGTTAAAACCCCATGCTCGTCGGAAACAAATTTGATCTAAGCATTTGTTGTATTGTATCCAGAGCCTCTGGTCACAGTGTTGCTTGGTCTGTTCAGATGGTTGTGGTACCCAACCCTACATGTATATCCATGTATGTGCTGTGTGCCCATCATGGTGCTCTTTTTCAGAGCGGGGAGAGGGATCAGGATTGCTTTGTTGCTGTACCACGAGATATCAGCTTATGACATGATAACATCAAGGGCAATGAGGGTCATTTGGGATGTGCATTCAGCGTTGTTCTCATACCTTTATCTTGGGCACTGCTTTTGGGAGTCCATTAATAGCAGTACCCAGTCTGTGGGGGAAACAGGAGAGGATGCTCTTCCCCAGCTTTTCATTCCGCTTTCCTCCTTCAGGCCTGTTACAACAGCTTTTGAGAATTTTGAATTCCCTTTGGATGTTAAGGAAAGCATGTTCTTGTTGCTAAGTCTGCCAGGTTTAGAGTCAAGACGGAGATTTCTCGGGAGGTTATTCAGAGATCTACCCTGAGGTTGGATAGCTGTGAGTGGCATGGAAGGTTGGAGAAATTGGGCCAGTTTTTGAAGGATTATTCTGCTCCAGTGGTTTGGAAGCTCACCCCTGAACAACCAAAGTGCCCTGATAAAGTGATAAAAGAGGTGAAAGAAAAGTACAGTGGCGGAAGTTTGCACGGAGCGCACCATCGTCAAATGCTAATGTGTTTTTCTCAATTTTTTTAGCAGCAGAGTGCAGGCCACAGTTTGCTTTTACCTGGAAGGGTATGAAGTACACTTGGAACTGATTGCGCCAGGGGTGGAAACACAACCTCCCTGTTTGCCACGGACTGATCCAGTCTGCACTGGAAGAGGTTGAGGCTCCGCAACACTTGAAATACATTGATGTCCCCACCAACCAGCAAGAAGGAAACACAGGCTTTCCTAAGCAGTGTGGGTTCCAGGCTACAGTCATATTGTAAGCCCTCTCTATCAAGTGACTTGAAAGAAAAATGGTTTTAAGAGGGGTCCCGAACCACAAGCTTTTGAACAAGTTAAACGAGAGATTGTTCGTACAAGTACCCCCAGCAGACCAGACAAGTTAAGACAAGATGTGAAAAATGTGCTCTACATTGTAGCCAGTGAGAATGGGCCTTCCTGGAGCCTCTGGCAAAAGTACCCAGAGAAACCTGAGGATGACCCCTGAGATTCTGAATTTGGGGGTACAAAGGATCCAAGGCCTGTTACACCCCAACTGAAAAAGAGATCCTGGCAGCTTATGAAGGGGTTCAAGTTGCCTCAGAAGTGATTGGCACTGAAGCACAGCTGCTTCTGGCACCCTGACTACCCGTGCTGCGCTGGATGTTCAAAGGGAAAGTCCTTTCCACACGTCATGCTACTGATGGTATGTAGAGTAAGGGGGTTGTGCTGATCACACAACAAGCTTGAATAGGAAACCTCAGTCGCCCAGGGATCTTGGAATTCATCAAGAACTGGTCTGAAGGTGAAAATTTTGAACTATGATCAGAGGAGGAGGAGGAAAAGGTGACATGTGCTGAGGAGGTCCCATCATATAATCACCTACTAGACAGTATCAAACTCTTTAAAACGCCTTCTGAGTATTGCCCATGTCCTTACTTTCCTCTGTTGAATTTGTGACCAGAGCAGTGGTGACAGCACACCAATGTTTTAGCTGTTGCTGAGCAGTGCTTGTACCGTGTCAGGGCCTTTTCTGTTTCTTGCTGCCCCTTTATGGGATTTGTGTACTCATCTTTGGAAAAATGATGACCTACATGACTTCCTGTGTAATAAGGACATGAGAGCTGTGTGCTGTCATTTAGAAGTCATCTAGGATTATTGGTAGTAAAATGCAAGCAGTCTAGGAGTTGTTTTATACAATATATATGTATTACTGTAATGAACCATTTATTAGAAAACATGACTGAAATCACTCATTTTTTGGTTTTCTGAAGATGACTCAGAAATAGCAGTGTAGGTCATCAGCAAAATAGACTTTAGGGCAATTAAAAAATTCACTTTAAATTATATGAAATCACAAATTTTGGCACAAATTCTCTATGAACAGAACAGATGAAATTTCTCTGTGAAATTTTCGGGGTATTTTTTTGATCCTGCAGTGAAATACAAAAACTAATGATAGAAAAGAAAGATTTTGGAATGGCACCTGGTAGAAAAGGAACAAACTGATATCACAAAAGTTGTATGTGCAGATATTAACTTTGTTCTCTTCTCCCTCCTTTTCCCTCATTTGGATTATAAATGCATATTTTGATATTCAGTTTCAGACATTCCAGTCCATTGACACAGAAATGAAATGGTCTCCTTCCTGAATGGATTTTTTTCTCTTACCTTATTGAAGTAAAGGTTCAGAAATACTAACAATGCTTGATTCAAATTATATGAAGGCATTTCAGTAAGAATTTAAATGGCAGCAGTTGCATAATTCCTATGTTATGAATAATTTTTACCTGAGAATTAACTTACTAATTACAGCAGTTAAGTGTAATTATTCTATCTCTTAAGGTACCTTATTACTGCTTTTTAACAATAAGACAAAGTCTGCCAAAGTTAATTATCATAATAATAATTTAGTGCACACTTTTGGTCTTGTTAGGAATACAATATAATCTTGGAGAAATGATCTTTTCCGTGTTAATCAGTCATTCACAAAGCTGTCTTTCGTGTTTCTTACTCCTCTGAGAAGTGGATTGAAGCTTGGTAATTGAAGAGGCACTGAATGACAGAAGAGAATGTATTGCTCTATCTCAGGGTCTGGTTTTTGCCAAATACTGAAATGCTTTCAAAGGCTGAGTTAAGTTTCCTCACAGTAATATAAATGACACAAATTTTAATAATTCCCTTTAAACCCCCTTCTTTCTTCTGATCCCAAACCTCTCAGATGTATAAATTTCTTACTGAGTTAGTATGTCACCAGATACTACCAGACAAGCAGAGACTTCAGCTTTTTTTGCTATGTTTTCTATTTTTTCAAATCAAGGTATGTTGCATTTATATAGTTTCTTGCATCTGGCCATATTTTCATAAAATTGGCAAGCCCCCATCTTTTTGAAGAAATAAAATTTTTTATAAAGTAAGTCTAGCAAACCTGGTTTTTATTAGTAGCATAGGCTTTGATCTATTTAAATTCTTTTTGTAATTAAGTCAAATGACACTGGTATTCTTTCCTTCATGAATAACTGCCTTTCTCTCTGTATTCAGGTGAGATAAAAATGAAGCAATCCTCTCTGTGAAAGAGACACTCTAAATGGAACTCTATCACAGAAACCTTAAGAATAAGTTTACTAAAGTAAATTTTTGTTTGTTGATTGTGGATTTGGAGAAGTTTCTCTACAAGTGTGAGACTGTGTACAAAGAAAGATGAAAACTTCATCATCTATTGTATCATATTAGTGGAGCAAAACTTTTAATACATTTGCAGAGACCATGAATAGTTGTTGAATTTTCTAAAATAAATCTTGTATTTCTACTATGACACTTGATCCCCTCACTAGCCCCCAAATTTATTAATCTCTTTTGTATTGAGACATTTGTCTGTTGTAAATAGATAACAAGGAAAAGGCAGATTTTAAATTTGTGATCCAAATTTGTATTACCAGCAGCCTGTCTGATGCTTTGTGAGCTAAATTTCACCGACAGTTTTTGACAGCCATAACAAGCACCTAAATTTGTAAAAAAAATATATTGTTTCTAAAAAAGATTTCATGGAATATGTGGATGGAATACTGGCATGGCACATAAGAGGAGAACAGTCTCTTTGAGGCTGTCTGCTTCTCAAAGCATATTGAACGCTATTACTTTTTACAGATGCCATGAATATCTGCTGACCATGGGGTACAAAATGTTTATATTCAGCATATCTTTCTATTTTATGTTGTAGCCTTTCATACTTTAACATTATTTGAAAGGGCCACCTTCCGGCTGCAGTTTAGTTAATTCTTATGCTTAACATTCCTGCATTGCTTACAAAGTATTATAGACAACAATTTTGACTCTCGGAGATTAGTAGTGTGTTAATATTTAACTCCATTCCAATACACATTGCTCAAAATAGCATTCGTGTAGAGATGACTTTTGGTCTTTGCAACAAGGTAGTTATATCTGAGTTTTGTATTTTGTTACTTAAAACCCCCAAAATATGAATTTAAAACTGGAGATTCACTTTTTTTAATAGTACCCTCTATAATGGGAAAAATAATCTTAATGATTTTGGATTTTGTTCTTAAATATCTGTGGAACAGCCAGTGACAGCAGGGATGCTGAGTGTTGCACCAAATTTAAAGAACAATTGCAAAGATTCGACAGGATTAAAATTTCACTCTAGCAAGACTTTTACTGCAATATAGTTTAAGAAGTTTATTTGTCATATACAGAGACAATGAGAAACATTAGTTGTCTGGTTTTTTTAAGGTGCTTTTAAAAGCCCCTTTTCCATGTGAATTTCATGTTATCTGTGGGGTTCTGAAAATTATATTATGATAAACATTATAGAAAATGTAGAGATTGATTTTTATGATAGTTGAGAGATATAATTATCTGGAATATTTTAATTTTTTTTAGATCACCGTGGTTTTTTAAATGACTGGAAAATTCTCAAAATTTATTTCTCTTCCTCAAAGACAATGCCTTTGAAATATGAGTGTCACTTCAACGGCTTATTTTCTTTCAGATTTATTTTTAATTCACAGTGCTATTTCACAGTATTACTGTGGCCAGCATTGCAGGCTTGCTTGAATGGACAAAGCTCCAGTGAGACAAAGGCCTGAAAAACCATTTAGACAGTAAATTCTTTGCTGCAGTTTTGCAATTTTACAGACAAGTTCTGTTCTCATATGTGAATATGAGTATGCTTTCATATTCTCCAGAGCTCCTAGAATTTAGTCTACTCATGTGAGTGATATCCCAAAAGTAAATGAATGGTATCCATAGTAAAATAAAACTTGCATACAGGAAAAGAGAAGCCATAATGCAGGATATAAACAGTACTTATGCTTAGAGAAAAGATTTCTTTGACTTTTATTGGATATTGTTTAATTTCAGTGGTAACTAAAGAGTCTTTTTCTGTGAAATAGTGTATCTTACAGCCCACATCAGCTCAGGAATTGCACATCCTCTCCTGAAGTTTTCTCAAAATATGCTCACACTCCCTTTTTTAAATAAAAGTTTTAGGAAAGCCAGTAAATTTATTCCATGTAAGTGCATAAACAGTGCATATTAGCTCACCTTGCACTCTTTTCTTTTTAAGTCCTTCGCTCAGTCTCTCTCTTTGCTGATACAAGATTTTAGGGCATCATTTGGCTCACATCTCTGACTGCCCTGCTTGGCAGTTCAGCTCAAGCACACGTATGCCCTTTTCAGTAAGAGTGGAGAGGATGAGATGATGCGTGCCCTTATCTCAGCAGATAATCAGGCTATTGTAGGATGCATACATTGATTCTTCAAGTCAGACTCTGTGATGAAGGATTGTTTTCGATACTGTGTAGCACTGACTGTAGTTTGAATGAGCTGTTTTGAATAAAGAGCTGAAGTGATTTTCATGGGTTTTTAAAAGGGAAAAAAATATAGCCTAACAACCTATCTGCTTTTGCAGGCAAGGAGTATTCTACTAGGGCAGCAAAATTATTACATGAAAAGTGCAAATCTCAAATATCTGCATTCAAGTCACCAGTAGGAGTGGGCTGCATTTATGCCAGTGATTGTCAGGTCTTCCCATTCCATCTGATGGCATGACAAAGCAAAAGATCACAAAACTAATGACAAATGACAAAACCCTCAAAAAACCAAATAAACATACAACACCCCCCCCAAAAAATCTTGCTGAAAACCCCAAAAGCTTTATTTGTAGTTTCTTTAAGTAAGACTGGTATTTCATTGCCTTGGCTAAATGGTGTTTGATTAGAACATAGCATAGACATCACTGCTTAAATAGGAAGGAAAATCAGAACTGTGATTGGGTTAGAGGCAGTGTTAAACTTCTGCGTTCTTTCTTGCATTTTTAATAGAAGATATTAAAATACTAAATAGCTGTCTTGAATGAGGAAAAGGTGACTGGCTGCCAATCAGTTTAAGGTATTCCATGTACATATTCATATTATTAGGAGGACTCCTTGAGCAAGATAAAATATATACTGAACATTTCTAGGAACTGTAATAATATCCAATGGCGTGGGATTGTCAGCTTATTTAGGGTGAGGAAGGGAGGAAGGTTCAAAAGAGATGGATGAGGAATTAGAACAAGATTAGCATGCCACACATGAAGAGTTTAGTGTCTCCTAATAGTAAAATCTGAGCAAATTCTGCATTGTTACCACAGCGCGCATTAGCATAGCTGTGTTGCTCTACATGATAAGTAGTGTAGCAGGAATTGACTTGAAACACAATTACATTTTTAAATTAAAAAAGGATCAGTATTATTCAACACAAGCATCATGAAAATGACAGAGCTCTGTGGAAGAAGTGAAAGAAGAATCCTTGTTCTAACTTAAGATGTGCAGCCGCTTCTAGAAATAATGGGATGTGATAAAGCCACACTGATTGCCTTTTATTTCTGGGGGATGTTTCTCAAATGAGGAAAAGTCATTGCTGCATTAAAGAAGAAATTATGAAGAAGGTCTGTGTATATGTGCAGGATGATAAACAGAATATACAATGTGTCATCTTTACATCTGCTGTTCTTAAGAACCTGACTTTACTAAGGCTAGATTAAAACTGGGCTTATTACTCTGTCAAGATTTGATGAGAAATTGAAAGCTCTGTCTAAGAGCAACGTAGAATGAGAAAAGGTGTTTGAAAACTAGCGGGTTGACGGGCCGATAATATTATTTTCTTCCCGTCTTTGTTTCTGAACATCTAACACACTACTGCCTTTCATATGGTTTGTTTGTGCCTACAAACTGAATACAGAACATTCATATTTTAAGGATCAATTTAATAATAGTTAACATACTCATTAATACGATATAAAAATAATTAAAAATGTAAATAATTACAAGTGGAAAAGAGATAAGGCTTATGAGAGCCTCTTATATTTGATTTGGAGAGAAGAACAAATTTTTTAAAAAATTTTTAAAAGCTGTCTATTAACAGCTTTAAAGGCTTGTTAATAAAAGTGGGAATATTACTATAAGTTTTCTTTCCTGGCTACAGGTTGAATATTGCAATTTTGTTTTAATTTCAATAATATATTATGAATAATGGAAAGAACAGGGTCTTTTCTGTAGCATTACTCACAAACCTACATAAAAGTCATGCTTCTCTTGCTCTTGAGGTTGTTTTATTGTCTGTGTGTCACCACAGCTGAGTTGTCATTTTTGGGGGAAGTTTTCATAACCCTTCTGTAACTCTAGTTTGACACTTAATTAGACTTGGCTGCTCTGATGAGATTGCAGCAGTAATTATGTCTGCATATCCTTTTTCACGTGAAATATGTAGTCATTAGCTATTGCCAGCTATTTTGGCCTTTTGAGAAGAGAGCCAGCAAACAATTCTAACAGCATTTGAAATAAATGTCTAATTGCCTGCTGCATATCTAATTAAAATCTAAATGCAGACACTGGTGAAGATTCTTAGACATTTTGAGAAAAGTGATCTGAAATAATTGAGAAATCTGGTCGCTTTATAGATACCTGCCATTGTGCAAGTGTGAGCTTGACTTGTCAGTCTAATTACAGTTTGCATTTGTCTATAACTGGATCTTGCCCAGTGCGAAATGATAGAGGTGACACAGAAGGCTTTGCCATAAATACTGATTAGTACAAATTACATCAAATACTGAGCTTCATATTTCTATAGAGCACAGGGTGAAGCTATTGACCACAATGAGTATCATTAAACTGTACAATCAATATTGATTAAATACATCAAAGGTGATACTAACAATTCCTTGTCAATTAGTTTGGGTTGGTTTTTTTTAGCGTCAAAAATTGCCTGTGTATTTATCGCTTGCTATTTTTAGTTGCTTTTTAATGACTTCATAATTATAGAAATGTTTTTTCTACATCAGTGAACTTTTGGACATATTACTGCAGTCATGGTTAGTTAAATATATGAGATGGTACTCCACATTTATCATGATCAGAAGACAAGAAGTGTATATTTAAAGATGTTGTATATACTTTGTCCACGTTAAGAAGGATTACTTATCACAATATTATCAAGATGACAATTGAATTCTGAACACGTAATTTGTTGTGTACTGTAATTCATTTTCTTTTTCTGCATTTCTCCCTGTGTGTCTGGCACTCATGCAAATTATTTAGAATCACATATTTATATGATTACACGCTTTCTGGTTGGCACTGCCAAATAATCAGAAATCAGTTTATTACTTTCTTGAAAGGAAGCTCACCATAGCATTAGCCATTCTTCGCCTGAGTCTAAAGATAGATTGCTTGCAGAGATGACTTAAGTCAGACAATCGATCTGAATGACTCAAACTTATGGAATTTTTAATCAAAGTATTTGAGATGTATCAAGAATTCTTATTTTGAAAGAATGTGACAGCTTTATCAATCTTCCAGTTTAGTGTTAGGTTATCACACAAATAAAAGGTGTAGAAAATAGAGTGTAAACTCTAAAGTATACTACTGAAACTTGGAATTTGCACTGTGATCATATTTCTGGTTGAATTTTTAGCTATGTTTGATAGCAAACAAAAGACACAGGATGGGTTTTTCTAAGTCTTCATTCTGCATGTTAGCAGTTTTTGGCAGCGAGAGGAAGCAAACCTGTGTTTCGAAAGGGACGCAAGGGATGCACTGAGTGCAGTGTTTTAAGAGATTTGGCATCCAGCCATCTTAACTTATGTAGCATCAACTCTCAGACAAATTTATGTGACACTGAGCCAAACATTAATCAAGGTTTAATTGATTTGCCATTATGAGGCAGAAAAACTAGGTCTTCTTCCGTGCAGAACACCTGTTTTGCTATTCCACACGTGCTGTGAAGAACGGACTTTCTCTTTAGGAAACTGGCAAAAAGATACCTTGGAAGATAAAGGTATCATCTATAGTACAGATTCAAATCTAAAGCTCCAATAACTCAATAGATAAAAGCTTCATATAACTATTGCTGGCTGGCATTCTTCAAAGGGGAGATTAAGAAAATAATTTGTCATTAATTTCTTCATAGCAAGAGGTTTACGCATTGAAATCCAATGCTTTGAGCAGCTCTTCAACCAAAATAATGAACTAAAAAAATGATATTGCAGAACAGAAATTTAGAGGTTGATATTTTAGAGGATGATAAGCATTATTATCAAAGCTGCCGAAAGTGCAGAACTATATTTTGCTTTAATTTTCTCTCATTTATTTGTACCTTCTTACACTATTTTTATAAATACTGTTTTGTTAGTTTCTACATAGTTCAATAAATTGTAAGATTTTTTGAAATTCACATTTAAATTATATGTCTTGTTTCAGGTATATTCCTCAAATAAAAATTCTAATATAAATTCTTGTGTTTGTTAATAGTAATCACAAAGTTGAGGGGACTTAACTGAGCTGGATTCAGAATTCTGTTAATAGGCGTGAAAACACGATAATTATTTTTCACAGTTGGAATCAAACAGCACTGCAGATTAATAATTTCAATAGACAGAACTAATGCTTGATTTACAAAGATGAAACAATATATATTACTTTTCTGTCACATAGAATGCCTTTGGAAAACAGAAATAAAAGCTTGTTTAGGTTGCTTTTTGGTTTTTTGCTACATGATAACTTGAAGTCCTCTTCAGTTTTAAACTATTTTCCAGTAAATGTTTTGCTAAAAACCAAAAAGAAACTCTTTTTAGTGCTTATGTTAATGAAGACGCTAAACATACATACAGTTTTTTATGACTAAAAGGTAAACAGATGATGGTTCTTTTCTCACATTATTCTTCAAATACTTGTGAAAGTGGGAACAGAAATTATTGCATGGCTGAACTTTGAAGCCAACATTCAGTGGAGAGTATGGCACATTCTCATGTCTTTGAAACACTCAGTATCCCAGAGGGATTCCTAAACACTTCCAAAAATACACAGGATAAATCTAGCAAAAGAGCCAGAGTGGAACAACGTACCAGCCAAAAACTATCTTAAAGCTTATAATCTGGAAATTTGGATGCCCCCTAAAGATGTTTAAGAGCTCATGATAAAGGCTGTGCAAATGGAGGGCTTGTGGGGTGAGTTGGATCAAACAAAATGAATTTACTGAAGCTTCTTTGGTGCAAAAACATTAAGATCCTATATTAACTGTACTGCTGTAAGCACGTGACAGCTTGATACAAAAGTAAATTGCACATAAATCTAGGGAAGATAGTGTTTAGTTCTTCAGTTTCTGAATCCTCTGTTGATATTTGTATCCTGCATCCATGGGAGTTCTCTTAACAGTACATACTATGCGAAGATTACTTAAGGTTTGGAAACTGTAGGAAATTGTAAAGAGATATTTTATGCTGTCAAAAAATGGTCATCAGCATTAAAGAACATGTCAAAAATTGTCATTTAACAAGTCAATAGAAAAATTAGTTTTCTAGAGGAAAAACTTGGACCGTTTTTCCCCCCCAAGGTTATTTATTTTCTTGTATTCAGAAAAAAAACAGTCGAATTGAGGATAATTAATATAAAATATTTTTATTCTTCTTATTGACACATCTTTTAATGGGCAAGAATTTAAACAATTTGAAGTCAATCTTGGGTTTAGAGATGTGGTTTTGAATTATGTTAATATTTCCTGACTTTAAATATTGTTTAGATGTTGATGCAGAAGCCCTGACTGAGACTTCAGGAGAGATGGTTATGCACAGAGGTGCGCAGAAAGCTGCTGACAAAACGGCTTAGGGGAGCTGAAAGAGAGTAGTCTGGCTGCAGCCGGAGCAGCGTTTGCCCTTATAGGATGTGTAAAGAAAAGTTGTGGGTAGGCTGTGCTGGCTGTTACACCAAAAGGAAAGCAAAGTTTTAATGTAGACATTAAAGCTAATCCTGGCAGTTTGAACATCATCTGAAATGGTCAGAATAGATCAAAGGCTCCTTGAAAAGTTCTCTAAGATATCTCTTATTTCCAGACTTAGCAGGCTGATTACCTGCTTTATTTTTTATTTAGGTTTTAGTTGCCTTCCTGTGTATAAGTCTGAGAGAAAAAGTATGGGTTAACTGAAGACATCTCTGAAGTGGGAGAAACAGAGACCTTTTTTGTGCTACTTCTGGAATGCTCCACCTTCCCTTCTGAAAAAGGGCGTCTATGAAAAAGAAGAGAAAGGTGACAGTTATATTTGCCATTACAGAGAGCTAGGCAGATGCCAAGAATAAAGAATTATAAACAGAATTATGTGAATTTACCTTCTGCTTGCCCAGACCAGCAGATACTGAAGAGGCACAGATAACATCCTCTTTAGCTACGGATGTCAGTCATAAGAGTCTGAGGCACAGAGCCACAGTGGTTTAAAATAGCTGGCCCCATTGCACATTATTTCTAGACCCATTTAATTCCCGGCAAGAATAGCACTGACCCAGATTTCTAAATAATAGTGTAAGATAATTTAGTTTTACTTCTTGCAATTTTAATTAGGAAACTGTTTTTCTTATTTGGGTCACATGTTTCATTGAAGTAGGAAATGGTCAGCTAATACAAATGTCTCAAGAAGCTTGAGCTAGAGCTAGTTCTCAGCAAAGTTATTCATTATAACAAGCAAGGGATATGAAGCTTTTCCTGAGACTGAGGATTCAAGTTTAGGAAATTTTACAATCAATTTCAATATTTGTTTGGACTCATGTGAAGATGCACGCACTCGCATAATTACATTGTCTGGCTGTATGACTATACTGTGGCGAAGGGAGTTCACTCACGTAGGCAGAGGAGTCTGCTATTTTGCTTTCATACTAATTTAACACAGGCTAAAATTTAAATAAATGGATGTTAGCCACCTGGATAGCCAGGAATGGTGTCTACTAAATGAGAATGAAGCTGCTTGATTTGAACTAAGAGGAGTAAAAGGCAGAAGAAAAAATAAAGAGCAAAGTTTGAAGGCACAATAGGACACTTTCTAGTTACTCCTGTGTGTTCTTGACTCTTGTTCCTTTAGTATAGCTGAAGCACTTCAGTTTCATTGTTCCCTGAGTATCTCATGAATATTTCAGTTCCAAATGGTTGAATGTTGCTTTTTATTAGTCCATTTAGATTGCAGCACAAATATATTTTCCTGCATGTGGCTGAGATTTGGAATAAGGGAATATTTGTGGCATGAGGCAATAAACAAAAAGAAATGCACAGTGTACATTTCAATACAGTTGTAACAATTGAATGCTTTTTACAGTTCACGCTCACAGTGCTTCACAGACCTGGGACTTGACCTAACTCACCTTTTATTTTATATTTTAATATCAATTTCTTGCCAATAACACTGTCTGCTTCTTTCGTCCTGAAAAGTCGTAAGACTGTGAGAAACAGATAATCCTTACAGTAGTTTCTTTTTATTTTTCCAGTGCAGTTTTCTTGTTTGCTTTTTCAGCTGTCCTCAGTGCACCAGTGGACATAACTGAAAAGAGCAGTTGTGCTTAGCCATTAGCAAGAAACATTTGTAAAGCATGTTCGTCATGCATGAATTTGAGTACTTTATTTTGTAACTGATAGTATATTATGGACACACAGAACAGATCCCTGTCCCACTGAGATATCAGGTAAACAAAAAAAGAAGATCTATAATATATCTGATATAGACCAGTCACTTGGTCTATGCATAGTTTTCTTTTTTTTTTTTCCATTTTTAAAAATATTTAATAATCATCCTTCCTTACTGGTGAAGTTACTGAGGTTTGGTTCTTTTATAACTGAGGCAGACAAGAGTCCAAAGACATTCCCTCTGGCCAGGTTTCCTGAAATGCATGGCAAGTATCAGAACGTGATTTCCAAAGAAACTTATTTTAAAATATTTTGCATTGGTAATGAGAAGCAGGATGGTAGAAGGAACAAAATCCCTTTTATGATGCATTCTGCTGGAATTTAGCATGGAGCAGTTTGTTAGGTACTAGCATCCAGTTTAATAACCAGGTTATAGAAATGAGAAGATTCCTAGGCATGGTTTTAGCAGTGGAGATGTCAGGTAATGACAAGACCCAGAGGCCAGCAATTGATAGATACTGTTGCAGCATCCAGAGGTATCTGTTGCTTCTAGAATTTCTTCTGGGCCAGTAGAATGTAATTAGGTTGTTGATGGATCACCTAGTTAGCTGTGTTGACCTTGAGCCCCTTTGGGGTTTGTATTTGATTCCAAGGAATTAGAACATCTTTGTTTGGGACTAGGATAAGACATTTCGTGAGTCTCCCATGAGATTTACACATGGCATGCTTCTGTAGTAAACAATCTTCACCCATCCTCCTAATCTTTTTTTTTCAGCGAGATATTGTTGGCCTAGGGGTATATAGTGCTTATGCACCAAGAAGCATCTGTTTAAAAACCAGAACTAAAATTTGCAGCATCTCTGTCATCGAGAAAAAAAAATTTTGCACGTTTTAATATGTGCATGCATAAGCTAATTCTTTAGGAAAAGGGCCTTAAGTTACAGATATAAAAAAAGAACATCAATGGAATATTGTTACTGCCAATCAAATCAGATGTCTCTGAAGGGTGTCCAGCCATGTGCATTGGAAAGAACACTATTCTTTCCTCATTTTCTTTGCTGGCACAAGCAGCAGTCTGCTGATTTTCACGTAATTAAGGATTGCATGATGAAGGCAACAGGCATATTATTTGATATAAAGGCTTAGATGAAGGTGCCAGCTAAGTCTGGAAGATCCTTTAATTTGATGTGACTGCTGTCAGGAGCACAAGCTTGATGAAATTAGATCTACTGGCTACCACCAGAGTAGTTGGTGAAGTGAAAAATATACATGCAGGGCTTAGATGGGTTTCCTGATGTCACTGACTTATATTTTCATATATCACTCCAGGGCTAAGAAGTACAGTGTTAACCTTCTGTGTACCAAGGCTGCCAATTTGCATTTGATGAAATTCTAAAGCTACAATAGCTTTAGCCATTTTGGATCCTGACTGCCAAAACAAAAACAAAGCCTTACACCATTCAAAATGCTTGGGTCTTTCCATCCTTTATTGATCTGTCAGTGATGTAGGCAGGGCATACTTAACTGATAGCTAACCAGAGATCAAAAGAATATCATTTTGCACGTGTCCTGGTTTGAGACATATGTCACCCCAAGACAGCAGGATATTTGAAATCACTTAGAATATTTTATGCATCTAATCATTGTCAGAGAAGCTGTTGAGAGAAAATATCTGATGTCTAGTGGGATATCCAACAATCACTTGTGAGCAGAAGGTCCTGCCCTATTCTTCTCCCCACCTCTGGCATGCACACACTAAAGCAGAGGCTGGAGGTCTGTCTGACCCTTTCTCTTCTTGGTTGTACAAACTCAACACACAAGAAATAAGAAATGAGGTCACTCTTCTCGCACTGTGCCATGTCCTTTGGTTTGAGACTAGGAGGATAAACCATAACACTGACAAAGTAAGTTGGTGTGAAGCTGATTTGCTGAAGATACAGCTGAAGACAGAAATATGCCTGTTCTGTTGGTTCTGAGTCTGTCCTTTAGGTATCTTTTTTCTGAAGGCTGGGCAGGATGTGTTTGAAGGACCAAGACAACCTTGGGACAATCGCCATGTTCTGGTAGCTGTTGGTTGTTTCAGCTCTAGCTTGGGTTCAGCTCAATGCTTGAAAGCCTAATGCTTTTAAGAAATAAAAGCCTCTAACTCCATCAATATTCATTTTGGCATCTAGATCCTCAGTCCAAGAGTGCATCCTCATAGTGTTGAAGGAGCAGACCCTCAGAATGGCTGAAAAAGCAGCAAACTGAAGCTTACTGAGAAGAGCAAAGGTTTCAGCATCTTAACAGATCATCCAGTAAATATGACTTCCATGTTGCCTAAACACGAGATAATCCACATCTACAAACAACTAATCTGATATATCTGATGGACTTCTTATGGCAACATACAATGACTACTTCACATGGATTTTTACAGACTTGCGTATAAGATATTTAATTTAAATTTAACAAGAGACTTTAAAAACTCCAAGTTTTGCTTTCCTTTCTGGATTAGTGTAAAATACATAAATTATTTTTAAAATGTTCTGACATGTTTTGGTTTTGTTTTTATTTTTTTTACCCTGACATGCTTTTTTTCTTTTCATTTGTTGGTCCAGAAAACAAATTGAAAGCGCTGGATGTATGGGTAGATTTCCCATAACTAAACCAGTATTTGTCTTATGTCTTTCTACGCTTTGGAAATCTTTTTATTTAGTTGTCTTCAAAAGAAGCCTTGAACTGAGTAGGAAAAATCTGGATTTGGTCACCAGAGTGTGAAGTCAAAACCTGGTGTGTCTCTGAATCTTGTTATGTCATATGACCTACTGGAGAAATACATAATTTTTTTTGGATCCCTGCTTTGAGGGAAGAGCACAAGTAGAATTTACGATTTGCTCTTTTACCTGTTTCTGGCTTCCCGCATCCCTCTCTCGAAACCACTGGTAAACTTAAGAACTTGTGGGCTACCTACTAGGAATCTAGACTGAATCTTTACTTAATCTGCATACCCTTTTACGTTAATGCTGTAGGGAATAAAAGTGTTCTTGTACTTCATTAACTGTTAATAGTCACACTATGATTTCCAGATTTACAGTTTTCATTACTAGAGGCAGCAACATTTAGTTATAAAGAAAGCTTTTCATTGAAATAAACTAATTTCTGTGCAATTCGATGCTGATTTATAAGACTGTGAGTTTTATGAAACTCCATGTAGGTGATTCCTTCAGCCAGGGAAGAAAGGATATATCAGTATGCAAAGGCTACAACTGCTTCAAGAAGGTATGAGGGGCTGATAAAAAAAATTCAAAGGCAGACTGGAAAAGTAGAGTAAACTGTCCATTAACCACTTAATTACTGATCTTCTGAGCCATATATGACTACAGGCTTAATGAAGTCAATGAAACGTGTGCAATTTGTATCCAAGTTAATTACAGGGACACGGCAATTTTCAAAAAATATTAATTTTATTTATCTTAGGAATGTGAATGCACAGACAAAATTTGTAAAACAAAAGCAATGGCAAATGGGATGAATAAAAATACTTTAATGTCATTTAAATTATTGCAAATTCTTGTTTTACAAAGCTCCGTCATCAGCCTAAAATCCATTTGCAAATGATCTACTGAAGCTAAAAATGGAATGTGGTCATGTACATGTGTAAAACAAAAATGTGAGGCTTAAATGTTTTTAAATTATCTGATTTATTGGTAGCTAGAAACTAGAATCTGGTTTACAATTGCAGTCTCATTCGCAGCATGGATCAGCTACCTACAGTTGAGGTGTAGATTTTACAAAAGCAATTATTGTTCAGTTATCACTTCACTTGCAAAGCGTGTGCGTTATGAAAGTAGGTCATTACAGCCATGTCTTCTCTCTTTTTTTCCTTTTCCTGTTCTTTTGGGTTTTTTCTTCTTTTTAAAACACTGATTTCTGTCTTCTAAGTCAATATTTATTTAGGCTAGACTTTTCTGTGTTCTCTTAATGTATGACTCTCCCCAAATTATTATGAATGCACACATATGAAGTATGCATAAATTATTAGACTTTACACAAATAACACAATTTTAGTTCAATAAGTGCCAAACTTCCCGCTTGGGGTGCCAAAAATATCCTCATCACAAATTCCTCTCCCCTCAGTTTTCTAAATCTAGAGGCGCATAAAGCCAGATGATTATGTCTTGTATTCCATTTTTGACCAAGTTCTGGGGGATGGTGCAGTTTCCTGAAAGGGAGGGCAGTACCACTGAGCTCCACTGAGTCGTACCTTTGCTGGAACTCTACATGAGAGATCCCCATTCTAGGGCTAGGTCCTTTTATAAATTTTGAGAGGACCATAATTCTGCCCATGCCTTATTTTACTCCTGTTACTACTTTAAAACAAGAATCGCTCTTGATGATGGAAACTGATAACTAATGGAGGGCAAAAAGGGGAAAAACCCCCCAAAACAAAACAAAAAGCTAATAATCATAGAAAGCCTGGAGAAAAATGTTTTCTAAGCATTTTAATAAGGGAAATAGCTATTAACCCTGAAGACCAAGCTTGATAGTTCATTCAACTACGTTTTTTCATGAGTGCTCTTGTTAAGTGCTGTGCTGAGGGGGATGAATTCAAGCATGGCCACGAGTGTAAGAAGACTTGGATTTCATGTCCATTAAGATGACAGACAGCTTGCCAGATGGCGCCAATGGAAGCAGCACTTTTCCTTTCCAACTGTAAATGCCTCATAGTGATTAAAATAATGAGACTGAATTGCTGCAGTGGCTGGAGCAGAGTTCTGTTTCCATTTGAAGGGGGTTTGTTGCAACACATGCCTCTCTCACCATCTAATAAATTGGAAAAAACTAAACAAACAAACAAGAAGTGGACAAACCTGGTCTATGGAGTTATAATAGCAGGTCAGTGGTAAATGTCACAAATTAAGAAATTTTAGTTAATAGCCATATATTTGTGGGAGCCAATATCCATAAATTATTTTAGGAACATCCATAGATGCTTTGTCCAGCAGGCAAGAGTGTAATTAGCTAAATTGTATTTTAACACATTAAAGAGAAGAGGTATAAATACCATTTCAATCATAGCAATCTAATGCATTCAAAATTTTCTTGGGATGAATGACTGCTTTGCTAAAAGTGGTGTCTCACAAGCATCTTTGATCTTTTCTCCCCAATCACAAGTTGCTCAGTATTTTTGTCAGTCTGTTCTGTATAAACAGAACTTTTCTTTTCTACAATAATTTTATTTGTATTTGTGAGTATTTGTAATTATTTGACTCTTGTTTAGATAATGATGTTTTGGACTTTTCTATTAGTTTCCATGGAATAGTTTCAGGGAGTAGTTTTCCACATACATTTCTGAGATTTCTGTATGCCAGAAAGATTCTTACAGATAGCACTGACTTACCTGAGTAAGCAAAGGAAGAGTCCTTAATGAGGGGAAAGAAATGAACAATTTTGATTTCAATTATATTTGTGTTCTCCTTTGACCTAAAATCTGCTTGGATCCAAAATGCTAATAGTGTGCACATTCTGCTTCCGAGTATTTTGTTCAACAGTTGGTATGCTGGCAAAATCAAAGAAAAATTATTGAAATATTTGGTGACAACAAACTATTAAATGAGGTAAATGAAACTAGTGTTGTCTATTTGGGATGCCTATTTTAGGCTTTCTTTTGAGATACAGAGTTCAAAGTAAACATAGACTGCATTTTTAGAAGTGCTGGGGTCGATCTCAGCTTCCATTAAATTACAGAATGGAAAATCAACCTAGAAATTGATGATTTATGAATGTACCTTTAGGCATTCAAGTATTGGGGTTAAGATATATGAAAATGTTGGAAAGTATTACATTAATACTGCTTATAGTGGTAACTTAGTGACCTAATTTTCCAAAAAGCCCATTGAAAGTTGATGAGATATATGTGGCAAAGTACTCAGTTTCTTTTAGAAGAAACTTTCTTTAGTCAGTAAGCTCTTAAATGTCACTGGAAAGCACTATGTCACATTTTGGTTTTAGTCCAGCTTCAGTAGTTTATATTGGCTTTAGTGAGACTAATATTTTGCTTTCACATTCACAGGCTAAAAAGATTATATTCATTTATATTTTTCCAACTGATAAATTCAATAACTAAGTATCTACTTTTCAAGACATTTCTAAAAACATGATGATAACATTAAATGGATTTTCTGTGGCACTCTTCAATACAATGGACTATCATGTGTTGAGGCAAGATTGTTTCATTATGATTATATGGCATTCTTGAAAACTTTTCACTCAGTATGGTGTCATTAGAACTGATAAATCAATGAAAATAACTGAACAACTTCTACTAATTTTATTTTGACCTGATTAACTCTGCAGTGTAAACTGTATGGATCACAAATCCTATATCACTGTATGTTGAAAATCAGTAAAAAAAAAAGTAAGCTAATAAACAATATCACTGACTTGAAAATTGTGTAGATACCTCTTTAACTCAGGTGATAAATATTCCTGACAAGTTCAGCATGACTTGTGGAGGTTAGCATAAAGCTTTATGCCTTATTTGAACAGAGAAGGAAGAGTCCCTGTATGCTGTCTTGTAAAATGAATTAACATAATAAGTTACAGAATAGCAAATGAATGGTTAATAACTGAGCAAATTTGACTGACAAATACATGGAGCGTAAGTAAGAGAGAAATTAATCTCAAAAGCATTGTATTAAGCTAGATAAAAGAAAAAGGAAAGAGTCCCTGTTATATTTCTCTGCAACCAGCTTGGTCTCAAGAACCTCCTTTGAAATGCAAAAGTTTCTGTTACTGTTCTGCATTTATTTCAGCTCCCAAGGGAGGTGTTGATCAGTCTTTCCAAATGCATCCGTGACATTCATGGATAAACCTGTTAAAACAGCGAAAAAGCAAATATGAAATCCCATCTCCACTGAACAAAACTTCCTCTGTTTTCAGTGCTATCCAGAATTTTCCTCTGTGGCGTGTGGCTTTGCAAGTAAATTAGCATTTTGTTTTCAGAACTGTATGTGTAGAAGTCCAGAGATATGAATGCAAAAAGGGTCTCCTATGTGCTGATTTGTAGATTCAGACAGATGGAGCTCTGTTTAAGAAAACATTGTTTAGGGGGCCACCTGAAACTCAGCACATCCAACAGAGCATTTAATTGTTTTTCCTTTAAGTACGAAGATGACTTTCAGCATTTTATCCTCTTAAGTGTTATTCAGAGATGTGTACACAGGGATGCTATTCACAAAACGAATGAGGCAACCTGTATTCACCTTGTTAGGTTTTCAGTTGGTAGAAAAAGGAAGGGAAAGAAGAAACTAGAGAAAAGACTTAAAAGCAAATAGCTCTTTGTGGGGCCTGATTTCTCTGATGAGCCCTAATGGGCTCTTTGACCAGCCTCACCTGGGAACCTCCACAAATCCAGCCTAGCCCTTGCCTGAGGTGTAGACCTCTCTCCAGCCCCATCTCCGGTCCCCTCACCAACTGCTCCTGACAGGAATTTATCTGGAATTGGTTCACTGCCATGTCTAGGGCTAATGACGGGCCCTCTTACCAGCACTGTGTTCTGCCTGCCATGTTCAGGCCCTGGGGATGGTGTCCTGTCTCTGAGAACACAGCCATCACGGGGGTGCCCCTCAGCTCCTGGCTCCCCATCCCTAAGCAAGCAGCTGGCTCTCTGTGCCCTGGCAGCAATGCTTGTCAGCGCAGTCCTCTGTGATGAGTTCATTCTGTCACAGCCAAAACTTTCAGGCCCACCAGCTTTCCCTTTGATCTCCTCCCTTAACAGAACACATCTGTCAAGTTTACAAAACTGACACACAGCTATCAGATTCGTAAGCTTGAAAGGAAAAAGAAATAGCTCTTTTACGAAACCAAGGATGAAAACAAGAACATTCTGTTATGCTGCTTGCAAATACAATAATAAAGCCATTGCAGAACAGAGGAAAAGAAAATTATATGCCATTTTCTAAAGTTAATTTTATACACAGATGTTCTGTAAGGTACACTATTACCCAAATAACATAGGAAAAAAAAAGCAGGGACTTCACTGGGGCCATAATTTCACTCTAAATCTTCATATTTCAGATGTTTGTGTTAAAGAGATCATGAACTACTCTGACATGACTAGGGAAGTTTCCGCATGACCTGTTATTGTGCTCCCAAGGTAGGTCTCATTTCTTCTGTTTTACTGGTTACATTGGTGAGACACCCAGAGATCTTTAAGCTAATCAAGACTCTGTGCTATATAGTTATATTAAATTTTAGTTTCCACTCTGGTGAATTTATAAACAAGTGTTGAGACAGAGCAGATGAGGAGCCAGAAGATGAAGGTATCTGTAATAATGGAGTGATACAGTTTTGTTAAGCTGGCTTTTCTAGATGAGTTATTTTGTTTCTTATCAGCTGGGAGAATTTTCAAGATGGTAAAGCAGATGAAAAATTTAATTTGCAGTGACATAATGATGTGGTTCTGAGGACTTTAATCAATGTTCTCCCATACAGAAGGACCAGAATAGGAGTATAGATAAGGGAGCTTATAAGAAAATCCCTCCCTGGGACTGGTAAGATTTATAAAAAATACTGAATATTAATACCAAAATTGGTATTGATGCATTGGGATATTTCACTTTGATCCGAAACTCGGCATTTAAAAGTTACTAAAACTAATAATCCAGATATCACAACAAATGTGTGCTTACCTCTGTCACTGGCAGGAGTTTGATTACATATACCTTCCACTGAAGAAGAGTTTAGAGTGTTCTTGTATTGATATTTAAGGACTCTTAGACATGAGTGCAAGATGGTTATGAAAGGGGAATAATGAATGCAAACATGAAGCCCAAAGCTATTTAATAACTTTAACCATATTTAACACGAAAAGAAACAAACCAATCCAGAGTTTAAACTTCAGACAGTTCTATTACCATTACTTGACATTGCCAAAATTCAAAGAGAGACGGGCTGTAAATACAAGGCTCATGAGACAGGAAGTACCAAGTAATAATTACTTTGGTGTATCATTAAAACAAACAAAATTGACACTATTGAAAACAATAAAGATTTCAAAAGACACAGGGAAAATAATTAATCTTGAATATTTACTGAGTAACCAGTAAATAGTACCAGGATCTCATCAGAGTACATTTCCAGATATATGTTTCAGAAATGCCTAATTTGGGTTTATGGAAAATGTGATCTTCAGTTAAACAGTTGTGTTTTAAATTCTGATTCAGTCCTTCCCTAAATGCCAACAGCTAGACTTTGCAACATTAATGAAGACTTTCAACATAGCTTTTATCTGCAAATTATTTACTTCACAGATCAATTTTTATAGTTGTACTTGATATCTTGAGAAATGTCTCTATGCTTTATAAACTACAGATAGAATTCTGCCAGTCTAGGTATGATAAATTTACTTCAGAGAGATCTCTTCATTAACTTAGCAATCATTAACACATTATATTGGATATCCAATTTAATGTGAAATTTATAGTTTTTAGAAAAAACAACAATATCTGCCTGAATTTACCTCCGAAAAATACTCTGTGTTCTGGTTTTGTTAATTTTAAACCGTTGGCCTCATGTAATTGAAAAGTGACTTGCTCTGGTACATGGACAGACTAAGAAAGAAAGAGAATGAAAAAAAACTCCCAAAAATGATATTCTGACCTGAAACTTTGCAGTGATCTCTTTCAGTTAAAAAGGAAGTGCCTTTCTGCTCTTTCTGTATTGTATATGCTCCAACTGAAATATATATTAATCATTAACTGAACTATACAACATGTAATCCTTTTAGAGTTCATGTTTGTAATGCTCTCTTCTTTTCTGTTTTCCCATACTGCAGTCTAGGACAACTCCATAAACCTATGATTAATTTTCTACATATGGTTTACACAGAGTTTTTGTCTGAGTCTTTATTAAAATTGATATATCACAGAATTAGAAGCCATGCTGTGAATCTGTTTAGATATTAAGAACAAATCTGTACATAAAGCTGTCCATGTTTTGCAGAATCACAGAATGTTCTGAGTAGGGAGGGGCCCACACGGACCATCAAATCCAGCTCCTAAGTGAATGGCCTACACAGAGATCCAACCTGCAACCTTGGCATCATGCTCTGACCAACTGAGCTAATCTCATTACTTACAGTATAATTAAACAATATAGAGATTTATTTTAAATCAATGGTGCCACAGGCCAATATCATTGACACAGTAATAACAATTACATTGACCCAAATAATCTCATCTGCGTGCAGCAATGCTGTGCTCTGCAATGGAAATATCATTACATTTTATACAGAAGCAGCAAAGATGATGACACTGGCAAACTGACCATTAAATAGAGTCCATCTGCAATGGACCGGGAATAGGTTTTATTGGTCATAATAAAAATTACATGTATAACATTTGATAGCTGCATAAGGTGAAATGGCCATCAAACTTTTCCAATGCCATATCCTGGGTTCATCGGTATGGAGAGCTTTCTTTCATCATTGTCATGGTCACACACAGCATGCTCTGTAAAATTTCTTACTTCTGGAGAGAGGCTGTTTCTGTCAGACACATTTTGTATCATTCTCCATGTCTCATGTCACTGAAATAAAAACTAAGCAGCCACCGAGCAGCTTAGGTAGTAAAATTTTTTAAATCTTGAATTTTTGAGAATCATTTTGCTGTTGGCAGATGTCCTCTACGGATCATAAAACAAACTCTCAATATCTTCTTTTTGGTGGTACTGAAATAATAAATATGTATACATATACTTAATAAAAAATGTAAATTATTTTGATATAACTGTATGTCACATATTTATTATATAAAATATCTAAGTGTAAAAAGTTGTGATAACAAAATATTCCAACATTCCTCCTTTTTTTCTGCTGCTGATTAGAAGCTTACCTGCAGCTCTTTTATCGCTCTTCAAGAAGTTAGTCTTCCCCTCACTTCTCATGTTTTTTTTTTCTGATCTTTAGTTCCTGTTTGCTTATTATCATTGATGAACTTGTTGCCTGACTAACAGATAGCTGTGGCTGCGAATCACATCTCTTCTACACTTTATTCGTTTGGAATACCAGCCTCTTAATGTGGAAGGAAATTAAAGAGAGTTTCCTAATTGAAACAAATTGTTCCAGCAGCGGCATTCGTTTGCACAAGATCCTGTAGAGAAAGCACTACAGATTTCCAAGGAAAAGGGCAGCTATATAATACTCATCTTAGTCACAGCAGAGTTTTGGGAACTTATACATCTAAAACTAAAGTTTTCTTGGATTGTTTGGTCTGGTGTTGAGCTTCTTTAGAGCCTTGGCTGATTTGTGACAAAGAAGATTAACTTTATCACTACCACTGGAACCTACAAATAAATTCTTTAGCCAAGCCGGATACCAGTGAGAGAGGTACCCTTCCCTTAAACTTGGGAAACTTGGGTCGTTGCAATCCTATTCTCTGCACTGTTGTCAACATCCAAACCCTGCTCTAGATAAACCTGGCTGGTCTATACTGCATTTTAAACTTTTAAAAGTAGTATTGTAGATGCAGTGGTTTAAGTGTAGATAAGGTAGAGTTTGTAGGGAGAACTGACATCTTTTGTTGTGCCGAGTGATATAGCTGACAAAAAAAGGAGTGCTACAGAGGGATTTTTAATCCCTTATAGTAACAACACAACAGAGAATACTAAAGAATGACAAAATTGAGCTGAGATTTTCTTTTTCTGGGAGGGAGAAATAAAAAAAATAGGACTTTTATCCTCCGTTGTGTAATGGGATTATACAGAGGCTAAACAGTTGGGTGTCCTGCCCACTCATAATTTTGAATGGAAGCAGCCATTCCCAGAGAGTCCACCTGAAAAGAACTACTCTGCAGAATATCTGGAGAAGGCTGTATCCTCACCCAGGCAAGTAAAACTCCCCAGTGCATAAAAGTGTTGTGTGCATCCTTTTGGAGAGAGGGAGGCAAGAAGGCAGTAAGAGTGACAAAAGGAAGGTAAAGGGTCCTAGGTCTTCTTGGAAGCAGAGAAATTTTAGCTGAAATTCGAGACACCTGGCAATTTGATTTACTTGTCTGATTTATTAATATCCTGAAATATATAGCAGGAGATTTGCAGAACTTTACATGCCTCCTCTCAACTAACCAAGAGTTCTTTCAGTGGTCAGTAATTACTTTCTTTTGATCTTTGTTTAAAGCCCTCCCCCCAGTAAATTTAATTTTTTTCTCTGAAAGAGTTTCAGGAGTAGCATTCAGAAATTTGTTCTTAAAATACACCTAAAGAAATTGGTGAATAACCTGCTTTGAAATAGTACCTGAAACAGGATAGCGATCCTTCCCATTCTCTCACTGGCCTGAATATATTACAGAGCCAGTTAGGTACTCGTGAAATACAGAGTTATCTTGAACCTCTTTGACTTTCCAAATCTTTTGACTGCATTTATCTGCAATATATAACTAATTCTGAGATGCTGGGTACTGTGTAGATTTGTTATTACAGTAACAAAACCTCCTTTTCAGGTTATTTGTAAAGCCTCAGTGATGAAGCACTTTATCAAAGCATATGGAGCGACAAAGCTAAGAGGAATTTAGGTTTTATTTTCCTATAGAAAGAACGCAAACTGCCAAGAGGAATAGAAAACAAACAAGACTACCTGAAGTATATTCTGTACAAGAATACTGTAAAAGGTCTGATATTTTGATATGCTTTTTGTGTGATCTATGCCTTGATCTCAAATAACAAAACAATCTACTAAAGTAACAGCCTAAATTTGCATATCTGACTGAATATTCATGTGACATGTATTTAAAAGGCATTCAGCTGCAAAGGCTTCACAGAGTGTCTCTGTAAAGGCTACCTAATACTTTGCATTTCTGTGAATGTTTCTCAGTTAAGCAAATAACACCTACTTCCAGCTTTCTAATTTGTCATAGTAGGAGCTGTAAGAAAACCTAAAAAAAGGAAAAATATTCCCAGCAACCCACATGGCCTGAAGCTATTATATAAAGATTACAAATCTAAACACTATGCTAAGATCAATCCTCTAAGAATAAAAAATTAGGTAATTTTTAATTATTATTATTAGTATTATTATTTTACTGAAAATGAGCTATTTCACTGTCAGTCCATCTAGAGTCTTTTACAGATTTTATCTGGCACTTATTTAAAACAAGGCCAGAGTATCAAAGGCAAGCTGCCACAGATCAAACTCAGTAAAGCTGACACTGCACAACTAAAATGAGATCAGGGAACCATGTCTCAGAACACAGGTTATTGATACATAACATTATTAACTGAAGTTTGTAAAGTTTTTATATTTTCATAGAGTTTCAGATCAGAAGGCATTATTTCACCTAATTTAGTCTCTTTTATATCACAGGCCTCTGTGGTTCATATTACCAGTGTCAGGAGGTCTTAATTAGACTAAAGCATTTTGTTTCTTAGAACACTGAGACAGCAGAGGCCACAGAGATTTTGGTGTCATCAAGACATCTGTCTTGGCAGGAGGCTGGTCAGGTAATATCTACATAGATGATTTCAGCAGTTAAGTACAGCCTGCAGAGGAGGTGCTAAATCTCCAAGTCATGTTCTACATTGAACACACTTTTCCACAGAAATTTCTTTCTGGCACCAAAGTTGCTTTTTGCAAAATCTGTTGGTTTCACATGACAGGTTTACTTGTCCATGTTTTCTCTTTTGTGGAAATCAGAGTACAGGGTGCCTGGACCACTAGCCTGCATGTGTTTGGCATATGGATAAGAATTAGTCCTTCATCTTAGGAGACTTGGACTCCTTTTCACGCAGTGAAGTATAGCCAAAGAGACTGTAAAAATGTGAAAAGGCCAGATCAGATACAATAATGTTAAAAAAACCTAGCTGCAGTAGTTCATCCCTTTCAACAAACTGCTTCTATCTTTGGCCAATTTATTGTTCTTCAGGCAGAACAAATCCTCCATTCCACCCAGGTAAACTTCAGCATCCATACGGAAAAGATGAAAAGAAGACGACAGTGTTAAACTGTGATGCAGAAAACTGACAGTAATTCTTGTCTTTTATATGAAGTGTCATAGGCATATGAGGTAGTCTGTCAACCTTCATCTTATTAAAGCCCCAGACTGGAAAGGATGAACAGTAAGGCTCATCAATCCACAAATTCCAAGGCCAGAGGCAGCCCCCCTCTTGGGGGAGATATAAAACTGGATTTTTTATACAACTCCAAATGCTAGCCAGCTCTCAAAAAGGTCCTAGCCATGTTGGCTGTGAGAACCTACCTTTTCAGTTTAAATATATGCATGTACATGTGAACAGAGGCATTTTCCTTTTTTCACCTGTGCTAAACATTCATTTATGAAGACTTCTGAATATTTTGACTTCTTGTTCAAGCTGTAATTTTTGAAGTATTAGGTGTTGTCTGTAATTTTCTTAGATTACAAGTATTTCACAAGGTGATTGTTAGAGAATGATGAAAAAGACCATAGAGAAGATGCCTCTAGCTAATTAATATGTGACTGGGACAAAATCAAATATCTTATGCTTAAGACAAACAGCAATTTTTTTCTTTTTCTGGAATACTCTGGACATTTTTACAAATTGGAAGCTTAGAGAGCTAAAGATACTATTTTTATATCTGAGTTTCCTGTTTTTTTTTTTTTCCCTGAACTCACCTAGTGCTTTTTTTGGAGCTGTATAAACATACCGCCCACAAAAATCTTTAAGTTAAGAAGTTGTCTCACTTAACTAGAGCGTTGTTAAGAACTACTTCATTTTTTAGGTGACTTTTCTTCTTGCTAGCTTTGTTTGATGCCTCTAGGTCTTAACCTGAAAGACACAGTCAGTAGTTGATATCTCTTCACATTCTCTTTTCCTCTCTGTTTTATACACCTCAGCTACATTCCTTCCAGTCATCTGGATAATTAACTCTAAATTACTTTATCTTCAAGAATTTCATTATATACTAGTAGTTCCACTAATTTATAGGGGATAATTGTCAGGCTGATCTGCCTATAATTCCCCATGGTTTTGTAAGTTGAATATATTAGGATGGTGTTGGCAGGACAAGGCTGTCTTTGGAAGGTTTTGAATTTTGCAAGATTTGTTAAGTATCATTAGTAGTTCATCAGTGTCCTAAGCTACTTTGTTTAAGACTCTTGGCTAAAGATTTTCAAGCTGCTGGTTTGAAAATACTTTCTTTTAGCAACAAGTAGGTCTTTCTTTCCTGCTCCTCAGCATCATCACCGTGGATATTTGCACTTTTTCTATTCCAGCTGTAGAACAGAAGTATCTGCTCAACACACTCTTCTTTCAGCAATTCTACCAATTGCATCTAACAGTTGATTTACACAAACCTCAGAATTTTCTTTGTTTCTTTTGCTAGAAAACTGCTTTTCAGTGAAAAGATTCAGAGCAGTTGCTGACAATCAGACCCTTTCAGGTCAAAGATCTAAAATTCAGGCATCTGAATTCCCAAGTCACCTTTTACAAATGTGTGTTAGGAAACAGACTGACTAAAATTTTGTACCTCAGGGGCAGGAGGCACATGCTTTTGATTAGAATAGAAATTGCCATGTTGTTTTATACTCACGTAAAATAAGAAACATTTTTTTTGTATTCTGTAGTGTAGGTGACTTGCTGTTAAGGAACTATTCGCTGAAAATATATCCTTAAAAACTAAAGCTAAAGAAACATAGAGAAACAAGTATTTTGTGCTAAAGTAGTGCCACAGAAATATACCATTTCTCTTTAGTCTCCTAAAACATACAATAGGAGTTTTTGAATGCCTGCTATAATTACACAACATTCTACTGTAAAAAAAAAAAGAAAACCCCTTTATCCATCCACAAGATTCCTTAATTGGCCTAGGAGACTTGGATGAAGGAATTATCTTGTGCAGCTGTTTGTAGCATTGCATGGCATGTTTAGAGTTGACAGAGACAGATGACACTATAATTGACAGTTTACTTTTCTTATATATTTTTTTTTAAGCTAGAAGATCAATTAGACATCTTCAAACTTTGGAAGGGAGAAATAGCTCTGTTTCTATTTCCAATTATTTTTATTCTGCATGACATGCTGAAACCTGTCATAGCTAAGACCAGATTGTCCAGTTTTAATATGGTTCACTGTCTTTCATCAAAATAACTTCTATTACACTTTGTTAAAATAAACGACGCTGCTAAGGTTATTGGAGGCATGTATCTCAGTTTATCGTGAGCCTGGAAAACTAGATGTAGAGAAATACCCAAGTAGCTTATTTACCTCAAATTAATCATGCAAACAAAAGAGAGGATGCTTCCGTGGGCAAACTAAAGTTGCCTCTTTGTGGAAGTCTTTCTAAAACGGTAGTGGTCCTGGGAATTGCAGAACAAAACCAAGCAGTCACCTGCAGTGTTGCTGCTCACAGTCTTCTAGGCAGCAGTCTCAAATGACTGGATTGCAACCTGTCTGTGTTGGAGACAGAAGCGCTGAACTTAATGGCGTCCATGGCGTGCGAGGATTGGATGACGGAGTGCAAACACGCATGAACTCAGGAAATAAGGTATGAAATCTTTTCCTGAAATAGTAGCTTGCCCGTTTCCTTCATGATAGCCTACTGTTCTCCAAAATTTCTCCACTTTACTCACTCCCAATAAGCAGGCAATTATACACAGTCTGACAATATACCTCTTTTCCCTAATTATCCAGTTGTAACTAACAGGTATGCCCTTGGTCCAACACCGACCAGCAAATGAAGCTGAAAAACAGTTAATGATTTTGCCTTTCCAGAAAAAGAATGAAATATTTGATTTTCCTCTCTACATGCCAATTTTTATACTTTTGAGGAGGAAAGGTACACACGACGGAGAGTCTAGGTGGGGAAGGTAAATTGTTCTGTAGAAATAAACAGTGACAGCTTCCAAAGAATCCTTGCATGTGTGTGTGGATGTGCACATGGGTGTGTGTATGTGGGGAAGAGACATGAGCTTGAGAGGTTGTTGGTAGGTGTGGGGATGTGTTGGGGGTTGTCTACAGGCTCCTGACAGGAATTGACAAAAATATAGAAGGGAAAAGGTGATTGATGTGGAAGGCTAACAGGAGCAGAGAGGAGACTGAAAGCAAGTTGTACAGGGAAAGAGGGAAATTAATTAGATGGGAAAAGATGCCAAGATAAATACCAGACTCATATAAATTTAAAGAGGAAACAAATACAGTTAAGCAAAATGAAACAAAGCAAAAAATCAAGAAAAAGCTAAAAAAAACCTCAACACATGCAAGGAGACCTAAGAGCTGAAAAAATGTTTACTTAATGAAAGCTTGAGGCAAATATGTTTTCTCTGTTTTAAAACGTTAACCAGGAACAAATTAGTACAAGAGAAAGAAGAAGTCTCATTTCCTAGTTTGCCTGAGGCAGCAAAGAGTCCAAAGCTCAAATGATGAAGGAACATTATTTAGCAGAAATTGGTGTTCAGAAAGAGCTGTGATCCTTTGTATTGTGAGTGAATGCAATTGTCATGAAAGAAAGAAATATTTTTTCTGAGCTGGAAGACTGCACATCAATAAGCATTTTTGACCCCGCTGCTCTTTGATTTCGTCTGCAGGACCTCCTGTTATATCAAGACACAAGACATGTCTTTCTGGGATGTGCTGCTGTGAAGCAGAAAGCTGGAAGAAGCTGCAGTGGTTATGAATGATTGATGAAGGCCAGAGAAGAAAGATGTTTGGTTTTTTGTTTGTGGTTTTTTTTTGTTTGGTTTTTTTTTTTTTTGATTGCTTCTGATATTCATTATCCTTCACGAAGCCTGTCCTGGCAGCTTTAGATCATAAAGATAAGGACACGCTTGAAGACACAGCAGTAACATTAAGGGTCATGAGGCCCTAACGCTTCTGAACTAGTCATGGAAGCCCACTGTCTTGTGAATCTGAAGTCCTTCTTTGCAGCTGTAAACAATTGCATGAGGAAGGTAGGACAGCATTCCATATTGTTATGGAATCAACTTTCTTTCAAATCAGTATTTTTTGAGTGGGAGTTAAAAACTTGCATTTCTACATATGTGGCAAAACATAAGGGTCTATAAATCTTCAAGAAAACTTAAGTAACAGGAGAAGCTAAAGGACAGTATAGATTCACTATTCCTTGACCTCCAGAGAGTGGAACATAACTTCACCTTGGTAAAAACTATTCCAGGCTGTCAGCTTTCTGCATGTTCAACACCAGCAGAACAGTCCAATGCGATCTTATTTTTGCTTTCAGAGTTTCTCCTTTCAACAGCTGTGCTTTTGCTCAAATAGGAAAGAATGCATCAATTAACTGGTACAGCTTCTGTCCTTTGCTTTAGCCTCACTAGTTTTTTTATGCTCAGTTATTTACTTAGACTCTTTAGCAAGGCAAGTGTACACTCCTTTTCTGTCCCTGCTTCTGATTTGTTTATTTTCAATGAAAGCAGATGCACATTAGAACCACAGTTTTGGGTAATTTAGCGTGCGCCAAATTACAGTGATATCTCCAGTGCTTTGTACAACTTTACATCAATGCAAAAACGGTTGATTACTTCCTGTTGTCTTAGCAAACACCAGAGTAATTATTACAGTAATGCATATTGTTACCTTGATGTTGTTTACACCCAAGTGTTTTTCATCCAGTAGCAAAGCAAGCTAAAATAGCTGTAAACTGCAGCCCTGAGTCAATACTGTATCCATCAACAAAATAAAAAAAAAAATAGAAGGAAATGCAGGCTGTACACTGACAAATGGCAATGAATACATTGAACATAAAGTAAAGTAATAAATTAACACTTCTGTTTCTCTGCCTCAGTGTCCCAGAAAGCTGTATATGGATGATAGCATAACATGCTACTGATTTGTTGCAGCTGCTTCTCTCTTTTCTGTCAGAATGTAGCCCACTCCAGTTTTGTGCTCTATTTTCACTTCTCTTACAGCTCTAAAACTCAGCATTACACTCTTTATTAACATTTCTGTCAAATATCTACCCTTTTCAAAAAAATTACAGTAATTCCAATTCATAATTCCTCTTAAAAAAAAAAGGAAAACCTGTGTACTCTGGGTATATAAAATTGTTTTTTCTTATTAAGCTATTCAAGTGTCACTGCAATTTTTATCACTAGGACTGCAGTCATTACAGATTTTGGTTGATATGCAAAAGTGTGTTAGAAATGTGAATATAGCTATAAGATGTTCATTTTCAGAGTGCAGACACATTAAGACATGCATTTAAATAGTTCCTTAGTTTCAGTTTTATTTTTAAAGCTATGATCTTTAGGTGAAATTCTTTGGTGGCCTGGAGATTTAGGTTTGCCTGAGTCAATGGGCACTCAGATATTATGAGGCTTATCTCTATGTTTAAAAATCTTCTGTCTAAAACCTCTGGGTTTGAAAAACTTAGATGAGAACTTTGGCAAAATCTGGGAAGTTTTCACCTTTCATCTCTTAGGTTCCTAGGCAAAATCAGAAAGATACTAATTTTCATTCTGAAAAGCTGTATTTCAGACACGTGGAAATAACATTAACTCACAGTCTAACTACCTGCTTTAGCTTTTGTTTGGTATAAGACTGAGACTGGGTTTTGTTGGATGTCAGTAGAGTAATTACTGTGTTTTTAGAGATTGTGACATTGGTATGCTTTGATATTTGCTATCCAAAATAAAACGGTCATTAACAAAAGGTCAAGTTAAGGAAAACACACAGAAACATTGGCTTATAATACATGAGCACAGACAACTAAGTTAGTAAGATTTAGCCAGGTTTGCATGTTAGCTGTCTGAGACGATCTGATTTAATCTCTATATTTAAGACTAAAATTAACATTTTATTTCCTACCAGCAGTCACAGGTGGCAGTCAAAGAATAGAACCTTAGGAATGCACTCTTTTTTTCACAGTACCATAATTCTAAGGTTATTTTGCAAGATTTTATTTTGATTTAAATTTTATACATCTGTTTTTCCTTTTCTTTCCCCCAGTGCTGGTGTGTCTGAACTATGTGGGAAAGCACTTTTAAAGCTACAAGACCAGGAAAATAGAAATCAAAGATAAAGGACTGATAGGAGTCTTTCTATCCCTTGCTATAGAAGGGAAAGAGAAAAACAGAGGAAAAAAAGTAGAATTTTTAAAGGTTTGTTTTTATTTACATTTTAGTGAGACGTTAGTAGAAATGTGATTCTTGTCATAATTAACCTGATTTAATATAAATTCTACTCCTTGAAGCCTATCTTTTTTAGAGCAGGAAATTAATTTGGTGACTTAAGATATGTAATGCTGATTGGGTTCAGTATTGATTTTTAAGGATTAACAACAGTGTCATAAAATCAGGTAGCATTTAGAACTCAAACTTTAAATCTTAGTTTGATTGTATGTCAGTTTATTAAATGCCCAGATAATAATTACAGTCTAGGACTGTCACCATCAAGTCTATTGTCAGGAGCAGTGTGTTTAGGCTGGAGTTCGTTCTTGTGAAATGGACATACAGATGCACATGATTAATCCTTACGAATATTTCTCTCTTTTTTTAACCTGCCCCCATTTTTTTTTCATTTTGAGCATATTTTCTCAATAGTCCTCTATTTATTCTTTTTTTCTGTGTTCAGTTTCTTGTTCAGACTGATGTCTCTGGTTTTGTTTCTTGAGAATTTAGATGATTGAGCTTTATTCCTAGTGTTTCTAATTTTGCATTTATAATCAAGCTCAGCTAACCAAACTCTTCCAAAATGTATGAAAACTTGTGAAAATCACTTGTCCAATTTACATGGCAGAAGGTTTTGTACCAGCGTAGACCTTGATACATGTTAGTACTTTTTTTTGATATGTAGTGCAAGCCATCTGTTAGGAAGCCAGTAGTAATATACATCTTCTGCATCATAGTCCTATGTTTCTTTGCCAAACCCATGGAAAATAAGACAACACAAAAAAATCTTAGTCATTACATTACAATAAATGTTCTTCCTAAAATGCAAACCAAAGCTATTAAACTTCATAGTCTCCTTCCAAGGCTGACCTCGATGAACTTGTGTGCATTACATGGAAGGGCTATTCAGCCTTCTCTCTTCCTGACGCCAAAATGTAGAGCAAATTAATTATTAAAATCTCATTAATACATTTAATGTTATTGTTGGAAGTGGAAACCAACACATGGACAGGAAAATTTTAGTCCTGCTCTGTAATGGACTGGCTTAATTTTCAGTTGCTTCAGATGTGAAGAATGCAGACTTAGAAAATTAGATATTGTTCCTTTCTCATGTGCTGCTGAACCCTCAAGAAAAAATATAACCCAAAGTGAATCTTGGTTATGTTTATGTTTTCTTTTCCTCTTAATAAGGGTAGTTATCATTTTAGTGGAATGAACACATCTCTTTTTTAAGGGATTCAACTTAGATAGTCATCTACACATTGCTCAATAAAAATACATTTAAAAGAGTTGCTCAGTAGCCAAGAAAAATTACCAAATGTGTGCATGCTTCTCTCTGCATTTGTGAAAATATCTTTTCTTTGCTGGTCAAAATGTCAAAACAAAGTATCAAATAATACAATGAAACAGGAGAAAGCCACAATCAAAATTTTGACATTTTTAAGCATTGGCAAGGAATTTCACTAACTGGCTAACTAGAACCACACTTTGTACTTTGACAAGGGGTATAATGTAATTGCATAATTGTCTTTGGTCCGTCCTCTTTATTCTAAATCGGAAGCAGCTTATCAAGGCTCAAAGTTACATATTTAACAAACTAAGAGTTTGTGTGTGACATGCTCATTTACTGTCATTGGTGGTTTTTTTTTCCGTGTGAAGCAATATCAACACAGAGAAGGAAATTCTAGCTGGAATGTGGAGAGCATCAAGGAGAAGCTGGGCTAGTTTCAGAATGAGCTCTTTGGAATTTAAGCCCTTTGTTCTGGGAAGAGTAGAAAAGCTTGCAAATGCATTTTAGATGGTTATAATAGTCATTTTCCATAGTACATTTAGAGCTCTGATGTTGTATGTCTTGCATAAATACTAGCCAGTCCCTTTAGAGCACTGTGAAGCACTCTCCTTCCTTAAAGTGTTTGAGGAACAGAATCTTACAGACACCACCAAAATAAGAGAAGCTTAAAAAAAAATAATTGCATGCTTAAACAACTGTGGAGTGTCTACCTCACAGCAGAATCCTGGCAGTCCTGCTTTATACTGAGCCAACTTTTAAATGGTTCCTCAAGTCCTTATCAGATTTTTTATGTATGTGTTACACCAATTTTTTTATTAGGTATGCTCTATGTGCTGGGGTCAGTATAGAAGGAAATTATACAAGTAGGGCTTAGTAGGATAGTAATGATGAAACAGACTTTCACAGTTGCTGCTGCTAAAATCTCCACAGTTTCCCAGCAAGGGACTGCAACTCTGCTTGCAAATGTTTTCTCATGTGCAGCACACAGCAGGATCATAATCCTGGTTATAGCGATGGGAAATGGGACAGAAAGTGACTGACAAAGAGGAAGACCCCTTCTGCACTGAAGCAGCCTGATGTGCAATATTTTGTCTATTTAGAGCCATCCCTGTGGTCTGTACTAATGACATTATCTCCCAGGAGACCATTATCTGATGATTGCATCCCATCATGGGTTGCTCTGAGTGGCCTGAATGCTTTTGGGAAATATTATTTTTGTAACACCTGCTACATCCCTGTCTCCTGTTGGAAATTTAATTCCTCTTCTGTCCTGGTGCTTTGCTACATTTCCCACAGCCTGTTTTCCTCTGTTACGAAGCCAGTTTGGTTTCCCGTGTTATAGCTGTACAGGGCTACTGCTCCTATCAACTTTGTCTTGCTCATCATCTCTATATCAGTCTTATCTGATGTGGTGTCATCTTTGCTGCTGGCATATAAATTACATTTTTGATTCTCTGTGGTTTCTCTGAATTGAGTTAAGGCTTTTAAAAGCATGGGATCCGGCTCTGACAACTTGCCATTCCTGGAATCCATGGCTGTCTTGTCTTGTATTAATTCATCTTGTAAAACCCACTATTTCTGCGTTCAGCAAGAGTATGAGCTACTCTGTTAACATCTTCTACTGGTATTTCTTCATTACATCTGTCAATATTTTGCTGAAGGCACTTGCTCCTAGATACTTCTTCCTACTCAAGTTTTTATTTTCTGTTTTTCCCTCTCTGTCGTTGCTGGGGAACTGCCTATTTGCATTTTATCATGTGGGGCAAGTTGTTATATTTGTATCAAAATATAGCTGAGATGAAAATTGCTGTTTTCAAACCAGAAAGATGACACCAGTATATTTATATGTTTTTAAATATGCCATATACTTATAACAAAATCACCGGGCTGGGTTTGCATATGGCTCGCGTTAAGCTTCCTGTGTCTCCTGGAGGGTTTCCTACTACTTTATTAAAATCATATGCCTTAATTTTTCATAATTATAAAAATATTTGAAACGTATTAAAATATTAAAAATGTGTTAAGATAGGATATGCTTTATCTTACAGCCTCGTTCTAGCTATTCTCAATTTTCTTTATCCGAATTTTTGAGGGATTAGCCATTCTTACCCACTGAGGTGAGATACTTTTCTAACACTTCATACTAAAAATGTGGAAAATGATACAGTTAGATGCTATTCTTTTTGTCCAAAAAAGCTACATGAAGAAAGCCCCATTTTAAAGACTTTAGGGCTTCTGAAATGTAAGAAGAAACAGAATTTTAAAAAGAGAAAACATCTAAAGGCTAATTTTTGTCTGTCTGAATCTTAAAGCAAAAAGCAGTCTTAAGAAAAGCATCTTACATGAACAGGGCACCTTAAATTGCAAACTGAGAACTCATGTTACAAAGCCCTTTCATTTTCAGAACTGTATGCAGAAATTACTGTGAACTTTTATGCAGGTTTCCCTTTTTCAGGGCTTTTTGAAGTTCTCCTTTAACTGTCTGCTCTGCATCCTGATTGAGGTTCAGCACATTTATATCCAAAGGAAATCACATCACGGCTGAAAGTAAATGGCATTGCTTCAGAAGACTACTGCTTCCTAAAGAAATAATTTTTTCAACCTCCTTTTGATCTTCCAAAAGAAATATTAATATAATTATTTGAAGCAGAAAAACCTTTAAGCTTTCAGCCATTACTATAACCTATAAAAATAGCCTTTTGTAATAAATTAATTACCTTTTCAGTTCATGTATTCATTTAAAACTGTCTGTACAGAATCACAGTGTTACCTGTAAGGGTAATTACAGTGTTACCTGTAATTGCCTCCTACCTGTAAGTGGGAGCTTGAACAAGGTTAGGTTATTTTTTGCTTCTGAACATTTTGAACCAAGTTACCCTTTTTTAAGAGATCCCAGAGTGGAGAGGGATGGACTATCTCGCCCAGCTATCAAGAGCAATGATTTATAACTTTTTTTCTGAATCTGCCTGAAAAGCCTGAGATTCTTTCAGAAAATGAACTGCTGGCAAGCTACACTTAACAGTTGGGAAGGAGGGATTTGGGTGGGATCATTTATCTTCTTTTATTTTTTTTTCCCCGCAGAAAGTGTTAGACTGATTTTCATGCCAAGTTGGAGTTCTGGCCTGTGAGGAGGGGCTAGGCAGTATATGCAGTAGAGGTCACATGGGTTTTTTCTCCTCTTGATGATCTATTTGGCAGAATCTATCACACAGTAACCCTCAAAAGGGTCTCTAAAATGTCCACAATGGGTATTGACTACTACGAATTGAATTAAGGGCCAGTTGCTGGAAACTATTGTGTCCATAGTATTTTCACCAAGGCAAGTCAATATGAGACGACTTTTGCTTTTTTATTTTGTAAGAAAATGCAAAATCTGTCTTTGAGCCCAAGCCTTCCCACAAGAGCTTTTAAACATTAAACTCATTAGACTTTAAAATAAAATTATACTACATATGAAACTTTTTACTTGCCAGCCAGCAAAAAGAGAAGAGGAATATATTTCTTATATTGCTCCTTGGAAGTAGCAGTTAGATGCTTTGGTATTCACCTGAACACAAAGATCAGTTTTTAGGGTCAGCTGAGGTTGGCAGAAGTTATTTTAAGCTGGTTTCTCATTTGAGAACCTGCGTCTCAGTTGAGGGTTCTGACTCAGTTGAAAGGGAGGGGAAAGAAACAAGCATTTAAAAGTCTTTTAAGAATGGGCACCTGTGTCCATCTACCTCTGTCAGGGAGTACCCTATGTTTATTTATTACCTTCAGTAGTTGTCTTTGAAAACTGTCTTTTATTCAGAGATACAGATATTTGCCCTGAAATGAGTGTCTTCCACTTGTAGAGTGAGAAGTTTTGGTTTCATCAAAATCAGTTATCTTTTCTGGGCAGAAATATGTCGGTTCTTTATTAAATACTACACCTTCCATGAACAGGAAATGTCTCAACTTTCAAAGGAACATTTAAAGACATTCTTTCTCATACAGTGGCTTTCTTTTTCTTTTTGATGAAAAAAGTTGATAGTAACAGGCTTTACAGGATCTTTGGTGAATATATTCTTTTGTCAACAACAATCCAAGTTATCATAATGCATCAGATCTCCTTGAGCCCATCATCCACGTTTTTATTAAAGAAAATCATAAAAATAAAATTCCATTTTTTAACTTGAGATTTAGCTTTGAAAGCCAGTAGGGTGGTGTTCCTCCTGGTATTCCCCAATTGAAATTTATTCTGATTTGACACATGTAGCAAAATTTCTTGCGGCTTAGTCCCACGTGATTCATTGTCTTCTTATTTGATTAGTTTCTGTGGTCCTTCTTGAATGTTTAGTGGATACATTGATTAAAAAAAATTGCTACATTATTTCATGTGTTTTGTAAAATTTTATTCTAAATGAGTGAGCAAAAAAAAGGCATTTTGCTTGTCATTTTACCAGCAGCCTCATCACTGTTAGCAGCCATAAAATGTGTATAGTAGACAGAAGTCATGACATAAATTATCATATTAATGTGCTCTTTTGATTTATTGATCATTGAGAATTTCCTCGATCTTTATATTAGTTCATTTCTGTTGTGCTTTCTGGGAAACAGTAAGTTTGGGAAAAGAGCGGTGCATTCAAAAATCATAATTAAAAGTAATGATAGAGGCGTAATAATGCACAGGAGAATCGTACGAGAGAATATGATTAAATACACTGCAGACTGGAGCGTCAGTGACATTGCACCAGAACAGAGAGTTCCCTGTAATACCTTAGGAGGTAAAGCCACCCCACCTTTTCTCAGTGCTGCTCATACTGAAGGAGGCTGCAAAACAGCTCGTTAGTTACAGCCAGATGTTTTCCACTCCAGACCACTGCTATTAAATGGCAGGTATTACTTGGCACAAGGATTAAACACACAGAGCTGTGAGCTGCAAAATGTATGTACTTATCACATTCTACACAGTGCTCCTCTCCCTGGTAGTATTTTCTGCTCTGCCAGGGATTGTCTTTGCCGGACATTGAGGAAGCTTCTGGCAGCTTCTACCAGAAGCCACCCCTGCTACCAAAACCTGGCCACAAAAACACAATACACACACGCCCACCGTCCTGCCAGGTCCTTTTCAGAAAGGTCAGCACTCATTTCCACAGCCTGTACCAATGTGCTGTGTGTCTCTGTCCCACAGCAACACTTACTGCAGCTGCTCACTGAACCTCGTGAAATTTTTGTTGGCCCAGCTCTCAGTTTTTTTACTCTCTCTCTCAAGACTCTGCCCTTTGTCATGTCATACAATTCCATCCAGTGTACTGTCATCTTCAACGTCCCTGAGAATCCAGTCTATGTCATCAGCCAGGTTGGTGATGAAAATGTTGACAAATGTGGATCCCATATTCAAGCACTGGCTTATCAGCAGCGGCCCTCATGTGCTGGGTCATTTCTCCAGCTGTCCAGCCAGTTCATGTGCCACTATGAGTCTGCTTGGCCAACACAAACATCCTTGCTTTACAAATTACAGTGCTGCTGGGGATGAGTATCTTCAAAGTACAGGGTACACAGTTTAAAGCAGGGTTATTAGGGGGGAAAAAAGCCACTAAGTCAACAAAAATAACATGCTGTAAAAAGAAGATGGAGCTAGAGGAGGCTACAGGGAGATCTGGGACATCACTGATAACTGCTACCACTGAGAACAAACCAGACAAACCAGGTGTTTTTTATGTGTGTCTTGCCTGAGGTAGAAAGGGAATGAGTGTTTTCTTGCTCTGCTACGATATTTCAGTGGGATTTGCCAATATTTTCTGAACCGAGTTGGATGGAGAGTTTGCAGAGCAGAACTGAGGCTTTGTGGAGCACTGAATTGCTCATTGTTTCCTATATGTGACATGTTTCTATGTCATTGGGATATTTAGTGGGTTTAGTGTCTGTATAACCTGTAGGGCACTGCTGGAAGGAACTTGCCAGGGAAGCTGTTATAGAACATAAATTAACCACTGAAAAGGCCATACAGAAAACTCCTTTGGGCCACTCAAGGATATGAATTGCTGGTGCAGCTGTGTCTGTGTAGCAATAAGGAGTTTTATGCACTCTAGTCAAATGGCTTTAGCGTGCTAACCTCACTGCAATTGGTCCACCGGAGATAATTTAGTGTGAAAGAGTGTGTCTGCAGCACAGAACAGTAAGAAACTTTCTTGATTGATAATGCAGCAGGGAAAAGGTACTCTCTTTCTGGTCAGCTGCCAAGAGCTCATCATGTGATTCATAAGCAAAGGAAGGTGTGAAAATTCCCTATGGATTAGCAAATATCACCCAGAACAATTTACAAAGGCTGTCAGCGTAAGACAGAAGAGGCTCTGACATTTGGCAGACGGTAGGGGAAAGTTTATGCTACTAATTCTGAATTTTCTTTCAAATCAGTCCTGTTTTTCCAAAATGTAGACTGAAACAAAAAATGTCCAAGTCATGCACTCCATGACTGTGCACCTTGATCTTTTCGTCCGCTCCCTGCCTGAGAGGTGAATGCTGCTCTTTGGTGTGGCTGTCACAGCTGCTGCCACATTCTAAAAGCTGGGTGAGAACTCAGAAGGTGGGGATAACATCCCCCTCCTGCCAGGGGGTTCTTTGTCACCCCTTGCGGAGGAATATTGTGTAAAAGTGAAAACAAACATGCCATCCCTCACACAGCAGCCTTTCATTTTCACCAGTGGTTTTGTAAGTGTTATCTATATCAGTGGTTAGAATGGATTAGAAAAATGGATATGGAGATATATACATATATGTATGTAATTTCAATTGATAACAGCACAAAGAATGGATAGGATATGAAGAACTGAGATTCCTGCTTTTTTTTTTTTTTGGCAGCTAAAAATTTAAATTCTTTTACTTTGTAGAAAAACATATTTCTGAGATTTCTTCTAATTCAGCAAATTTATTAAGAATATTGCCACAGTCTTTAGTAATTAATATTGAGACTATGTCACCTGATCTTTTGAATTGCTGCAAAAGATAAGAAATGTCAACCAGGAAATGCTTAACCATATTTTTTTTAATGATTCAAAATGGAAAAGAAGATAACCACTAAACCAAGGGCATATATTTTAAATAGTATATAACATTCATAACAGTAAATATGCATTTAATAATCTAAAATTTCATTTTTCCATCTTGTCCAATTTAGCATTAAAATCACTTCTATTTTAGATGTACATTTATTAATGGAAATGTAAAATCAACAGTAATTTCATGAAGCATATTTATTTTTTAATAAATGGTTTGACCATTGAAATTTAAAAACTTAATCTTTCAGAGAGAATTGCAGATTGAGTCAGTGTCTGTATTTATATGCTAATGACTCTAAGGAAGAAAGCAAAATTAACATATAATGCTTAATTATGAGAAAAAAATGCAATAATCCTATAACTTGGAAGTAAAGCACAAACCATTTCTGGTGCATAATAGAGGTTTTAATCATGTACTGTCAGCGCAACAATTCTTAAGTAATGGTTCTGGCAGTGGCTATAAGAGAGAAGAAAAAAGAGTGAAAAATATTGAAATAAATTAATCTTGTCCACTTATAATTTTGGAAAGCTCATTTCTTACGGTCTTGTTTGTGTATTTACATCACAGAGTAGAATGGTTTGTCATTAAGTATTTCACATGAGGGTGTTGAATGGTGCTCGATGCCTGCTGTTGTGCAAGGTGTCTGCCACTCCATTGCCTTCAACAGAGAATCAGTGAGTTTTGGGTGCTGGGTTCCAGGGTTGTTTTTAAGGTCTTTTCCTAGATTCTTGTATCCATCATTGTTCCTCTGTGCACTGTTTTAGTGGTCCAGAACAGCACTGGGGCTTCAAGCTGCCCCTGTGGTTTCTCTGCAGGCACATGGCCTTTGCAGGGCATTTACCAAGAAACTGCACTTTGAGATTAAAAACCAAGTCGCTTTGGTCCTACACTCACCAGTTATTAACTGTGGTCTGTGTGGCTGGTCCAAAATAAAATGATGTCTCTCGAGATTCAGATGGAAAATAATCCCAGAAAAACTGAAGAAGTCTGCTGTTCTTCGCAGAAATTTTAAGTATGTGATTCTTCAGCATTTTACTTTCAGATTTGAAAGACCTAATAAGAACAAAATTCATCATAATGGGCAAAAAGTCCTTCATAACAATGTTTAATCCATTAACCATAACATTTCAATCTCTCACACCATCTCTGTAGGAAAAATCAATATATGGTATAAAGAAATAAAGAAATGTCAAAAGGTCTGCACACATCTATCTCTTTCAGTCTTTGAACAATGGTATTCATAAAAAAGCCTCACTACTGACTTTTTCTGGGGAACAGTCTAAATATTGCACAAAAACATTGATATCAGGATTAGATAAGAAAAACTAAAAAAAATTAAACTTCCAGGCTCTGCAGATTCAGGACTGATATCTGATACCAGAAAACAATTCGAAAGAAAATAAGCAGCACCCGACTTACTGTCTATATGTGTGTGTGTGTGTGTGTCCAAGTTTTGCTTCATTAATAGTGTAATTAGGTTGAAATTAATTTTGCATATAGAGATATGTTCTGGTGAGCTGCAGCTTTCTAATGGCTGGCAGCTGCCGATGCTGTGAAATATTTTTTCATGTTTCTCCACAACCAGTCCACTACCTCGGTGTTTGTATCCAGGTGTTAGAATGGTCTTCAGAACGCCTGTTCATAGCAGCTGGCAATCCTAATCCCTGCTTTTAACAGAAGATGTGCACAAATTTGCTTTATTTGCTTGAGAGTAAACTCTACCCTCAAAGGATACCGCCTTCTAAACCCTGTTTTGTAAACGCAAGTGGGATGACAATTGAGGGATACGAAATCTACTACTCATATCTCAAGGTACAAACTTAAAGCTGCTTCTTACTTGTAAAGTGTCCAATAAAACAGCAGGAGAACCCAGCTTTGGGAAATTGATGAATGGTGGGGGTTTGGGTACAAAGAAAACATGTGATTGGTAGCAGAGCTAGAACACAGAAAATACTTTTGTCACTGCTTTCCTCAGACTCTCCACCCACTCTTTCCCCACAGTTGTTTCCCACACACTGTGCTGGTGAAAGATTTACTTCTGAGGTTATCTACCCCCTGTGCTCTTGATTTTGTGCCTGTGTTCATTTCTTCTCTCTATTCATCTTATTCACTAATATGAACTGCAACTTTTGTGTCAGGTGGCCTTACAGCTACATAAGCCTTTGATGAAGCATCAGAAAAAATTTCAGTGTTTATTGTATTCATTTTAATACTTCACAAAGATTATTTTTTTCATGAGTCTTTTACAGGATAAAATTCAGAATTCTGAAGACCTTCAGTTGCCAACAGGCCTAATTATGTATTGAAATATTGTCTGAACTGTGTAAATAATTACAATGTGCACTTGAAAATTAGTCGACAATTTCTTTCAATAAAACATCAAAAGAAAGCATTTGCAAGAAAACCATTTCCTACACTTCACTATTTTGGTAAATGTACTCTAAAGAAGTATAAGATTAAATGTTTGAGTAAATACAGGGCTTATAAGAAGCAGGTGATCAGAAAGATTGAAGTTGCTTCATTTGAACAGGAAGGTGGGCTCTGAAAACAACTCCTGAAGGATCGTGATTGTTACTTTCGTAGAGAGAAAACTTAAGAAATAACCAAATGTTTAAGAGAACATTTTTAGACCCTTGATTCATATGTAAATTATACTCTGGGATGTGTTTAAAGTAATCCATATTTGAACATAAATGTCAATTAACATTTTCTTTTGGTCGAAGTCCCATGCAGCTACATTCCACTCAGATTCCTCAACCAGATAGGAAGTTCCCTGTCATTCAGAGTAATGAGACCAGCTTTGCAGTGAAGTGCTGATTAAACTTCAAAAGGTAATAATACAGCTATGGCACTTTAAAGGCTGATTTTTCTATATGAATTATAGCATTTACAGTTCTAACAACTGTGATGAAAATTACGAGGTTAATGAATCCTTGGGGTTCAGGACACATAGTGAGTACTAACTGGAATCAAGAATAACTTTTATCAAAAGCTGTAACACTGAGAATTGAGCAGCTTTCCGGGTAAGGGTTTTATGCCTTTTACTCTGGGAAGCAACAGTAGGTGGTTTGTAATAATTTCTATTAGTGGAGATTAGGTGGAACGTTATGTGATTGCTTGCTTAGATGGCATGTTTGCCTTAAAAATACAGAGGGAAGATATTTTGTATTAAACTAAACAACCAGGACCTCTAAGAAAGTTACACAAGGAAAACTGGCAACTTTCTTGTTTTTATTAAGTAATTCAGAACTAGAACTAATGGTATGAGTCCTAAAAGCACCTAAAGGTTCAACTCTTTAAGACCTCAGTTACATAATTTGTAATTACAGCCTGTTAAAACATTAAGTGGGCAAATATTAAATCCTTCACTCCACATACATGCTATTTTCCTCTTTTCTCAACAAGATTATAGCTGCAGCAATAAAATGTAGCAAGAATCGTCAGCAAAAGAGGGGCTTTGTGGAGATTCACCTCATTGAGTAGATCAGATAACATCACCATGAAAGTGCCTTTTTAATTGTTATTATTGATCAGAAAATGAGTCAAGACCTTGGTTGACCCCACAGGGGCATTTAATGCACACGACCATAGTGGGATTTTGCAGATGGTCTGGAGCTTTCTCTGCCTGTGCTGAACAATTAACACACAATTTTTGTTACTGGCCGTTCCAGGAAGGGAACAACAAAAACTTGGAACTGTATGCAAGAGACTACAGGGATTGGCTAAAAATCTTTTAGCTCAACATCAAGCCTGCACATCATGTCCTTTAAGAAATAAAAAGGAGTATCTAAGTTTGTTTTAAACATTTCAAATATGGGAGAATCCAGAACGGCCCCAGTTAAGTTTCCTCACTGGTTAATAATTCTTACTGTTTAAAATGAACCTTATTTCTGATTTTCGTTTCATGAGCTTTAACTCTCAGTCAAGGAATAAAGTTGTATCTTAGCCTGCTATGTGGAAAAGCCCTCTGGTGAAAGATACAGTCTCCAAGTGTCTGTTCTTATAGATCCCTTAAGCTTGACTTTGATGAGCTAAATAGATTGAACCTATTAAATCTCTTTCTGTAAGGCAGATTTTCCAGTCTTTAAATCATCCTTGTGCTTTGCTACTTCCTCAAATTTTGCAAGATGGTTTTAATCATGTGGAGAAAAGACTTGGATATATTATTTCAGTAAACATCTTAAGTAATACCTTCACTTTATTTTTGTCCAGACATCCACCTGTTAAACACTGCTAAAGACTTTATTAACTTTTTCTAGCTGGACATCCTTCTAAGAACTCAATCTGAAATGGACATTTAGAAAGACTTCTTTTTTTTTTTTCCCAGAATCACTGCTAGAATAGGACTATGGCATTGATGTCAGAAAAATTTTAATTATATGGTGATTAATGAGTTCTCTGATATAACAGCAGTTCACTGCCTAACTAAAACAGTAATATAAATAACTTCTAAAACATTTTTTAAAAAAATATTTACCATAGAGCTTTTAACTGGAAAAGCTTAGCAATTGTCCATGCTTTTCAAAATGGGTGACACAGATACTGAATATGACTGGTAGGAGAAAGGTTGTTGCCCAGGCTGTTGTTTGGATGGGACCATTACGTAGTACCTGGTGGTTGTCTGCTGTGTAAATCTGCACAGACTATTTCAAGCATAGTGAGGACATCTCACAGACAGAATAAAAGTCCCACTCATCTCTACACCCTTTACAGAATTTGTAAATGAGCCTTTCAGCACACTTTTTTTTAGTATATTGTTGTACACATTCAAGCTGAATTGGGAGAGTTGCAAATTCAACCTACGTTAATTGCTACGGTGCAACATGACTTCGTGGTTTACTTTATACGAGCTAGTTCTAAAACAGGGGGAGAAGAAAATATCCTTGTTTCCCTAGCAGATTACTCCCAGTGTCTCTTTATGAGGAGTTGAAGCAGATTTGTGTGATTTCTGTTAACATGGCAGAGTGTATCTTCTCATATACATTCTGTTCAGAGTTTTGCCATTAAGTAACAGAAATACCTACTTGAAAAGGTCAAATCTGATTTTATTGAGCCTTCACAATGAAGCCAAGTATGAAAAAGAAGGGTCTTAGTGTTTTTAAACTGTAGGCATAAATTTGTATTATAACACATAAGGATTTTGATGTGTTTGATGTATTCTTTCTGTATTAAGAAAACCTTAGTGAAAGGTCTCTTGTTAAATGGATACCTCAATTAGACTGAGTGGATTCCAGCAAACTAGATCAGGTAAAGGATGATTTAACTTTAACTTCAGTCAAACCACTACTGAAGTTGACAGCTGAATTAATGATGTCTGAGTCAATAGCAATGCTTTTAAGGTCAGATGTATCCAGAGGGACTTGGTCCAGAAGGCACAAAACCAAATAGTTACAGATCAAACAAGTTTTAAGCTCCACTGGGTAGGACCCAGACATGATAGCTTAGATTCAAGGAAAATATGAACTAATAGAGATCATGAAGGAACAACTCAAGTATCTTCTTTGATCTTGTTTTGTTTTCTTTTTAATAAATGTTAAATGGAAGCGAGCATTTAAAAGTAAAAAATATTTTCTGTCCAAAGTATGATCAAATGCTCAAAAGTCTGGCTCTTTGAAAATTAGCATAATTTCTCTAATTCTAAAAGATCTTAATCAATTTAAAAATCACATTAATTTCTTTGATATGCCATAGGTACTGTACACCCACAAGTGTTCTAAACTTAAGCAAACCCGAAATTGGAGTGGCCTGTTCAACCCCAGCTTCCTCACACGGTTTATGGAATGTGCATGTCTCTACAAAGCATGCTCACACTGAGCTGTGCAGTGAGAAGGAGGGTACTGAGCGACTCAGTACTTTGGTACTATTGACACACCAACAAGATGAAAAGACAGATTTCTTTCTATTTGGAAAGTCCTGGTATTGTCCACGTAAGCAAAATGGTGGGCTATGGTCCTAGCACAGAATTTGCAATTCAGGAGAAATTCTGTAATGCCCTGATGGGCATGTGGGAAATAATCTGTAAAATTCCACAAGGTCTTGCAGAGCACATGCAAGGCACGGACATCCCACTGGCTATTTCAGTGCTTGAGGCTGCAAAGGCTTTCATGGGTGTAGGAGAAGATATGCTTTTGCATCGGTGTAGGAGTAGATATGCCTGTTTCTGTAAAGACTAATTTATCTCTTAATTTCAAAGTGCTACTGCATGGCAAAGGAGTAAAAATAAAAGAAAAAGTGGTATCTGAGTCCTTTGAGTGAGTAGAGTTTGCAGTAGGAGCTCTGCCTGGAGTTACACAATGGACACAGGGGAGCAGCATGCTCTGCAGCCTGCCCTAGTTCTCTGGAAACCCTCTCCCACGGCCTTTTCATTCAGAAGAAGCATTGTCAACAGCAAGACAATGCAAATAGGTAAAAATTCTTACTAAAATTTGTTAAACATGCCTTACACTTTCTAAAACAGTTTGAAAGCCCAGCATATTTTGCAAGGAATACTTCCTTTCCTAGATAAGCAGCATACATAATGGATTTTTTGCTGAGAGGATGACAGTATTGACATTGGAAAACAAAACAATATATATAGTTTTTGAGATCATATCATCAATGAATTTTGACTCATTTTCCCTGCTGCTTAGAGCAAAAATCCAGGCAAGTTTCTTTTTCGCAGCTAACTTTTCTCTTTCAGTTTCTTCCAACAAAACACTTCTTCAGGGTTACCTGTCTGTGTGACAGATGTCCTAGTTTTTCATTCAAATCTAATTTTTGGGCAGCTTTTCTATTAAGCTCTGTGAATATTCATGAAGAGATTCTGATGTACCTAGAGTTGACTTAACTGGGCAATGAATCAATTGCTGCTAAAACTTAAGTAAAAAGAGAATTAAAAGAGAAGAATAAAGGAAAAAATACCCTAACCATCTTTCCATCTTTTTGCAGATATTACACTGATTGGGAATAATTTGGGGCTGAAAGAATCTCTCACGGAACTGAGAGAGAAACTATTGTCTTTCAACTACATAGTTGAATCTAGCAGGATCTGAATGAGAAACAGAATCCTGATTTTTATTTTGTTCATGCAAATGGTTTTGCTGTTCAACATAGCTTGTTATGTGCTACATCATCCTCCCCACTCAGTGCTCTGCCCCTGCTGATTTCCCAGTCATTGCTAAGCTAAATCTGTGTCAGAATTTTGGCCACCCCCCCCAAATTTAACAATTGCATTATGAACTCTAGGCATTTTAGCAAAGAATTTATAAGAGTTATTTTTTCTTCCTAGATAAAAAAACTTTGTCTCAGCTCAGTATTCACAGAGACACTGCTCTGTCTGCCTGTTTGATTTGTTTTCTACTTATAAATAGAGTTATATCTCCAAAGAGGTTCATTTATGAGGGAGATCAGCTCTAACCAATAGAGTGAACTTAACAGATTGGGGAAACAAAGCTTTGGAGGGAGGCTAAAATGAAACAAATTAACTGCGTAGCTTTCATTTGGTTTTCATTATTCAAAGTAAGATAGCATTGTGGATTTTTTTAAAGGAAAAACACTGGAATCCCAATTATCCAAGCATCTGCAGTCAGAGTCACTCTTTCCGATGAATTTTCATCATCTTTACTCCCCAACTATGGACTTGTTATTACTCATACTTCCATTAGTTGTGTTATCCCAAAATATTCATGTGAGACTAACAGTTCACATAGTCGGTATGTAAGAATAAAAAAATCTTCAATAAGAATAGTCATGGTTTGGGAGTGATGTTGAGTATTCTCCTTTAATCCACAGAATCTTTTAGAACTTGAGTTTGGGAGGATTTTTCATCCCATGGGTGAGATTTCACCTGATGCTGTTTCTAGCAGAAGCGTCTGCATCTAATTTCTGAGTCTCATGTACCATCTGCCTTTAATAATTTTTTTCCTTCAGAGGTGGAGATAACGTATCTGTGTGTCTAGAGATACTGGTACATATTTGACCTTTATGTCTTCTGGTAAATGGTTAGAATTTAAATTGCTTGGCTGGCGGAATGTTTCAACTTTTCCTCACGAGAGCTGATCTTCTGTATTTGTGAGGCCCATTAAAAGTAGTACATGGTCACGTCCTAGGAGAAGAGCTAATCTATTCTTTTTTATTTGAGCTGCCACTTAAGCCAGTGTGATTTCTGAAGTTCTATTTATTATATAGCAGTACTAAATAGCATCCTGCTTGATATAATATAGGATATATCTCCCAAAAAATATATATAACTCTCTTTTGTGGTGCGTTCTAGAAAAAGACAAATAAACCTCCTTTTTTCAAATTTTACAGCTATGTTTATGGGAAAACCAGAGGAGCTAAGGATATATCAGGTACAACTTAAAACACAAATTCAATTTCTTTACAATAAGGTTCTCAAAATCTCTATAAAAGAATGTTCTCATTTTCATCTTAGCCTGATGTCTTTCTCTCCCATAATGCCTCCAGTCATAGTATACACCAAATATTTAAGTAAAGCTAGCTTCATATTCTTAGTTCCAACTGTGTGTATATGTATATATATACACAAATGGAAGAAAATTCAGAACTCTTCAGAACTGACGATTATATCTCCTTTTATGCAGTGTAGTGGTTTGAGTAGAATGTCAGCTTTCAATAAAAGAAAGAACTATGTTAGTGCATGTGTGTATAGTAATTTTTCTGAAGAGAATGAGAAAATAAAACTTGCTATACTGGATTGCTAAAGTCTGTGACTTGTTCTGACAGAGCCAAGAGCTGTCAGGGCTCCCCCAGATACTACAAATTAAAGCAGAAACAATTTAGAAAATGTAAATAGGAGACTAAGAAAACATGCTGTAGAACGAAGCACTTTAATGCTTTGCATTTGTTTCACTCTCTTTCCCTGTGACAGATCTTCATGAGTAAAGCAACAGATACTTAAACATTGGCAAGTTTCATCCCTTAAGCTTTAGAGAAAACCTGCAAATCACTTCCTTTACTAAGAAACCTAGAAGGATTAGATAGGTAACAAAGCTGTGATGAAGAGCTGGCTCCAGTTTTTTTAAGGACATAAGATACTAACATGGATCAGCAGAGCATTGCAAACATTCTTACAGAAAATAACAGGTTGTCTCACAATTTTGAAATGTTGGTCCGTTCACCTAACAAGTTCACAGTCTGAAATGCTGTCAAACTTCACCTGGATATCTCTTTTTTTTTATTTTCCTTAATTGGGTTTCTGTAAGTGCTTCAGGACTAATTACTGGTGAATCACATACTTGAGTGAAAGCAATTGCAATTTTTTTTTTTTTTTTTGCAAATTAAAGATCTCATCCAACGAGAATTATTCCATTGAATTACTTTAATTGCATGGGAATACTTGGAGTTTTTCAGCTCTAAGGGTTGCTGGATCTTCTTTGACCTGAGATCAGAGAGCGCACAAACGTGTATTTGTCAGTAGTATAACTGAAATCACTTATTCTTATCTGCCAGAGTTCAGGAAGCATTTGGGCAATGCTCTCAGGCACATGGTGTTGTTCTTGAGGCTGTTCTGTGCAGGGCCAGGGATTGGATTTTGATGATCCCTGTGGGCCCCTTCCAACTCAGGGTATTCCGTGATTGCATGAATGCTAGCTGTATGTTGTAAATTAAGCATGTAATTTTTTTGAAGTCTGAAGTCCTCAGTAATTTGTAAAATCAAGCTTTACATGAATAAAAGTTATAGGGCCATTCTCTGAAACCAGAGACAATTTTTTTAGACAACATCAATTACAGAAGAATCACTTAAAAACAAGGGGCACCCTCCCGTTTTGTCTAATAGATATAACCAATCTTACTCATGGATCACGTGTGGGATTATTAAATAATTTTTTTCTCTCTTCCAAACATGCCAGAAGCTCAAAATTTACCTTGCAAAGGCTGAACACGAATGCAAAATATATTTAACAGTGTCTCTCTAGAAATTAAGGAGAGGAAAAACGGTTCACAAACCCTGAAAAATTATTACATTTCTATTGCAGGCATTTTTAGCTATGCAGAGGAAATTTGGAAATCTTGGGCTAGCCAAAGGAGGTCTTGAGACGGAGGTGCTGCTATTTCTTGTTGTGTGGTTCAGGGGCACGTGCTCGCTCAGGGTGAAACACTGGCCTTTTCCAGCCTCACTCAAAGTAAGAATATTAACTTTGATCTCCCAACTCACATGAGTGAATCTATATCCAACTTCTAATATTTTGTGTCAATAAATACCTATATGCTTATATACATTTAGATATATTACATTTCTTTGTAAAGTGAAATGTATCAGAAATGCCAAGATAAGCACGTTTCCTTTTTTCCTCTTTCTTTTTTCTTGGCAGAAACAATTTGATTGTAATTTTGTGGCGTTTGGCCCCTGACACAATTAATTTCAGGGAATAATCTTTCACTGTTTCCTTTCTCTGGAAAGATGCCCAGTTATATGCAAAATACTCTAAAACTATGACAGCTTTTTGGAATTCAAATTCAGATATCACCAATTCACCAATGACTTAAGAATTTAAACTTGAGAGGCATATGTAGAAAGCAGGAGGACATGTAACTGAATGAGCATGCTTCTTGTTCAGCAAGCTTTTTATTCAGGCTTCTTCTATGAGAGAACTTTAGTAGCACCTCAAATTCAAAACTTAGAAGAGAGGAGAATGTATTGGTAATATAAGAACAGCCATGCACAACAGACCGTTATTGAAAATTTAACCTGATTTGGGAAGTTTTATTTTTTATTGCCTTATTTTGACAAGAATAATTTGTTCTAGGTTTCTGAACAGCAAACTCTCCTAGTCTTTCTCTGGACTCATGAAAACTGCTTTGAAAAATTTGCTTTTGTACTTAGTAATTAGGATGTTTATATATAACGAGTACTTGGAAATCATGGTGATACTACATCATGATGTATTATTTTAAGTTCCACACCTTGCTGCTTTCCTAGTATTTTTCTGCCTGTGTATATAGCCGAATATATTCCTCATACATTTTTTAGCAGTGTGAGAATGAATGCCTGTTTGCCCTCATAAATGGGAGCCCCTTTCTTTGAAAGAGTTAACAGCAGATGGCCACTTAGACACTGAATTGTGCAGCAGTGCTGTCAGTGAAGTTGGATAACGCTGAATTAGGCAATACTGTCACCATCCAGCTACAATATACTGGCTTTGTAGACAGTGGTAGAATTAGAAGGAATAGATCCTGCTTTAGGAAACACACAATAGGTGTTTTTTTCCAAAGATGAAACTATGCTAATTTAGCATACTTGGAACTGTGGCCAGTGCATTCCATTGAAGAGAACAGGTGCAAAACTGCAGTGCCACACTTGTCGTAGTACACACAAGTATAACAACGACTTGATGAATTTGAGAGGTCAAGGACTATCTGAGTCTGTCCTGAGACATAAGGTATAATGTTTCTCGGAAACTAAATTGATTTTATGCATAAAGAAGACCTTCATTGCAATGTTTGCTGTTTAAGTTACAGTTCCAGAAGAATTCATGTGATTGAAACACTAGATTCCATCTGGGAATTGAAATCTCTGAAGTCTGTAACTATAACTAGGAGGTACAGTACTCTGACAGCCTCATGGCGGGTCACCCAGCATAGTTCTGGCATTGTGACCATACACAGCCTTTTCACTTTCACACAGCACCATGTAGCATGAAAGTTAGAGGCTCTCTAACCAGCCTCTTTCTACTGATATATGAGTTTTCTTATGCATTTTGGTAAGGCGTGTATGATCAGGCAGTCTGAAAAAGGTTGTCAGACAAGATGAACCACACGTCTGATTTAGTGTCATAATCCCTGTGTTACTACAATTAGTTGCCATGGCAAATAATAATTACATCATAATCCAATACACTTAATAGCAGGAGACAATCCAAGAACTGGAGTTTTAAAGTTTTCTTTAAAATGAAAAACATGTGCTAAAAGTCATATTGATTATTTTAATCCCATCTCCCACAGCAATATTGTTAAGCAGTAAGACTTCTCCTTGCCTGTAGTATGCCTGGCGGGAGAGGAACAGAAACATTGATCTGCTATTGACTAAATATACTGGAAAGTACTTTGTACTAATCATTTCAACATGAAATGGAAGAATGCTTTAAAATAACATTTGCTACCGTACTTCATGATATTACCATAGAAACAAAGAGTTTGTTCTGAATGCTTTGCTGTCGTATTTGTATTTTCACACAGAAAAGGGATGTTAGCTACTGGTCTTAAATAAGAAAGCTGAGCATTAATTTTGCATTTTGTAAAGTCCCACTAACCAGAGCACATTTACGAAAAGATAGGCATCAAACAAAGAACATAGAAATTTAAAATTACAGAAAGCTATGATTCAATAAACCATAAAAGTGGTTTATTTAAATCTCTGTTTTAAAATGTAATGGTATTGCAGAGCCTTTAAAAGTCTAACTAAAGAAAAAGGTGTCTAAATAGCTCAGTGGCTTTCAGTAAGATGTTGAAGCACATGTCTTTTTACGTCCTTTCAAAAACAGCTTGGGTTGGCAGCAAAAGAAAGCTGTTTCAAGATTGTGATTTGACAGCACCAGTAAAACGCACTTGTGATGTTCAGAGAGCTGTTTAAGTATTACGAAAGGTATTTCTAATGACAACAAATTGGCTGCTTTAGTAATGGTGACAGGAAGTTGCCATGAAGATAAAATATACAACTAAGAGACCTTGAACTAAGAGATTTCTGTCTGGTGGACCAATCTGAAGATGTATGTATGCTGTGGTTTGTGTGTTACATCTCCAGCATCACAGTAAAGTCAACTGTCAAACAACCCCAATGTGCTTCATGTTCCAAACCCTGTTAAACTCATAAATCACAACCTCATGAATCACAACTGTGATTCAGATAATGTGAATAGTGTCACACTGGCTTTAGTAATAAATAGTGGTAGTAAAACTGGCAGTAGACTTAGATGGTAACAATTCCTGTAATTTAAATTAGGATAGTACTTTCCCCCACAGAGAACTACAGTAGGAGACAACTACAGTCTTTAGTTGCATTTCACTCCTTGTGAGAACAGTGTGATACAAAATGCACCTGGAGGCTTGCTTGTCCCTTTAGCAGCTTGACTCCACTAGGAGCGTGACATGGCAGTGGGTTTTAAGAAGCAAAATATGGGTGAACCCAATGTAGAATGCAGAAGAAGGTAAACAATATGGAATGGCTGTGCTGATTGAGTCTTCAGTAAGTAAAAAATAAGTAACTGTCCCTGCGTAGGAGGCAATTCTCTTTCTCAAGGAAAGAGAAATTCCATCACAATGATGCAGCTTCCTGATTCATAAGTTTAGGGGGATTAGACACACTACACGAAACATGAAGCTGAAATGGACTCTGTGATGATCCCTGAACTACTAGAGCTGATACAGAGCAGCAGCAATTTATCCATTGTCAGGGAAAGGGTCGGCCTGTCCCACCTGAAGTACTCAAGTTCTTGATTTGTACATATGAAATTAATTTTAAAGGTTTACTCAACATTCCTGTGCATTTCTTTTTTTTTAGCATGTGTTTCATTAAATCCACAAGGTATGATTACCACGCAGTTAAAATAAGCTTTTCATAATGAAATGTGTGAAATTGTACTCTTAACAGCCATATTGCTTGATTTAAAAACTGACATTAAGCACATTTAAAAATGCCTCTATAGAATGCAGCTAGTATATATAGCACAAATGTTGCCATTAGTGTAACACACTGTAATAAGTTTAATAGATTAGCAGAAAAAAATACTACAGCAAGCGAGTAATAGCAGTTAACAGCTTTGAAAAACTAACCGCTTTAGGTTAAAATCTTTGGAAATATTGTCATTTGTAGCACTGTTGCATATTAGTGCAGCCTCACATATATATCCCTTTAGGACTCTTTAATAGTACAACAACACACCATGGAATAGTAATGAAAAATTTATGTAATTTCAAATAAAGATATGGGTAATATTCATTCATTACTGGTCAAACTTTCCTGGATGTTAGAGAAGTGAGTTAACTGTAAGTGCTTGTTTCAAACTAGATTTCACACTGGAAATAAGAAAAGACATTTGCCTTCCAGGTACTTAATGATTCCATTAGACAATGATGGATTTTTTGTATTATAGAGATTCTTAGAAGATGAAAAATACTGATTGCTTCCCTTCTCTAATATAGCAATAGTTCATGTCTCAGAACTAGTTTTATTGTCAAAGTGAATAATATTTTAATATGTTTAGAGATGGCCTCATTCTTCTTGGTGGAAAAATGAAATTACTTTTGACATTAGGGTGTTTTGTTATCTGTTCCTTGAGTAGCATCAATATCACATAATTTTGATTGCATGCTTCAGGTGTTATTTCTGGAAACAAAATGCAAGAGAAAAAATGTCCTTAATGCACCACAGTCTTTCTCTGTAAACAGTAATTGTGTGTTAGGGCAAAAATATTTGGGTTTTCTATAGAGTGAATACTAAACTAAACCAAAGGTCTCTATCAGAATTTTCTCTAAATTAAAATAAAATTTAAAAAAATAATTAATATCTAAATTAAAATAAAGTGAAAAGTTTTAAAATTTATTATTTAGCATTAAAATGTTTACTACCTTATCATACAACACTGCTTGATTTCTAAGCCTGACCTCAGTGAACAATGATAGTATCTAAGGGAAGTTCAGAATGAGAGTAAGACTCTACCCACTTTAAAGATAAGTAACTTATAGTCTGATTTATCTTTATTATAAAGGGCTGGTAACTTTGTTGAATACTGTAATCTCAGTAAATAGGCTCAATACTTAATGATTTTTTTAAATCTCTGTATATAAATACAAATTTTTATCTCATTTTCTTAATATTATTATGACTGGTGTTAATCAGTTAACCAGCTCTCTGTAACATTATTACAATCTTTGCATTCTCTGTTTTTCATCATGATATTTAGGTTTTAAAAAAATGTTAGGAAGACATTCTCAGTCTGGGAGCATTTCACTGATTACAAGATCAAATGCCAGTGATCCAATTTTACATATCTGCCATTACCAAAGGGAAAATTACCTTGGACTCCATCTGCTTCTGTTCTTTCTGAATTAGGGAGTTCAAAAAAGTAAACTGAGTTGAATCTGAGTTCTGCAAAAGTAAAAACACTTGTGGACAAATCTCTACATTTTACATGCAAACAGAAATTATCATTGGAGTGTAAAAGAGGACAATTAAGGAGCTCAATTCCATGAACACAGAGATTTTAAGAGGGATATCGTGGTGTTACCTTACCCTGGGGGGTTTTGTTTACGATAAAGTGTCTCCATATTTTCAGACTCTCAGGCTGAATATGACTGCTAAAGAGTGACTATTCAAAGAAAGGAAATAAGATATTCTGTAAGAAAATATGCTTGAATATCTACTATAAGGATCTAGCTGGCATCACATCTGTCCAATAGCTTCGCTGTTCACCTCTGGGTTTGCTGGATGAATAAGCAATGGATTGTGAATGGCAGACTTAGCTCCCCTCTTAATATTCCATACCCCCTCACAAGTGCAAAAAAATTACCAGAAGCCTGAGGAATCTTTTGTCTTCCTGGCTTTCTTCTACTATAGCAGTTCTTACTAATATTTGCATCATTTAGAGTGCTGGCAGCTGAAATGATTCAAAAAGCAGAGCACTGACTTCAAAGCGAGAGATTAGTAAATTATCTTGCTATCAAAAGTAAATCCTGAACTCAGTGGCATAGAGTAATACTGAATGGACACTGAACACCTAGAACTCTAAAGGGCCTTAAGTGCAAGAGTGTCATCTCCCTTGTTTGGGCATCTGTTCTGTAAGCAGACTGTCATGTCACCTCCTTGTGCACTGTGAGGAAGATGAGTGCCTGATGCAACCACAGAAGAGAGAAAACCAGCTGAAAAACAGTGTAACCACCCATAGGGAATGATGACAGACAGGGAGAATGTCTGCCTCTCTCTGGGGTTTGGGGATCTTATACAATGCTTCCGGGAAATTCCTTCCTTTAATTGGGATTTTCAGTACTGACCCTCCAGTTTTCCTTAGGAAGCGAGTCAAAAACAGAAGGCGGGCAGGCAGGGTTCTTGACACCTTCACTCCTTTCTTTTTTCTCTTTAAGAACTCATGTAATGTGAAACAAAAAAATCCTGAATGATTCTGTGAAATGCCTAGTTTTATGCCTTTATTTTTTAATAGAAGTCTCATTGCTCTTAAGGGAAGGGTGTTTGTCTAAGTCCAGTGTCCTTTTCAGGTGGCTGTTCCTCAACCCCTGCTTTTGGGTAAGCGCAGTATCATTGCCTTGTCCGCCTTGCAGAGCTGAGTTGGCGTCCTGCTTGCATTTCGCATGACTTCAGCTTGCCTAAGTTACACCCTTAATCTACTTCTCCAAGGCTGTGCTGTTCTGTTCTACTGTCCTTATCAGAGTAAAATGATGTTCTGTTCTATTGTTCTTAACATCCTAACTCAGAGGCTTGTCCAGTTCAGTGCAGGCAGGCAATAAATGGTGTAAGCAGCAGACACAGCAGACACATCAATGAAACCCATTTTGAAATTTATTCAGTGCTATAGCAAAGAAAGTAGTTGACCTGGCCAAATAATTAAATAATCAAATAATCAAATAATCAAATAATTAAATAAATAAGAGAGAAGGAAAAAAAATCTTCTGAGGAAATCTGTGTTTTTTAGAGAAATGAGAAATAAGAAGTCGAGAAAAGGGATTGTCCAAGAAAATCAGAATGCAGAAGATGCTTGTCTACCGTACTGTGTTCAGTCAATCTGAAAATTCAGCAAACCTGAGGTAAATCTGAGATTATTATACTGAAGCAGTGCTTTAGAGGAGAAACTAATCCGGAAATAAAGAACCCAAGACTGAATTCCTAGAAAGCACTTTTTATTGTGAATGTGCTCCATCCATGGAACTAGGAAATTATGCAATCAGGAAAAAAGCACAGAAAATGTAAACCTATATAAGACAAAAAATAAGCTAAGCACTCATACAAGAAAAAACTTTGAGATTATTAACAAAATATTGGGCCATATCCCTGCACCTGTAATTAGTTGGGGTGACATCATGCTTCACTGTAATGGTGGTGAGAGTTGGGGTAAGAAAGATTTATGTTTCTTTCTACTTAGCCAGATGGGATTATCCATTAATTCAATGGATTCTTACAATAATTACAAGATGGTTTGAGACATTGCAGCTTCTAGTGTTTCACCCATTGCAACAGGGAAGACTGTTATCATTTTGCAAGACTTTTGTATTCCTTAGAGTAACTTCCTTCCCCCCATTTTCTGCAAAAAAGTAACTAAATTCCTGTAGACAGACCTGAATAATTTATGTGTGCAATTCTTGTTTATACCTTCAGATACTTACAGATAATTGACATTGCATTCTGTGACATAGCAGTTTTTCTTACTTATCTACATATTTATCTTACCTACCTAGAAGAGAAGCAGGATCCCTTACACAGTAGTTTCCTAGGTTTTGATTTTCAAATCTTTTAATCCACTAGAATACTGCAATTAATTGTTTAAATATTAAAATTTTCATGTAATATTTCACTCAATTCTTGCACACATTTCTGTTTCGCACATTTCTTTTCAGAGCTGGAGTTGCAGTACATTTTGTATTGGTATTCCCTGCGTACTCAAGTAACCTTTATTTACTTAACTACAAGACTGCAATGAAATTTACAGTTGTCTTTGGAGTGCTGAATTCTCTTGAAATTAAGCCTAGATATTTGATTATTATTTTTCCTAATTTAAATATTTCTTTACGTGAATAGATACAGTGAATGACAATTTAAAAGACTACCCTCTGTGGTGGTGCACCATTCACGACACCCTCTTCTTTTATCTTTAAGCTATCACTATTATCAACTGGTACTATTTTTCTCCAATCATTTCCTACCTCTTCCCATTTCCATGACTTCCCAGAAAACGTTTGCATTATTGCCTTGATTCATTAGAATATATAACTGGAATAGCTAATTTGTATAGATTCATAAAATATTATCTACTGTTCTCCAATGACACTTTTCAAATGTGAAAAGTATATTTGAAAAAGACTGAATTATCTTGTACTTCTCAAGTTTTCAGTGTTGCTTCTCCACAGCCAGACACACTCTGAAACATGAAACAAGAGAACAACAAAAACATGCATTAAGAAATCTGTTCTGTAGAGTTTCTAATACTTATCCTAGTCTGAGCGCTTTCTCTCACTGTATTTCTTGTTATGTCGAGGGCACATCTGCTCTCAGAGTCTGTAGCCAAGAGTACAGTTGTCACCATAATATGCAGCAAGCAGAGAAAATGAAAAATCATTAGGTTAGTCTGAAAAAAAAAAAGGTGAAAAAAAGTGGGTAACATGCACATTTTAAAAATCATTTTAAATCTGACAAAAAGGCAGTCGAGTCTGGTAGGATGCTGATACAGTTCAATTCCACAGAGGATCTGAGTTGTTATAAGCTGTGCATGTTGAAGCTTGTGAATGACAAACCACTGTATCAAAGAGGCGTACAAACAGGGTATTACAATAATCCAGACTTGATGTTATAAAAAACATGAATCAAGAGCTCAGCACCCTGTGGAGACAGTAAGCTTTAATCTTTACCCACTACTAAATTCGTGAGATGGTATTAGGTAGTTACGACTCTCAAAGTCTTATCATGTATACTGAGCTGAAAACGGTAACTTTTCCGTTGACATTATTTAAGTTTCCACTTACTCTACTTCAATTAAACGATCTTTAAAGTTCCCTTTTTTTATTGATTGGGATTTCTCAGGCTGTCATTCATAACCCATGCAAATTTCCAGCTCTCAGGTCAATGCAATTACTTTTTTCCTTTACCTTTCCAGCAGCAAGATATTTTTAAAATAGAATTGACAATAGTGTTCCAAGAATAATTTTGTCACAACGAGGTAAAAGGCCTTTAAAGGAAAATTAATCCTCCTTTTTATATCAAGATTATAGCACAAGAACAGTTCTTCACTTTTTTTTTAACTCTTTGCATGAGGCCACCTGAAGATCACAGACTCAGAGTGGTAAGTGACACTTAACATAGTTGGGTCAATAAGGAGGAAATAGTTATAGACTTTAAAAGTATCTGTATTCTTCCCTGAAATTGTATCATCTGCTGCTGTGGAAACCCTAAATGGCAGGATTTTTCATGTTGGATTACTAATATTGTTCAACAGAAAGAAAAAAATAAATACCTAACTGGAACATTTTCTATTCTCTTAGACATACCATATTTATGAGAGGTTTGTATTGCCTAGTTCCAGACATGAAAATTTACGATTTCCTGAGCTTGAGCTAAAACTTATCTGATTTTATTTAAAGGGAGAATTTAACACAAAATATAGCATAGAAAAGATGGAATAAAACTTGAAAAAATTTAAGTTAACAGATGATAAAGGAAAATGATCACAGATCAAAAACGAGAAAGAGGTAGCAATAACAAGGAAAAGCAAATGAAAATTCTTATGTTTCTCACATTTATATAGGAGCATCACTCACGTGTTCTGGACTAGAATTAAGGAGTTCCCTATATTTCTAAACATTTACAGTGTAGATATAGCTTCAGCAAGGTTAAAATTAAATTTCCAATTGACAAACAATTGATAAACAATAGACTTATAAGACAGACAGAAAAGGGAACACGTATTGGTTTCATGCTGTCTTATTATGTAAACACTTTTCAAGCTGGGAAAGAGTTCAGGGGGTTTGTTTGGTGGATTCTATTAATCTTAAGAGAAGGAGGCCATTTCCACAATATTTCAGGATATTTTTTCAGTTTCACTTACATATCAAATACTGGAAGGAATACACTTTCTAACTTTTGTAATGCACACCAAACTGTATAACTTTGGAAATTTATTTTAGGTGCTCACCAGACAATGGAAAGATACAAGGCAATCAGATCACTCAGAAGTTAGAGCTGAATTACACTTTCCTTTTACAGCACTTGTTCCTCAGAAATGCGCTTTCAGAAGTGCTGAAATGAGAATGCAATGTTGAAACAGTATTTCTGAAACACAGAGGTGTTTCAATGATTGCAATAAAAGCCAGAGAAATGAAGCACTACATTCAAAAAACTGCCATAGAATGAAAAGGATAATTTTTCCTCATTTCCCTCAGTATCCCATAGGTTAGGGTATTCTCCTATGAGTTTTCTTTTCAGGAGCTTTTACCCGTCATGTTCCACCTACCAGGCAAATGTCCTAGGCTCCATGCTGTAGTTATTTTTATTTTTGGTATCTGACACAACTGCTATCTAAGTAGTTCATGCAAAGTTCCCTCAATCAGTGCATTTGTGATCCAGTGTAAGGCACAGTGGCGGGGATGTCAGGGATGTGAGTTACTCACAGTCTGTGGAGAACAACTGGAATCAGTAATATCTGTTTACAGCAAGAAACTATCAGATTAATGCTGTAACAGCTTCCATCTCTTTTCCTTTGTTCCAGATGTATGTGTTAGTCTGGGTGCTGGGTGCATCAGAAACCCTAGAGCATAAAGGTGAGCTGAAGCCTCGGGACCCACCGGAAGATTCACCGAGTGCTGAGCACACCTGAGGAAATAGATGCAAATTTTCTCTTTGGAGAGAGGAGAAATTTAGGTTCGTTTCTTCTCCTTGACTCAGATTGTGGAGGAGAAATTAAATTTTGTTGGAGGTATTTATAATGAACATCCATACTTTTTGTGTGTCCTGAGTATATCCAAACAGTATATTTAATATTCAGCAGTATTATGCTTTTTTTGTTTTTTCATCTTCTCATTGGGAGCACTAACATCAGAATTCAAACACTGTACATTTAAATGCTGTTCAACCCTGTGAGAGGTATTTTTGCAGTAATATTTGAGTTACATGGATTTAATTATTCTCCTGGAGAATTGTCTTTAAAATTAAATGCTGCCCATGCCTTGCAAAAAAAAAATTGCTAAATAAGTACACAATAATTCATGTGGTTACTGCCTTTGCTGAATATCTGTCAAATAAATAAATACATAAACAATTTACTGAGTTAAGAAGGGTTATCCCTAAATAAGAAAAACGATTGTTAGAGTGTTATTTCCAACCAGATTATTATTGTGCATTTATTCTTAGGTGCCCCCTGTTGTAGGTTTCATTATGCTGCCAGCTAGAAATGACAGCATGACAGCTCTGTTGTTTCACTGGGTCAGTTTTATCTCAGTTGCTGAAACTCAAACCTCATTAACTTGTCACCAGGCCTTCAGAACTGCATGGACTGATGTCTGTAAATATAACCCATTTAGTAACAAGTAGTTTTGCATTAATTTTATTTTTCTGATGAGTGTAAAGGGAAAAAAACACAGCTGAACATTAGAAAAAGGGGCTGTTGGTCTGGGTACTTCAGTGAGTACTTACATGGGTAATATTTGAGAGTCATTTCTCACATATAACAGATTTTTGTTCTGCTAAATGAACTGAATACATTTTCAAGTCACTCAAAATTTTTTGGCCTATATCTAGTCTATTCCATTTTTTGTTGTTTTACTGTGGACAAGCTGGATTATTAGAACCTCTTCTGTTACTAAACCAACCTCACATATGTATCAGTAAAAATAACCCAACCTGGCAACAAGTGTTCTGCAGTGGAGTGAGTACCTGTGCCCAAATAAGTCTGTGTTTATACCCAAGGGGATCCTGATTATTATTCTATACTCTTTTGCAATTGCTCCTAAAAGTCAAGTCAGCGTTAAATTTTTATATAGCAATCAAAAGTAATTGAAATTAAAAATGTATTCATGGCTGGCAATGGAGAAATGTGTCTGTGCTTTGTGCGCCTTACTACATCAGCAGATGGAAGAAGTGACAAACCTCCAGTAAGAGCTCTAAGGTGGGGCATCCCGAGAGATTTAGCAAGAATAACCACGCAGCACAAAATAATCATTGAGATGACTCCTTCCCTTCTCCATGGATGTATTTATCTCTCCTGTGTCTGTTGCACAGCATATAAAGTAGCAAACACTGAAGACGTCTTCCCTTTGCATATTACCTGCAATTAAAGCAATTACTAAAAAACAAAGTAAGTTTCAACTTTGAGGCCTGAGTATCGGCTAAGTATTTCTTAAATTCTAGCTGTCAGTTTGAATATAATATAATTTGATGATGTGCAAAATTAGCAGGTGTTTTTCTCCATTAGCATCATATTACCTGGTGAAAGCAGGGCCATGAATGACATTATAATTAGCCAGCATCAGAAGATTTCTTTTGGTTCATTTAATATATATAAAATATATTAAAAAAAAAAAAGAGAGAAAGTCTTTATACTGAAGCTCTTAAACTTGTGTTTCAACCACTTTAATAAGTATGGACTAGGAGTCTTCTCCCTAAGTCACAAAAACTACAAGAAGAATCACAGATAACAGCTTTTAGGAAGAAATTGTGGAGAGGTGGGAGGGAAGTGTGTGTCCTTACCTGCAATTTCTTTCCCAATCAGGATTGAGGCATCTTGGCAGGACAGTAAAAGAAAGCTCCAACCTTTTACTGCTGAACTGTACATGTCAGTGGCTATGAACAGCGTGTCAGCTGTCAAGGCTGTAAATCCAGCACTTCTCTCATTGTAAAGGGATCAACCACATATTCACATTTTGTTTCCAAGGTGATGGATATAAAAAGTATCAAAGCTTTCCACTAAACAAATCAAGGTATTCTTGTGCTAGGCTGTGTAAGTGGTTTAGGTAAGTAACCCTGAATCTTTTCATGACATTCAAAAGAATTCTGTAAAGGGTAAGTCTGTAGTCTTAGAAATTCAGGTTTCTGCTCTGCTTGAGCTCTACAAGTTAAATCACTGAGGGTAGCCCAGATGCTGCACCGAACCAGAAGTTACGATGCTGAGCAGCACTGACTGCCCCAGGCTGCTTGCTGCACGTACAGCAGCACAGACTTGATTTCTGTTTTCCATTATCTTTTGACCTTCTGAATGAAATGGAGTTTTGATAGTGAGAAATCTTTATCTTTGACCTAATCTTGCTTCATGCCATTAGAGTAGAGTTAGCATCAAATGGTGTAAACACACAGAGGGGTCAGAGCTTTCCAGCTTAGCCTGTGTCTGATTACAGTGCAATCACTCTTGGTTGCAATAGCTACCTCTTTATTTGCATAGGTGTTTGGCTCAATAAATAGCACTGCTGTCTCATAGAAAGTGTCTTCAATGCTCTGTAACAATTATAAACATAACTTTACAGGTGATTCAAGAACATTCTTAATCCCATCAAGCACACATGGATACTATAGCACAGATTTGTTGAAATGACGATTTTCAGATATGACTGCCTAATATTATGCAATTTAAGGTCAGATTTTTCAGGTGAGGTGAGTATCTGCAGCTTTTGTTGAATAGCAAAATGTCTGTATTTGACTGACACTACGCAGCAAAGACACGCTCACTGAAATACCTCATCTCTTCAGGACTGCATGTATTTTCAGAGTACTTCTTATGCCATGTAGGCAGAGCTGCCAGCTTTCTTATGAAAACAGATCAGTAAGTAGGATTTTAATTAGGTACACAAATATATCTTTTTCTTAATAGTAATTTTGTAAAGATGCCCCAAGAATAAAAGTTGAAACACCTTGATAAATATATATAGTAAAAGGCGTAGCCACGGCAGGACAGAAAGACATATGGCAATATGGACGTGGAACCTTTCTTGACAAAAGAAATAAACGACATATGTAGTCTGAACACCTGAGTAGGGACAGTTTAGATGAAGAAGAAAGATAGGCAAATTAAAACCTAAAAATCACTGAAAATTGGTATAGACCTCCCAGGCAAGACTTAAAAAGAAAAGAAAGATAAGGAAAGCCTATAAAAAGGATAGATCATTAATCATTGGAAATTCAATTAGTTAATATTGACTGGGCTGGAAATTATGGACTTGATAAGGGGTACCTCTTCCTGGAGGACAGGACTCCTTTCTGATACATTTTGCAGGCTACTCAGTAAAAGAATAGGCTATTTCGTACTTGCTCCTCATATTGATGGGAAACAAGACAAGGATGATAAATAAGATAAAAGTTGAGAGTCATCTAGAGTCTAGTGATCTCAATGTCATCAGAACTTCAAATGCCCTTGAGGTTATAAATGTGATAGACAATATCTCAAAATCACTGGACTTTAAAATATAAATAAATAAAAATAGAGAGTGAGTGCATGTGGAATGAGTTGGAAAAAAAAGTTGATTAAAATCAATTTCAGGTTTGGGAATTTAGTGTGAAAAAGCAGCTAGATAGCACAGAAGCAGCCCTGGGAGCTGGCCCTCATGAGACCTTGTTTAATGAGAAATGGCTGTATTTTTATTCTCCTGGATGGTGTAGTTTGGAAATAATTTTTGTAGTCTCTCGGGAAATATACCAGTCAAACAATTATTTCTCATGAAAGAGTTGTCTGTTGCTTCAGAAGACACTGTTTACTTACACTGATTCTTTAAATGAGACATTTCAGTGTGAAGCGGAGAGATTACAATAAAGAATGATCCTTCTAGAAAAACAGGAAAAAGAAGGTGCATTCACTGAAAATGTTAATGACTTTGCAGATGTTCCTGTTAGAATAGGACTAATTTTATCCTCACAGAAACAACACAGCACTCATGTTGAGTTACATGAAATCAACAGGTTGAGTAAGTATAGTAAGGTACGCATATCATATGGAAGTCAGGAGGGGATTCTCTTAAAATAAAATTGTATCATAATTTCCTAGGACAGAGAAGGCTGATGTTTGTCAAGGCTTGTCTAGATTAAAACCAGTATTTGCTGTGCTTTTTTTCCCTTTAGCTTTGTTGCTTTGGTCTTCACTGGTCTTAGAGCTACTGCTCAGGAATGTGCAGTCTGCCAGACTGAAGGTAGTGGAGTCAAGATTTTCTTTTTTCTCTCAGAAGTACAAAGCAGCTTTACTGTGCAGGGACATCCTGTGCTCCACCTTTTAAGACAATACTTCCCAGTGTTCTGATCTGCGTGTAACCAATAGCTCAGTGGTTAAAGCAGTTTCAGGAACCATTGGAAAATTTTGCTCTATTTCAGCAGTGATGAAAGAAATTCACTTTAAGGCTTCTTGTCCTGAGTAAATGAATACTTGTATCACTAGGCTATTGATTAGAAACACCAAGGATTCATTTCCAGAAATCCAAGAAATTCTATGGAAGCAGCTTTTTCCTTCTTGCAAAGTGTTTGAAGTGAAAATAAATTTTAAAGTATTTTAAAGTATTTTATATAACATGCATTTGTCCTGTTAATGGCTTATATTTAGGAAACAATGCATAACCTTTCATTAAAATCAGTTGTCCTGAAATCCATACACACACATTCCCCTTCTTTATAGGAGGAGTTGGCTGGGGTGTAGTCTGTTTTGGGGTTTTGACTCAAGAGATGAATGGAAGATTCAATTAATCCTCTAAATCTAATGGGCTGCCAAGACACTGATGTGGAGAGAACATGGAATGGAGAGGTTTCATCTGTGACTTTATATTCCAAATAATTAAAGCATGTTCTTTGCATTTAAGACAAATTTAAGTTTTATTTAGCTAGATAGTTCTCCAGTAGCAGGAGAGTGTAATTGTTTCTTTCATAGACCAAAATCTTCCCCTCTGTGAGCCCTTTTCTTATTTCAGAATGGCTGCCTGGAACTTTGGCCTCTTAGCCTACAGTGACAGCTGCAGAATTTCGCATTGCAAATTACAACAGCTTCCTATTCAGTGTTTGCCAGGACATTAATGTACACATATCTCAAAATGTTTGCTTTTGCAACATACTTCACGGAAGTTTGACCAGGCAATTCTAAATAACAGGAGGAGCAGTTCAGATGTAGGGCTCAGGGAACAAACAGCTAATCATATTTCCTTGTGGTAAACTGATGGTTAAAGAGACATGAATTACAATTAGACACTGTCTAAATAGCTGAGATATTCCTAATAACAGTTAGAATGTTTTAGCTGTCATGGCTAGTGAACAATACTCTCAAAATCTTTTTCTGGAGCTTGTAACATAAAATCTGAAAAGTATCTTGAGTGGTTTGGTAAACTGTCTCAGAAACAGAAGAATTGAGTAAAAACTCCCATATATGTGCTTTGATGTGTCTCTACCATATTAATGTTTTACTATTTTACTAAATTAAGTTCAAAAATAGATGAACGTATATTTACATAATGCTGCTAGGGAACTGCAATACCCTTTTTACCAGGTTTTGCTACATACTGCAAATTTCTGATGCATTTAACTACTGCTGCTTGTGTTTGACTTAATTCTGAGACTTTCTGTTTCTCATGGTGAGATAGAGCTAGCTTTCTTTTGGTGGGGAACGTGGTCATACCAGGCTTGCATTTTTTGCCAGCAGAAGTGGAGTTACATGGAAATACAACTGTAAAACTAAATTCTGAGATTTGGCATAAGACTTTCACAGGGCTTCAATCAGTGCTTTGGCCACTGACCCTTGAACTGATGCTGGTCAGGGTTCACAAGCAAAGGTTCTCGTAAAAGAGAGTGTGCCAAAAGCAGCTATGCTGGAAGTAGTATAGCCACATCAGCTCTGTAGCCAAGATAATGATGTCTTTTTTCCAATCTTACTGTTAAAGTCCTTGGTAGAAAAGAATTTTATATAGTTTTCCATCTCTGAGCCTGAAAAAATGTCTGGATGGAAAGAAAGAAAGAAGAAAAATAATAAACTGAATGGTTATATCAGAGAAACTTCTCACTGGTTTTGGCTTTGGTTACTATCATGGCATTTTTATGATAATTAATCAGATCAAATTAATTTTGCAAATTAACCTGTGGTACTACAGAATGTGAATTATCTTAATTATGGAAATGTGGTTTCCATCACTATTCCATTATTATACCACCTTATTTATGACTTTATGGTAATAATTGCAGGGCATAATTTTCACTGATATTATCACACCCAAAATTGCTCATTCTGCTGCACATTATTTCATGGAAGCTGTTAGGTGCACCTGATTAGAAGGTATACTGCAAAGTTAAATAGTATTTCAAAGAGAGATTAAAAATTAAGAATATGTAGAAACGATTAATGGATAGTGTCTAGGTACAATGGTGATAGGCCTCTCAAAAAGGCTTCTATAATTATAATGGTGAACTTTGGTGTAAGATATGATAGTATTAATGTTTCCCACTGTTTGTCATGGAAAATTAATTATTTACTTCGGATAAACTAATTCAGCTCATTTTCAAATATTAACTCCTCAGTAAAACCTTCCTCAGTGCCCTCAGTTTTCTCTTTCATAGATTGAACAAGTCCGTGCAATTTTCCCAGCCAGGGCATGCCCACACAGGTGAATTAAAATCTTTGCAGTTGTACTGGAGAGTGATTACTGGAAACAGCATAGAATAACAACTACTGAGTAGCATTGTGCTAGTGCAGCACTGTGCACAAATTATGGTTTCTGGGAGGGTAAGAAAGAGGTTGATATCTTTTGGTTTAGCCCAAGTGACAGAGATCATGAAATAAAGATGTCACAGGGCTTTAGCTGCTGCAGTATCAGCCAGTGCTGTGCAGATTTGTTCTAGTTCTGGCTTTTTTAGCAGCTGATTTGAACAGATTCCATGTTTTACCCAATTCACCTCAGTACTGCTCATTCTTTTGCGCTCTTTAGTAGTCACTGAAGCTTCCTCAACCTGAATTATTTTGCTGTTCAATGTCCCAGGTTCATGAAATGTTGACTGTAACAGCTTAAAAAGCCAAAATTGTAGTCACATAAAGACGCATTATGAGTGCTTGTTGTAAAGGGACATTATGGCTTCTCAAAAACCTCACACAGAGGCAGCAAGGACTACATTTTTAACTGTAGACAAGCCACGATAATAATTTTGAGAACCTAAATTCAAGCGAGTAGTCCCTGGCACCAGAGGAATGCCAGTCATTTTTTGCGGCAGGCAATTAATATGCATGAGTCTAGAATCCTCTCTGGGTTTATGTGATAAAACACCACGAAGTTGATTGGACTGCTTTTCCCTTGCAAAGTGTAGCTTCTCTTTGATTCTGAGGAAAGTCCTAACTCTGTTTGATTATAAGGTCCTGCACAAATCCTCAAGGGAGGTAAGCAGAGGTCCCTGTACGTTGTGTCTGTCACAATTTTCGTATAACGGCTCTATTATGGATAATTCCCTGGAAGTCAGCTGTAAAGCTCAGCAGGTCCCCTTCTGATATCCTTCACATTTGGATAATTAACTGAGCTGTTTGAACAACAGAAACTTCATAATGTTCAGCAGTGGGAGTCTTGCAGCTGATCAGCTTTACCTTCATCAGCACTTGTCATTTTAGCACTTGAAGGGTAATGTTTCAGGATGAATATAATCTTCAGCAGGAAAAGAAAAGATTTTAAATGTACAGGAAAATAAGGGCTTCAATAAATTTGTTATGCAGACTGTAATACTCCTTGTGTTGCATTGCTCATGTACTCTGTGCTGCTGCCTTAAGAAGGATTTAGTCAACCTTGTATCTCCACAAAATAGGCTTTACTTCATTGCAATGGAAAAACAAGTAAAGAATCCTCACAAAAACCCATCCCTGACATCCTGAGAAATGGCACACAGGAAACCTTCGTGCTGATCACAGCAGTCTTTCCCAGACAAAACTTAATTTGTTTAGAAACAGTAAAATCAAATAGCTTCTTATTTTTTTTTTCAGTTCTTCTGATAGTTAAAAATTACCCAAGTACCAAGCCTCTCTGCAGAGCTCAAAGGAGCAAAGCTGTTGGTTTCTACTGTTGGAAATTCAGGTCTATGGGACACTGAATTTGACATTTATTTATTACCCAACTGCCACAAAGACTGTTTGTAATTAAGAGTGGTTCGTAAATCACGGTGCATTACTTACTGGCCTGAAAGGTTGTTGCAGTAGAAAATTACTAATTACAGTGAGATGTTATTTTGAGATGGCTAAACATAACTGGAATAAGAAATATGTTTTAAAATATAGCAAAAGCAACATATGCACAGTGGTTAGAAATATCCACATTTATTGAAGCAATTTAATCTAACTTTAATGACCTACAGTTCAACTACCAAACTAATCTTAAAAGGTTTATTCATTATTGTTAAGTTTCTGGATGCATAGAGGCCTAAAGAACATAAATACAACCTGACAGAATACTGTAAGTTTAAAAGAAAAAAAGTCTCTATACTGAGATAATTCATTATATCCTGGTTAAGAATATTTCCATGGATGAGTTTGTAAGAATAGGCATTGATTCCCATGAGATTCATACTGATGAGGTTACAATGCACTACGTTAGGTCAGGTTAGTGTTTGCCTTCTGAAGAGAATTGTTCAGCATTTGTTTCCTTCCCCCCGTGACCCCCACAGCCCGGCTAAGAGCAAGCACAATAAATGTTGTGTTATATGAGAGTGACTGATAGCAGAGAGGCTGTTCTAAGCCATTCTTCTTAGCACAAAATAGGCTGCTTTCTGTGAGATAAGTAGAATGCCTTTTCAGTTAAAGAGGTGCCAGTTTCTCTGGGTCTTTACGCACCTCTGAAACGTGAACTTATTCTTTAAGAATACAAGCAATGACTAGGCTTGTTAGCACAGCCTCCCATGATAATATTTCTTTATCCTAATAAAGTGAGAGAATAGGTAGTATAATAAGTCTCTCTACAGCCAGGTTAACTTAAATATTTCATTCAGACAGATGCCATTAAACTGTACCTGTAGTTAGATAAAACAAAACTCAATGTTAAGCATATCAGGATTTTCTCTGACATCTTTCTCATATTGCTTTACATTTCTTTTTGGTAATATTTAAGGAATATTTATCTAAGTTTTACTGATCTCTTTCTTATAAATGCCTTGTGCTAGAATTGTCTCTGAAATGTACACTCTAAAAGCAAAAAAAAATTGATATATTGAAAGGCTTTAATCACCCACTAGAGCTCAGATAAGCCAGTATTAAAACACATTTATGCATGAACAACTAATAACTAATAACTGAAAGAAATTACATGCAACTTGAGAAACCGTTTCTTAATTGTTACTCATTAAAATAAATTATGGTATATTATCCCATTTACAATGCTGAAAATAGAATTTAGCAGCAGTTGTTCTGTCAATTTATCTTTCATTCTAGCTTTTTATGGCAGTTATGTTTTGAAAATAATTTGTCCTAATCAGATGGTGTTATATTTTACCAGCTAATAGCTACACCTCCTTGCAAGCATATCCTTAGAGAGGCATTGGGTTAGACATTAAAACTTACACTTACTAGAGCTAACTGAATGTTATTGTAGTGAACATAAGGAGCTGTTGCTGTGATTCAAACAATCTGCAAATCTATAGATCCTTACAGTTGCATTGCTGTCTACAGCTTTACTTACTGTAGGCCATACAGGCTTATCATAGAGAGCTGATATGGAAAAATTGACCGAACACAGACATAAGACAAATAGCAAATACTTTGTTATTATTCTTTGTTATATGTTATTTGTGCAGGTTCAGCTCATTCAGCAAACGTGGCTTTTGAGTCAGCTATAGGAAATCTCGGTACTGCTCCTGTGCATCTTCAGCTGGATGCCTCACCTGGAACTGGGGACACCTGGACCCAAAGGAGGAGAGAAAACCACCAAATCGGGAGCCCGCTGATCACGTGCAGTTCCCAAATATTATGAGTTCTTCAGGATTTGGCCTGACTGATGTGAAGCTTTTGCTTGAATTCACTAACTCACAATGATTCAAATATAAAACAAGTTTAGGTTTTCTTGCAATCCAGTCACAATTTACCATTTCCTTTCTTTGTTGTTAAACCAGTGTCTCGGGTGCCAACACCGAAAGCAGACAGGAAAAATAATTTTTCATTTTAATCTGAAATTAAAGAAATAATTTCAATTATATTATATATACTTCAAGAATATTATTCTAACATTATTTTATCTTTCTCATGGTTTAATTCTTCCTTTAGCTAATTCTATTGTCTCAAGCTGCTTCTGTAAAGGATAACTACAGCTTAAATCATGGAGATGTCTACACTATGCAGCGGAATTAGAGAATTTTTTGAAGTGACATCAGACTGAGCTGACAGAAAATATGACTGAAAATTTTCCAAAGCTTATAGCTAAGCTTCTTCTTTAGTAGACTTATTTATGTTTATAGGTAGCATTTGGCACCTACAGGAATGGCTATAAAGTTGTTCTAATGGGTTTCCAAAACAGCTGCTCAATGAGTGGAGTCGGGGATGTTGGAAGAAGCTTGCTGTCCTCTGCTCCCTTTTGCCATGATCTCTCCTTATTATAGGCATGATTGCACTACTAACTCTGCCCTGCAAAGCATTGACTTTGGGGGCTAATAAATGTTTTCCTATTTTTCACCCCAGCTTTAAATATTCGTCTCTGTTCATCTGTGAAAAAGTGCATGCCCTTCAGGAATGTGTAGCGTACAAATAATTAGTGCTTGTCAAGAGAGGAAAAAGGAGAAAGGTGAGAAATCCAGGGCAGATCTAAAATGAAATTGGGAGTCAGAGAAATTTGGATAAAAACCAAGAAACATAAAAGTTAAAAAATAACTTCTATTTTCAGTGACGTAAACTAGAATCTGCTTCTTGTTTCTGCTTTTTTGGAGGAGGCTGCACTACGTAACTGTAAAAGTAAATTTTTTAGGTTGAACTTTAGAGACTTAATATAGCAGAATATCTGTCTCTTTGCTTCACTTATTGTTTCTCTGAGGGGTTGTTACAAAAGGAAGCAAAAACCCTTTATACCGGGAACTCTCTGTCATTTAAGTTATCTCCTTCCATCCATAGTACTACTTTACAGGCTGAAATAAAAAGTAGATAAAAAGAGTCAACATCATTAGATGAACTCTCTCAATCTCTGTTTTCCTGGGGAAAGGGAACTGCGGGAGGAAGGTCATTGCTGTTTATTTTAGAAGTTATTAAACTCTTGTTTTATTTGTGTTCAGTACAGATTACTGAGACTTAAAAGTTTGGAAGCCTGGAAAAAAAAGGAGGAGCCTGGAAAAATACAGGCAAGGAAGAGAGAAGAAATGAGGTAAAATAGAGAGGAATACACTAAGAAGATGAGGTAAAAAAAAATGTCATGAGCGCATCTATGTGGGTGTACATTATTAAAACACTTCTCTCTCTTCTCAGAATTATTCCCAAACTTTCTGTTACGTTAATACATTTAACCACTGAAATTTAGGAATTAGCATAATGAAGAATTAGGGCTGATCTCCAGCTGCACCATTCCTAGTGTCAAAGCTGTTGGTATGCTCTTTAATTGCACTGGATATTTGTCTTTTTTTTCCACAAATTTTTTGTGTTGTTTAGTGCATTGCCTGGGATGAAGATCACAGGATGTTTGAGGTTCATCATCCTGAATGAGGAAGATAGTCAGTGATGCCTTCCATTATTATACATGCACAATTATTTTTATCCATTCTTATATTGCTATTCCTTTTCTTGAAGGAGGCTCAAAGTGATTGAGGCTGGAACTATGATGTTTCCAATAATTTTAAGTATCTCACCTGAGACACACAGGATCTGAATTTCTAGGCATGCCATGTCCTGCTAATGAGCTTTCAGCTACATCTGGTTTTCTGGACAGCTAGGACTCCTGTCTTTTCTGTTGAAGATACAGACTACAGTTGTTTGAGTACAAAATGCAGTATAGGCAGCCTCCTTCTACATCTGATCGTAGTCCATCTGCTGCCCACATACAGAGTTCCCAATTATAAATGCTGCCCTTCCCCATGTGATCCATGTGAAAGCATAACTTTGGCTCCATATTGCCTCCGTGTTGCTTGTCCAAGCAGTCAATAAATTACTGTACATAGGGCTTTTGCTGTGAGAGAGTCTTCTCTCTTTTTAATCTCTTTTCATGAGAAGTTCCCTGCTTCTCCAAGAGGGGGAGGGTCTGATGCTAGGTCCTCAGATCTAAACAACTGCCTACAGAGCTTGGCACACACTGTTTTAGCAAAGTCACTATTTTGACTTTCATGTATTCAGGATACAAGTGTTTTTGACTTAGTTCTATCTATTGGCCTTCAGATCTTTAGAAAACCAGACTTCAAACCCCTGAAGCAAAAGGAGGCATTTGAAGCAGCCACCAGAGGAAAAGTGTGATTTAAATTAATTCCCTGAACCAAAGAATAACTATATAACAGAGAGAAGGCATTTTACACACACACACACACACACACATATTTTCATTGTTGCTATCTAACCAGAAGTTAATTCTTTCCCTTTCTTGATAACTAAGCCAAAAATACTATCCCACTACCGTATTTCTCTAGCTCATCACACTCCTGTGCGCTATTTCTTCAGGTGCTCCATTCAGGTCAGAGATGGAAAATGAAGAACTGTTTTTCATTACAATGACAAGTTGTCCTTCAGTTCCTGGGGTGAATGGCAGTGTGATTCCAGTTTAACAGGTATGGAATTGTTTACATTTCTGGTAAGTTTAATGGAATGTGTTGTAATGTAAATTAATGGACACATTACAATACAAATAAAACCAAGATTCCAGTCCAGGACACTAAGCACAAAATGCGTTTCAAAATCACTTGGTACCCATACCCAGATTTAATTGCTGCAGAAATGAGATTGAACGGGTACAATCGTATCTTCAACCCTGTGTCTATATAGCCTGTGCAGCACTAAACAAAGCATTCAAAATATCAGTTTTAAAGCTAGAATTTGTTTTTTTAGACTTTAGGTTGCAAGTAGCATTTTGTGGAGCAGCTAAAACGAACCTCAGCATACAGCATTCCTTGCTTTTGCAGCCCTTGGGTTTAAAGTGAAGAAAATGTTTGACCTCTTCTTTGTGATTTTTATTGCTGCTAGAGGAACATTCCATATCTGTTAGATATTTGGCACTGGTTTAGATAGAAAACCAGACTGGAGAAAGTAAAATGCTGGCTTTTCCTTTCTTTTGAACATAACCTTATGGCATATTTACTGTATAACCAATAGATACTCTGCCAAGTTAGGATTAGGATGGAGAAAAGAAGATTCTGTGAAACCAAAGACCAAGAGCTTATTAAAGTAAGAACTTGGTTATTACCCCTCCAGAGAATTGCAAGGTATTGCTCAGCTATAGATACTGCAGAAAGGATAAGAATCCTTATGGAAAACATCTTCCTACTTCAATAAAAAGGTCAGTTGGTTGAGGCAGTAGAAATATCGAAACCATAGGACAGTATAACTCAAATTGTACTGCTGCTATAAATTAATATTAAAGCAAATATAAACTGTGTTTTCTGTAAATTTACTTCCTGTCCATCAAAAAAAAACCCCAAAACAACAAAACCCTACAACATTATTTTGATATTATGCTGGTGAAACTTTTCCATATCCCCATTGCAACTGGAGCTGGCAGAGGTTGTAATTTCACACTGTTACCATCTGCAGACATTTCGCCTTTATTAATGGAGAGATTCTGGTTGTTAGAATACACTGAGCTCACACTATCAGCCCTTCTGTTGGTAGGTTCTGCAATCTTCCACAGAACAGGAATGGAGCTTTCTTCCCCTTCTACTGCATGTTCCATTGCTACAGGTGTTCTTCCACACACAAATCTTCCTGCTGCTGCTTAACAGACACTGTTTCCAGAAAAACACCCTTTTTTTCTTTATATGATGTGTTAGTGGAAAAGTAAGCACACAAAAAAGAAAGTCAGACTCCTCTCTAATCTTACTGCAATAGACCTTTAAGTGCTTTTATCATTTCAATACTGAAAAACAAATGTTAATATTACAGTAACCTGAGTTTAACCTCAGAACACTGCTGTAAGGGGCAAATATATCATTATCTCCATTTACCAGTGGTAGCCTGAAGCATAGATAGATTTTTGTGTGTCTGGCTCAAGGTCATGTAGAAATGCTTTAGCAGAAGTATAATTAGATGCAAGATCTCCTGAGTTCTAGTCTAATATTTAATAGCTGTCCTTTCTGTGCTCTTAATGGTAATGGGAGGCATTTATACTTCCCTAGGAGAACACTAGCCTGAAGAAATGGTTCTTTTCCAAGCATGGCAGAAAAGAATTTTGTACTGTCTGTGATGGCTTTTCTCAACCTCAGCACACACTTAGCTAAACTTGTCTGGGTTTAACCTCGGTAATAAAAAAATCAAAGAGGTTGCAAAGTGCAATTCAGCAGTGCTGGTACAGTTAGCATTGTGAGGTTTCAGCTTGCTGTTGCTTCAGTGTTCTGGGTCACATACATTCTGTTTAAAAGTAGAGAGGAATTTTCTTCCTGCTGTTTTTGGCTGCTGGCCTTTTATCAGTCCATTTTATCAATAAAAAGTCAAGCTGGTTATTGGTGGTATAGGCATCAACAGTGTTTGTGATACTTTCTGCAGTCAGCTAATTTTCTTCTGGGCCACAAAAGGTAAAATGCCTTCTTGCTCTTCTGACAGCTAAAAGAGAAGAGAAACACAATTAGTCAGTGTCAGAAAGACAGAAAAACAGATAAAATCAGAGAAGGAGATTTGTTCATTCTTTTGCCATTGTTTTCTGTTGTCAATATTATTTTTTTGTCTGTTTTCTGTAGCAGAGCAATGCTTCTAAGGCCTCTGTTCTGCCAGAACTGACAGAGCACAGCGGGGCACTTCACCCTCTTACTTCATTTATTTTACCGTATGTGCTTGCCTCCACGTGCTCCCACTATGGACTGAACTACAACTTTCAAAGCTCAAATATGTATTTTTAGTATTTATCCTTCTGATGTCTGTATTCTTCATAAAAATGCGCATTTCATGTGCCGAAGATACAGACGCAGGATGTCGCAAAAAGATTCAGAACTTCAATTAAAATTTTATAGGAAAAGAAAATCAATATTACAGTGGCAAAATATTTCTTTGAAGGCTCACTAAATTGCTTAAAAAAAACCAACTGTGAAGTCTCTGTATATCACAGAAATCTCTTTGTATTGCAAAAGATTGCCAGTTACATGGAAATGAGGTCTTTTATTCAAACACAGCAAGTGATGCAGTTCCACTAGTGGCACTGTGCATGAAAACATCTGTATAAGATCTTTCTGAGATGTGGGGCACTATTAAATGGTGGGTTTTTGCTGATTTTTTAATTTTTCCATTGTGCCAGGGCCACATCATTAAATTTAAGTTCACTGCTATTCCAAAATGTCTCTCTTCATGAAATTTGGCAATGGTGACAAAGACAGGACCAAGCTCTTTACATAAGACATATGTTATAAACCAAATACAGGTTGCTATAATCTAGTTGCTAATAAAACTCCACAAGAAAAAAAGGTGAATGACACAATTTATTTGTCCTTGCTGAATCCAGAAAAGACATAATTCTTTTGCAGAGTAATGTCACCCAATAGATGGCAGCAGCATCTTTATAATGAAATACTCTTTTAGCAAGAACAGAGACATTTGGGATGAATTTCAGCTTCTGCCTGCCAATTGACAAAAGAAATATGGTACTTTTTCTTTTAAGAAGTAACATTATAGGAAAACATAGCAAAGTGCATTTTTTCTAATGGACTTTTGTCAGTTCTACTTAATACAATCAAAATTTCATTCACTGGGAGTGCTGCTATTCACAATAACCAAGAGGAAAAAGTACAAGTTGAATGGTTCCAAATGGTCATTGATTCCTGACTGTAAAAGACCTTGTTTCTCTTTATTGAACAAAAGCTGAGAGAGGAAATCTCAACCTCTTTATCAGCGTTATAAATATGTCTGCACACAATGCATGTGCTTCTGAACATACATGGGTGTTCACACACACAAGCATGCAGTCTTCAAGCTGTGAATTGACAAAAAAATAATTTTTTGTGGGAAAAAACATTTTTAAATATACTGTTATTGCATAGCTATTATTTTACAAAAAAAAGGTGAACAGATCTGTAAATGAATGCATGTTCTCATGCTAGAAAAGATGAATCTACATAGACAAAGATGAAAACTAAAAAAATGAATGTGTCAAGATCAGATATAACTCCATTCAAGAATAATTCATATATTTGACAACAATTGCTTCCTAATTTAGAGGAAAACTGAATGTTAGGTGACTGATTTTCAAATTTTACTTGAAGAAAGTACTTCAAACTCATTGACCATTCTGAATGGCAGCACTGTCATATTTAGAACAAAAAAAGATATCCTGTTTGGGAAGTAAAAAAAAAGGTTGCTGATCACTTTCAGAATAATCTTCTCTTTCTCGGTTTGAAAATGTCATTAATTCATTAGATGCCTGTTTACTAGATGTAAATATTATGGGTGCTTCTAATTTCTGATTCTGAGCTTAACAGAATGTGGTTACCAGAATCACTTCACCGCACACATAGACCAGAGTGTTGTTATTTTCTCAGCAATAACTAGACTGTTTAAGGTATACTGGAATTTAAAAAATCGTGCTTACACTTCTAGAAGTGTATCTTTTTATGTTTCTTTATGGTTCCTAAAATAGATTGGCATTTTTTTAAAGATGGTAAAAGAAATTAAATTTTAATTTGAAAATTATATTACTCTCTATCAGAAGAGCAAAGCTTTCTGTTCAGTATATCCTGTGACATTTTATGTCCTTTCCTCACTAAAATACCTTGACTTTCAACAGGGCACTTTGCATTAAGCAGAGAAACCCCTGTGCACCCATAATTACAGACAGTTGTTAATTATTGTAAGCACTGCATGATTTTTGAATAATTAAAACCATGAAATCCATTCTGCAATACTGTTCTTATTTGAAAGAGGAATTTTAAAATTAGGATAATTAAGGTGAAAATATCATAACCTCCTCTCTTATTGACAAGTTAAATCACGTAAAGGAAGAGTTGGCTGAATTCTCTGTTTTCTTTTGAAATGTTCTCTAAAAAAATTTATGAGCTATAGTTCAGATTGGTGCTTGGTGCCCAATTATTTGTGTATGGAATTGCTGTGCAATGATTGTAGCAACACGTAAACTAATAGCTAGTATATGCTATATTATTAACTTTTGAGTATAAGCATAGGAAATGAAAAGGACAATCAGAAGAAAAATTTAATTAAGATTTGTGAAATTTTACAAATGTATGTTAGGGAACCTAATGACTGCTCATTTTCTATGCCCATCTTCTAGGAAAGCTATGGTAAAATTACTAATAAGCAATTGAAACAGTAGAGCAAAAGAAGAGCTTTAACACAGGAGGAGACTACAGTTCTTTAGTGAAGGACAGGGCAGGACATGAGCAGATGCACTGGGGACTATTTGCAAATGTCCTTGCCTGGTTGTACTGATTTTGGTATTGAGGGGTGAGCCTGTCTCATTGCACTCTCTATCACCATGGTTTTATGCAGCAGCAATGGAAGACACAGAATGGCAGGGGGGAATACTTCATTGGAAGAAAAGGGGAAAAAACCAGTATTGCAAATGCCATTTTAGGTCCCCAAGAGGTCCTTAAATGAAGACAACACAGAAAGAGGTAAACCCCATTTTTTCTCAGGTCAAGATCTGTACCTTCACTGGTGAATCTTCCACACATGATGCAGCACTCTATTCGTACCAAAAAAAGTGAGAGTAATTGCTTTTGTTGGCATTGATCCCACCAAATTTTGAGTACTTAACTGAAGATCCTAATTAGCTGTGCAGTTGTTCTAGGTTCTTGTACAAATCTATAAAGAGAAGCTTCTGGAGGGCAATTCAAGCCTTGCATTAACTTAGTCACTGCAGAAGCAGCTTAATCATCTTTTTGCTGACAAATGGTTGTTACATTGTTTCACATTATAGGAGTGAGGGTAGACACTTAGTTTTGAAAACCAAACTCTTCAAATGGTTCACTTTTTATTTTTGCACCATAGCAGAACTTTTTATTTCCTCTATCTGCCTTTTCTACCATTCTTTTTATTGACCTGCTCTTAATGTTTGGGTGAATATACAGGAATCAAAACTCTGATTCAGAACATGGTTTCCAAGGAGAGAAAAAAGAACGTAAAAAAATATTACAACATCAGTCCTTTAAAACATCTGAAGAAGTCCAGTCTTTTCTTGAAGATCTTTAAACGGTGGCATGAAAGGTAATGGACACCTACTGTCAATCTTGAACTGAACTCTCTCATAATATTCCCTAAAGTAATTTGTATTTCTCCTTGCTTTTCTAGAAATCTTGTCATTCTGGGTTATGTATGCACACTGAATTCTCTCTTCCACTCCCAAACATAACCTCACTGCAGATAATAACCTGTGATGGATTCATTCGCTATTTTTGAGCAATTACTTTACTTATTTCTTGTGTTCTCTACTTCAAATTCCCTGCTGGTATCAAAGCCTAGAGAGTCTCAGACCTGAAGGCCGGAACTGCAGACAGAATTGACAAGATACTGACATCCATCTCAGCTGAATGTTCAGCTGGTGAGATCACAAATTTTCTGTTCCCTGCCTTTAGCACTGATAAAGTAGTACTTTAGTTTTGATGTAAGGGTTTTGAATTGGTTGGACCAGGCTGGGCTTTCACTTTCAGGTCTAGCTCAGGTTGCTTGAAGTGGTACAGGCGTATTTTTTCCCCTAACAAAAGAAATAGAACATTATTTTTAGGTGCCTGAAGGGTTGGTTGGCTGAGTCACAAACCAACCCATGTAATCAGCTTCAAAACTTAATGGCATTCAAGTGAAGAGGGATGCAGACTGCAGGATTAAAGAAAGTCAAATGCACATAACAGCTCACTTCAGCTCTGCAATCAGACTTGTATTTATTATTTCTCAGGATGTCGTAGTCCAGCATTTATAAGATTTAAATATTAATTTTAGAAGTCTTAATTATAGCAACCAGAATAGTTCTGCTCAAAATAGTCCCAAAAATAACATAGCAAGAAGCTATTAGCAATTTACCTGATTGAGGAGTAGGTAGAGGTTTAATTAGAAATGGAAAATACAGTTTGCTCCTATTTGCATAGTAAGTAGGAAACGAATTTTCTCATTTGGGGGAAGTTTTCACTTGTTTTTCATTATTAAAATAATAGGTTATCAACAACTTCACAAAAAATAATGTTCAGTGGGTGAAGACAAACATACGATTTGCATTGATCTATTCTGGATCTGTGTCTATTTTGTTTATCTGTAAATATCAGGTAAACAGATTGCAGTATGTAAACAAAGTTTTTTTACAGTCATCCATTTTTTTGATACATGAAAATAAAATAATGTGCTAATTTGTTTCTCAATGGAAATCTAATTTTATTCATGTCCTTCACTGGCAAGTAAATACCTTGTAGATTTCTACTTTTGTCTCGAACAGCGGTTGTGCAATGAATGGTCACACGCTGGTTCCGTGGCTGGTATTTCTAGTGGGATTTCCTGTCTTCACATGGCTACTATGGAGCTCTCCATACTAACTCCCAACAGCAACCCAGTTTAAATGTATTGCTCTTAATTTCAACGTTATTATTAACAGCACCAGACCAGAAGACCATGCTATCATAAATACATAAAAAATAAGGTTCATTGATAATTATTGTAGAATTGAAAGACTTGAAGCTGTGATCTGATTAGACTGGGCCAGGTCCCACAGATCCTGCTCTGGAGACATCACATTAAAAATAGACCAAACAAAATAAGAATGTCTGCTTCCCATTTTATGAGAGTACTATATAATGTAAATAATTTGTTTTGCATCCCAGAGAAGAGCACTTCTTGGTTCTTAACTACACTGTTTCAGTTAATTCAGATATTTTCCCTCTTTCATGCACTATACTGGACTCAGTCATTTTCCTCCTGTCTTTAAGGAGCACAGAACACGAGTTCTTCCTTTGTTTTCGTCTTTTCCCCTTTTCTCTTTTTCCCCCCAGTTATCAGAATTTACCTTTCAGGATGTCATTCACAACCCAATGACCCTTTCTCTGAGTTACCAAAGTTATTATATGTCTGAGCTGTTGTGAGAACTGTTACAATACTGCCCATTACTCTTAATTTACCTTTGATGGATACAGGGAAACTGTTTTATGATAAACGCCTTGTATCCATCTATCCGGTGTAGTTGTTTGCAGTAGAGTGGAGAGAACGTTAAGAAATACTGTAAAAATTGGTGTTCAGTGCTCTCTCAAAAAGATGCATATTTACTTACCCATATTGTCCAAAGAGAAACTGTGCTTGAAAGAAAATGGTTTTATTATTCTGAGAGAATTTTCTATTTAAAAGATTCAGTACAGTAGGCTTGAGGGTAGGAAAAAGAAGACCAAGCAGATGAAATACTTTCTAGCTTGGCAATTTTATTATTTTCCTGAGATTGGGATTCAAGCAGTAGTTTGTTCTGGGAAGTAATCATTAAATGCAAGGTAGAATAAGACTTGCAGAGTGCGAGAGAAAACAGTGAGTGGGAGAACACTGGAAAATGGAAAACTGAGGTTTGTTCTTCAAAATTAAATCAGCTTCTTCGTGTGCCAACAATAGACAGCTGGGCTTTTCCATTGCTTTTGTTCATCATGGCCATAAATTTTATTCTGGGCATGAGATATTTGGTGGATTTTAGTGGTTGAGTCTCTTCATGAATGAAAAATTTCTGATGAAAACATTTAACTGGAGAATTTCTTACTGGCTGAAGACAGTAGAGGGGGTTACTTCAGAGCTGTACAATATCAGCGTACAACCAAGCAACCTTGATCATGCTGCTTCCTTAAAAAAAACCTGTGGTCACTTTGTTTTTCTGCAGCTGAATTAATCAGCAAAGATTCAGTGGAAATGGTGACAGTAAATTGCATAAGCTATGTGTTGCCCCAAGCCTGGTCTAAATTAATCTTCTCTGAGCTGTGTGTCCTGAATTTAGATCACTATACTGGTCTTTCCTGTAAATACTGTAGAAAATGTAGAATACAAATACCCTGTGAAACACAGCATCAAAATAAATGATCTGTTGCCTCATCTTTAACACAAAACTTGCCTCATAAAAGTTGAAGGAGGCTTTCATGCTTTTGGAAATGGCTTCTAATGACCCCTCATAAATTAATCCCTCTTTATGGAAGTAGAAACCAAGTGAACATTGTTGTTTGCCATCAAAAAGTGGTGTGCTGTACAATTTACACCACTGGTCAGAAGATTACATCAGGACTGACAAAGCTGCATCTGTTACCAAGATTAGTTTACACAGCTCTCACTTAGGGTAGGTTTCTATTTTATACAGGTGTTGAAACAACTCAGCAATGAAAATAGACAGAGTATATATACCATCAAAAATAAAAAAGAAATAGTAACCAAAACCCAAATGGCTTTCTCTGACAGTGCTGAATGTACCATCTGTTTCCATTGCATTATAAATTGATATACAAAATTGCTATGCAGTGCTGTTTCTGGGTAGCTTCTCATTTGCATTTGCTTTTGTTAAAAATGGGCCCAACTGAAAACCATCACGCTGAAACCCACTGGACTTTGGAAGGAAGCATTCAAACCAGCCTGGGGTGTTTCAGCCTGAACCTGGATCCACAGCTAAATGGTGCAGCTGCCCATACATGTATCTTGTGTTAAAAACACAGCTTTGGATCCAGGCACCACATGGCTCGTCAGATGTTCAGGCTCCTGGTTCAAATTGTCCACTTTTATTTATCACTTTAACAACTGACTCATTATGATGACATAAAGCTTACCACCTAGCTATGTTAAATAACCATATATAATCAGTTGACTCGGGCAGCCAATGTGTAATAGCAGCAATAAGGACACTTTCAAAGAGTACCAAGAATACAAACTCAGTTGTCTTAGATTTATTCTGTGCAGTACAATTAAATCACTAGAACACAGCAGGGTAACCATTTGCCATGGCCATGATTGTGATTAATCTCAATGTAAATCACCACTCAAAGCAACCTTTCATCCTGTGGCTGGAGGAAACTGAGTTACAGCTTTCTAACCCTGTATAATAGTTCAAATCACTTGCAGGCAGAAATGGAAAAGACAGAGAGCTTGTCAAATCTAAGATGGTGACATATTGTCTCTGCTGGACTCTATGCTGCTCAAGAACAGACGTAAATGAAACTCCTCCCTGTCATCCTCTTCTTTCCCTGCACTATCAGTTTTGGAGAGGCTTAAAAGACAAAAGATGCAGAGCCAGCTCCAAAAGGTAGGTGTCTATGGTGGATATGTCTGTCCCCATGAGCAGATGTATTTGTGGAGCAAGCATTTTCATAATTTTATTTCACAGCACAAGGAGCTTTGAATGTCTACTTTAGTCCAAAAAGCAACAGCTGTATTTCATGTCCTCTAATAGATCTGAAACAAGATTTTTTTACTGGTTTAGCTCTCTCCATTGTTAACTTTATGAGCTTCTGGAAGGAAGAGAAGGGAGAATTCAGCAAAGATTGAGTTTTCTCAAAGAAAGTTCTTGCTGTACTGTTTGAGCACACTGTTGTGTAGGGGTGCTAGAACCAGTGTGAATGCAAAGCTTCCTTTGCTGTCTCTTTATTTCTGGTAATTAGAAAATTTCTTTCAAAGATACAATCAAGGCAAGGTTGAACCCCTCTCACATCTGTGAGGTGCAAAGGATTGTTTGCACAATTGCTGGGAGACGTGGCAATAATATCCGTGCCTCTGAAGACCAGTAGAAAGTGTAATTTTGACAGCAGGCTGGTGATATACACGGGATGTGGGTTCCTGCTGGCTTACCACAGGAAAATTTGGATCCATCATTTCCATATTTCGGGCTTAAACAGCAGCCTGGGAGTAACTGGGCATCAGACCCCACTTGTGTCTCCAAGGCTGGCAGGACAAGCAAGAAAAATGTTCATTTGTCGTTCCTATGTTCTCCATCTTCTGTCCTCTTAAATACCTGGGTTCTAGGTTGTTATTGTTTAATGCTGTGGTAATGGGAAAATCCAACTAAATACACAAATAACAGATATTTGAAACTCACTCCTTTACATTCGGTAAAAGATGCTGGTTACTTCTCTATATTATTTGTTAATGAACTGGAATTTTTCCTTGTAAAATTCTCAAGTGGCATTTGCCTGTTGATCAAGCCACTACTTTTTAAAATTTTGAGGTCATATTCACCAAAAATTTGGTATTAATGGATTTATATTTTTTTCTTTCTATTGCCATGCCTCGCTGATAGAATGCCAGAGAAGGAAGAGATCAAAATTAATATATTAATTGAGAGACTGCAGAATTAAACCCGCTATGCATTTACTCCAAAGAACTGGGAAGTATAGAAGGCAGTGAATCTGGAAGCAGGAATATGGTGAATACAAGGTAAATTCAGCATTTGTAGATATCTAATGTTACTCTACCTTTTTGACAAATAAAGTCTGAAGGGTATATCTAACATTAAAAATGGTATAGTCAATTTGTTCTGACTGTATCTTAGATATTGGATGACAGCCATTAGGAAAAACAAATGATACTGGGACACAGCCCGAGACTATCTCAGTTGGTTAGAACATGGTGATAATAATGCCATAGTTGTGGGTTCAATTTCTGGATGTGCCATCACTTAAGAATTGGACTTCGATGATCCTTCTGGGTCCTTTCCAACTTGGAATATTCTGTGATTCTATGATAATGAACACAAATTATTGTATATAAGTTGGTAGTATAATTTAGCCACAGGTTTGTGACAATACGAGGGACCTCAGCTGTTTGACTGAAGGCTGTAATCCCAAATGGTGTTGAAACTGCTGTTGATTTTAATGTTGCTTACGTGTAGCTGGGTCACTGTCAGCTTTTACACCACGCTGCACTTGCTGCAAGTGTACTTTCTGAAACTTGTGCTTTATAATCTGCCTTCTGGACAATACAGTGTACAGCAGCCTCAGGGCCAGTCTGCTTACAGTCTATGAGATATATTTCTCTTTGGGAATTGTACTATCCTATTTTAGTCATGTCTGTAGGGACAAGGATGCTGTCTGCTGCAGAAAAGAACTGGGTGGTGTTTCTGCATACTTGTAAAGCTGTGACCACAGGTTGGGCCTGCCTTGTGTCTTTACCATTGCTTGCACTTGCTTAGTTTTATCCCTTGAAGTGTTTGCACTGATGTATCTAAAAGATGTGAATATCAGAGAAAGAACTGGGCTTTCCAACGCACTTAACAGTGCTTTCTTTGTAGGTACACTGGCCAAAGGAATTAAAAAAACCCCCTAACAGACCTTTTCCGCTTTAGATTGTGCACTTTTCCCTTGTTTGAATATTCTGCTTCAGTGGTATCACTCAAGGTAGCTACTACCTGAAAATGAACAGATTGTTTGTGATTTCCAAGGATTTAAGTCACAGGGCTAGAAACCCTTCAAGGGGACGAGAGGACACAGATCTTGTGAACATTTAACTAAGTTACATTTATTGCATTCCGAATTCTTTTGGGTCAGAGAGCAGGAAAATGGTTCTGTTTGACATTACACATGTCTGTCTGTGAGCTTTGAGCTACCTAGCTCCAAGAAATAAATGTAGGTCCAGTCCATATTCATGCCTAGACAAGTTTTAGACTCTTTTTCCTGTTTTATACTGTCCATTCCTTTAGAAGTAAATGAGGAGTGTTTCATTATGGAGCAGGACTTCAGATCTCCCTCACAGTGTAGACTTGGGCTCAGATCAGTATAACCAAAGATTGCAGGTTACAAGTTTCAAATTACAAGTAAATGCTCTTTTGTTTCCCTCTCTCCATTTTTTTTCTTTTCCACCAAAATGCTAGTTAGCAGGGCCAGTGAAATTTTGCTTTGTGAGCCATGAAATTAAAGCAAACAAACCTGGTATCTCATCACAGCTTGTATGGTCAATGAAAAAGTTTTAAGTCTGAAAATGTAAAGGACTGGATAAACAGAGGAGTTATGATTACAGAGAGTGAATACATTCAGAGGTTTACCTGAAAAATAACAAAATATACAATATAATATTTCTACTGGAACTATGTGCTTTTCTTAAATATTCCTGATTGGTGATTTATTCAATTAAATATATTATGGATCCTGCTGAGTATACTTTTGAAAGGACTAAACATTAGAAAACCTTTTTTTTTCCCTTGGTTCTTTGTAAAGAGCACTGAGAATTGTTATGCATTTAAATATATAAAAATACCATCCTATCTTATTTATTTGATGAAAAAAAGAATAATTTCCACCCCCCTTTTCACAGAGTCCTACAATAACCAATACCTGAACGTTGTTAAGGACTCATTTCACAATAGAGACACTGAGAAAAACAGAGAGAAAATTAACTGTCTGGGGTCATAAAAAGAATCAGTGACTGAGATGTGAATGAAATCAATGCACAGCAGCTTCTTTTTAATGTAAATGATATTCCATTTTTTAACCTGTTACTGTCCTGAGATCATGCAATACTTGGTGAAGAAAATGTTCGGCCATATTTCCTGTTCTAGATTTGCTGTTAATAAAAATGGTAGCCATGTAATGATAAAGACTCGGGATCTATAGATGGAGATTTTTCTCCTCACTAGAAACCAAAAATAAAACAACTTTCTATCAGTGCTAAAGCAACTTAAAAGTCATATTGATCCTATTGAACAATGAAAGTGTTTACGTTTATGGCTATCTTACCCATCAACAAAAGATTTAGAGAAAAGAAGTTTGCAATCCTCGTAGCTGTTGACAGCAGCAGCAAGAAAGCATCAGTAAAACAGACTTACATCGATAATTTATAAGTTAGTATTTTCTGGGGGACCGTGTCGATCTCTCTTTTACCTCCAAGGTACAGATGTGAAAGGGCAGAAGCTTTGCTGCCACCTGATAAGGAGCTGCTAATGTATTCCTCCCTCTTGCATGCAAGCTGCATCAACTCCTGGAGTTCTCAGCAGCTGGGAATAGCTGCTAAGTGCTGAAAATTCAACGTAATCAATTTTCCTTTTCAGCAGGTGTCTTTTTTTCCCATTGAGCCTGCAAAGAGTTGGAGAAATAAGATCTAAGGTAGATGTATTTCAAGGTGAAATAATCTCTACAGTGTCCCTTAACCATTTTTCCAGGTCCTGAGGAAATTGAGGCATGCATTCTGTCTCTCAAGACCAATGTGATGATTCTCCAGCTAGCCAAGAGAATGCCACTTAGCACTGCAGCTTGGCAGGGTCATCCTAGGAGATAATGCCACAATTTACTACTGCTTCACTCCTATAGAACTGATCCTCTGAAAAAGGGGAAGGTGTTTGTCTGTAAAGTTGGAAGATCTTGTACTGCAGCTGCATTTGTTCTACAGAAGTAACGAGAAAGGATTTGAGCTTTTCAGGCTTTCAAAGCTATATCTTTTACAAGCATTAAGAGAAAACCAGGAACTTGAAATCTAATTCTCAGAAATGTTAGAAGCATCAGGCCTCCTAGAGGGTCTTGTCAGCCAGTTTTTGTGGAATTACAGTAACGCTTTCCTAATTTTTTTCTTTCTACTGTTGCAGGGAAGAACACACAAATGACAAGACTAGTCTCTTACACTGGGGAGAGGAAGGGAAATAACCACACATACTTTTTCGACAGGAAAAAATAAATAGACTTTTTAACAAACAAAGAAAGTAGAAATTATTCGCTCACTGCATCTCTAAATGCTGCACCTAAAAGCAGAGGGAAGATAGTAGGTTGGCTGTATCACTTTAAATTTTTCCAAGATAATCTACTGAAAAAAGTATTGTCTTCCAAAAAAACCCTAAGTAGATAGTATTAGATTTTGAAAACATGTAAATAAATCTGAATTTGTCAATGGTCATAGAAATGAAAGGATGACCAGTCACTGTGTTTGTGATGTCATTTCTAATGTTCAAACTCTGGGGAATAACTGACTAAATGCTAAACTGTATCACCTTGTAAGGACACTTTAACAAATCTGTTTATCTTTCAAGGACATTAATGTGTATGATACAAGGAAAAATTCCTTATTTAACCCATGGAAAGTCTAGGAAGTTAGACACTTGTGTCTGCATTCTTTCCCTAAAAATAATAACTGGAATCAATATTGGAAAGAAAACCTCAATAAAATCTTTCTGGGTGCTGAATTGTAGACATAGCTCTTAGTGGGGAAAATGGTAGATATCTTGAACAGCCCAAATAACAAAACCTTTATCAAAATAGTGTTAATTTCCTTTTATTTAAATTCTTCTGGGTTTGAATCCTGAATGCTTGCCTTGATTGGTATTTTTATACTCAGTCACTTGTACTGTGCTGAATAACTCAAGTTAATATTTTATTTTTGTATGCCGAATATAAATTACCTTGAACAATATCATCTACTCCTTCATTACTTGGAACCGTTAATTACAATATTTTTTCAGTGTTTGATTAGGTGATGTTTAACACTGAATTCCAAACCTGTCACATTGTCTCTTTTAGGGATAATTTTGCAAATACTTACAAGCAGGCATCATTTATTCTGCGTAGCTCAGTTAACTGTGCTGTAAGGTACCTTGTAACAATCTCTGTGAAATGTTTGTAAAACTAGGACTTTAAATTTTAAGCATTTAAGCAAAAAAGATGCATAGTGTCATGTAAATTTAGAATTCTATCATCTTCACGTTAGTTAATGTTAAATAAGTTCACTTTACACTATATAAGAAATTACAGTTTTTCTGGGAGAGAATACACATTTGAAAAGGGACATTTCTAGACTCTAGGAAGGGGCTCAGTAGTTTAGGTTCATAGCTTTTGCTCAGCTTGTATTTTCATACAATGCAGTCTTTAGAGATGACCATTTGCCAATGTTTTAACTCTTAAATCTCTTCTATGTTTATTGATGGCCTTAATGCAGTCTTCTCTTAGTAAATAATTTGGCTTGTATGTTTCATTTACAATGTATTCTTGTGCTCTTAACTCTGACCCAGTTACCAAATCAAGTGATCCAGTGTATTCTCCTTCTTAGGTCTATGCACAGCTATCATTCTGCCCCTTTCCTGCTTTTAGTGATAATTTAAGAAAATTGTAACCTTGTTTTCGTATGCCTTTATGGTATTAATACTAAAAGTAAAGTGGTGGAGATGCTGACTAATTCCTAAGTTTCAGATCTATTAACTGTCTGATCAATAACTTTGGCCAAATCTCTGCAGCTGTCAAAGCGAGTCCAGCTTTGTGTGAAATTTGTTGGTTTATCCCAGCCAAACATCATGCCCATAGCATCTGCATCTGCCCTGCCTGTTTTTTGTACTTTGATGTAGCAGTGAAAATAGTTTCCAAGCTAGCGTCCATAGCCGGTTCAAAAATAAGCAGAGGTTTTAAATCAAATTCATAAATACAAGTGTGTTTCTGAGGACAGGGGTCAAATTTGGAACAGCTGTGCTCCATAGTGGGCTACTAATCATATGTCATGAATCTCCTAGCAACTTCTGGTTAACTGTAAAAATGTTCATGAGTCTCAGATGTTTTAATTGTTTGAAATGGAGCAATTATGCATCTAAGAATTACTCCTGGACATGCCAGTGAAGGGGTGTGATGGGAGGAGGATTTGTTATTATTTGCAAAAAGATTGTCAGCCAATATAATAATTGAAACAGTCCAGCAAGAACCCACTATCAAATCTGAGAACACATAAACCAAACATTTCACCAAAAATAGCCTGAAAATGAGTTTTCTAAACTGTTCCAGGAGAGCTTACACATAGCAAATGTATTAAAGAAAATGAGACTTTGCTTATGAACAATTCATAAATCTAATAGAACTAAGGTGGTAACAAATAATATTCATGCAAAAGAAAGTGATAGCTCTATTAACTTCCAGTCAGCAAGGTACTTGGAAAGTTCTGCGTATAGCCCACCTCGTCAGCTCTGTCCTTATTTGGCTTCTGCACAATTAAATTGCAACTGAAATGAAAGAATTTGGTTTACAGTTTGTCTGAGTAGCCCTAGGCTCTTCTTCATGTAATGAGTATTTTTTGGCTTCATGAAGTATAGGACTAGAAAGAGAATCATAGAATGGTTTAGGTTGGAAGGGACCTTTAAAGGCCGTCTAGTCCAACCCTCCTGCAATGAGCAGGGTTATCTTCAACTAGACCAGGTCGCTCAGAGCCCCATCCAACCGGGCCTCAAATGTTTCCAGAGATGGAACATCCACTAACTCTCTGGGAAAGAGGAGCTGCCACTGTTTTACCTCCCTCATAATGAAAAATTTCTTCTGACATCTAGCCTGAATCCACATGCTTTTAGCTTAAACAATTTCTCCTTGTCCTATCACAGCAGGCTCTGCTAAAAAACCTGTTCCCATCTTTCTTATAAACCCCCTTTTAGTACTGAAAGGCTGAAATAAGGTCTCCTTACAGAAGAGCTTTCTCTTCTCCAGGTTGAACCCCAACTCTCTAAGCACACAGAGCAGTTCCACAGACCTCCACCATGTAAAACAAAGGATGTCTGTGCTTTTCCTGTGTATTTGTATGAACAGCCTCCGTGGTTTTGCATATGAGATGATAAAACCACACAGAAGATGGCTCTGTTAGGATGTAGGAAAAACTTAACATTGGGAGTTATCTGTGTATTTTCTGCCTTAGTTAAGTGCTCCTGATCTTCAAAAGCAGATCAGAACATTTCCTTTTTCCTATGTTTTTGATGATGCCAAGTCTGATTCTTTCCTTCTGCTGTGATTTTGATTGTAAATTTACTTACCAGTTTTTCTTCCTGCAATCTTTTCCATAGAGGGCTGGGGTTTTTTTTAGTAAAGGGAAAATCATCCCCAGCTATTTAAATGTAGTGAATATTTACTGAGCACCATTTTACTCTGTTGAAATTTTCTGTGCTATTTGATACTTATTTCTAGTTTCATCCATTATTTTTCACTTGTTTTAGCAATCACAGTGATTTATGTTTTCCCTCTGCTTTCAAAATGTGTGTATTTTTGAGACAGATTTTGTTTTGAGTATGCTTGAATGTTTAAACCTATGGGAACATATCAAGGCTGTTTTGTATACTCTATTTCTCTAGGAAAGATGTGGAATATTTAACCTATTTCTACTCTTGCATTACTACAGCAGTAATGTAATTCCTGAATTTTGGTGATACCCACGGGCCAGAGCCAAAGCTCTTTTAACTTTCATTTTTAAGAAGCAAGATTTCTGGCCATTCAGTCTTGTAAGACAATTCTTTTGCATTTGTGAGCTACTCTGGAAATTGCACAGCTTCTAAAATCAGACCTGGGGCAGAGCTGAGCAGCTCCAGAGGGAAAACAAGAAGGTGCACTACCTGAGAGAAAAGACTCTTGGAAGTAGGGTTTTTTTTTTCTAAAGATGAGTAGAAGAGAGGCACAGCAACAGTTTTCAAAATATAGAGATTGTTTTAAGATCTAAAGTAATTAATTACTTTTCATGTCCAGAAGGATACAAAGATATAATGGCCTGAAACTGCACCAAGGGAAATCGGATTAGGTAGTCAGAAAGCATTTCTAGTGCAAGGGGAGTTAAGCACTGGAAGAGGTTAATTGTGGAGGTTCTGGGACTTTCCCCACAGGCAGCTTTTTAGCACAGGTTACATTAAACATTTTCAGCCAAGGTTTTCCTATAGCTGTTAATGCAACAGAGCTGGGAGGTGGTCCTAGACACACAAGAGCCTGAAGCAGATCAACTGATCAAGGGCAAACACTTCTCCAACACTGAAGCCAGCAACGCATGTGCCGAGCTGAGCAGGTGGACTGAGTGAGCACATGGCCTCTGTACTGCCCATCTACTGCTGCTTGCTACAGGCTTCAGTTTGAGCTCACCTGGCTGGTAAAGGCAATCAAAACCACAGATAAAGCTGAGAGAGCTTGCCTTTTTTTTTTTTTTTTTTCGAGTTCCACTGATTATAATTTCAGAAGTACATAAAGTGTGTGTACAAAGTGCTAATTTAGCTGCGGCCTGAGCTTTGTATAATATGGATATAGACAGCAGGTCAGCACAGTTTATGTTCCTTTGTGACCTAAGGAGATGAAGGAAAAGCTAATAAAGCAAAGATGATGAGGTGAGGTGTGTGTATACACGTACATATACACACTAGCCAGTTTGCTTACAATTTGCTTGTAGGGACTAAAACGTGTGTACTTAGGTGTTTCCACATTTTGAGAGACTTGTTGAAATGCATAACTTAACAGGTCTCTCTTCTCAAATTGGTTTTTGCGCAGTGCAAATCAAATTTAAATTTCGCAAAATTATTAATGGCTAATTGAGGGCTGCTGAGAGATGACAATGTCCTAGATGGTTGCAAATTTTTTCCAGAGTCACTGTCTATGTCTCTCAGCTCCAATGCTTTGAAATGAGTCAGTAGTCAGCTTTAATTTGTTCGGTTTAATTAAATTCCACCTGAATAAATGTGTTGCGCAAATGCTGAAATTTCCTGGATGATGTATGCAGCTGAGATCTAATTTGATAGTATGCAGCCCTAGATTATAAGCTACTCTCTTCCAGAAAGGTGTGCTCCATGTAATTACTTAAATAATAACTTAGATGAACTTGTAAGGATAATTATATAAAGAAGGCAAAGCAAAACTGCACACAAAAATCTATTTTTGAATGTGCCATCATTATTCTTAGAATAACAAAAATTATCAGTACATAAGAAGTACATTTCACTTTCGAAACACAGTCCTGTTAAGTGTAGCAGCTTGTTTACTTAGCCTGATATTGTCCTGTCTACCTATTACATTAATTAAACTAGTACTGTAATCAGATAGAACAGTATATTCTGCTAAAATGTATTGCCTATGGTAGAACGACATTGACGAATTATATTTTTGTATATGATCTGTGATGTGAGGAATTGAAATAAATGCCAGATCAGTGTCCTTCTCTTTCACACATAGTGCAAAATGGACCAAAAATACTCCCTCTTTCCCAAATCTCCTGGCCCTAACTGACTGATGGAAGCGTGTTGCCCAATATGTCATACTTATTTAGGCAATGAGGAAGCATGGATACACATCAGTCGAGGTAAACAGTGCTCACAGGAGCTGGGAGCAAAACTTGTATTTTCCATATGGTTCAGAAATTCCTCTTCTCTTGTGCTGAATGTTACAATATCAACTCTCCTTCAGGAAGTGCATAAAGTTCATTCCTGTGTATGATTTTACAGTACATTACTGTAACTCCTAAATTAGTGTAATTATCTGAACCTTTCCATGCATGGAAATTCACATGGACTCCATTTCCTTTCTACATGCTCCTAAGGTAATTTTCCTGTTACTCTTATTAATTTTTAGGTTTTTTTCTTTTGAATCCTTGTTTTGCAAGTTCTGTTTAATCTAGAACAGTCTTCCAAAGGATGAACTTTATTGCCTGAAAGCCGCAAAGCAGAGTTGACCAAAACTAGTGGCAGGTAACTGACTAATGATTTAAGAGGTTACTCTACTCCCACTATATATGTTTATCTAAATTCCTGTAGGTCAGAAATTTCTGTACTGCTGTAGACATAAATTTTTAATATATATTCTCATTATGGTGATATTGTCATTACAAATTTAATTAAAACTTGCCTTTACTTTTCCTGAAATTTAGAGGTAGTCACAAATGATTTTTATATTTATAAAATTTAGAAAAATTAACACCTATTGCTAAGAGAGAAGTCCTAGATAATCTTTTCACCTTCTGACATAGAAAAAAGAGTCTAAGAGATGGAAAAAATGCTTGTGTTTCTATAAAATTCCATATTTATTTACATAAAGATAACAGCTGCTAATTTAATTTTCCTCCAGTTTTCTAGATTCTTTTCATATGTGAGAGGACTTGCAAATCATGATTGGTATAGACACATAAAATTTCATAAAGGTTTTTATTTGCATGTTGAAAATAAAGTCCAAATTACTGAGTGCAAGATTTGGAACAATTTGCTCTAATCCACAGATCATATCTCCCAGGAAATTTTCCAGACTACAGGTTTCCACAGTTAGTTCCTCCTTGAGGTCACCTTATCTTTCTGAACCTTGCACACCCTTCAGTGTAAATGCCATTCTGCACATGGTGGCACTCCTAGGTGCAATGGGAATATGAAAAGAAAGGAGTGGCTCCTCCTGGAGTGCTCCAGACTGATGGCAGCTCAGCAGGAAGGAGTACACTGGCAGTGTGCATGCAGAGAAAGGGAAATAAATAAAGAGGGACAGTGGACAGAATATTGGATAGCCTTGCTATCTGGTTGGATAGGCTATAAAGCCCCATGGTTTTATAACCAAAATTTGCACGTTGATATTCCAAGAGGAGTTTGGAAGTCAGTGAGTGCTCTCAACAGCTGCTTCACCAAGGAAAGAGTGAAAGACTTTAAAATATTATTATGTGTTGTGTTGAGAAAAATGGATTGATTTGGTCACTAGTAACAGGACTAAATTCAATTCCTAAAGTAATAAATATTGGGTTTAGACACCACTCAGAGATCAGTGAAAATTAAATTGTACGAGTGCTCAGAGAGCTCCATTTTTCAGTATTTCCTCCCCAAAGGGCTGTGTGCTTTTGCATTGGATTAGTGTAGCCACTCAACCTGAGGCACATTTAGTTGATTCACTCAGGTGACTGTAATTCCTTCTCCCTGAGCTACATCCTATTCCCCACTTCATGACATGACTATTAGTTTCGTTCTTTATAGAACTATTAACAAAAATGAAAAAGAATCTATTACTCTGTTTAACTTCCTATTTCTACTTTGTTCTCCCCCTCCAATACAGTTTTCTTGAGCAATTTAATTCATTCTGTAAGGAACAGGGAGAAGTGGAATTTGCTCAGTGCATCCATCTGCTTTAGTAAGAGGTGTGGGGTTAGATTCTGTTTTGGTTGTTATGTCCCTTAAACCTTCACACTGCTCTTTCTCAGCATGAATTTCACACTGGTTTCCTTTCCGAGATTTACTGGGCATCCTTGGAGACAAACCTGGGTGCTCCGTGTTTCTTGTTTCCACCAGGATGGAAAGGGCTTGGAGTGATAGTTCTCTGGCTAAGGAGTGTGAGGTGACACCAAGTACGGACACGAGACAGCCTCTCTCTCAAAAGAAACCCTACAACAAACTAAATTAGTGATGTAGCTGCACCCATTGAGCTCACAAGCAGCTTAAGTTAATTTTCCTGGATTTTTGGTTTGTGGCTTACTATTGTGTTTATTAGGGGCTTCTGGAAAAAAGATTACCCTCTTTACTGCCACTCAAAGCCTGACAAGCGCTACGTGTGTTTGTAGTTTGGTGGTCAAGCTCAGCTGATATATCTGGCAAAGATGGTAAGCAGCTTAGGACAGAAGAAGTGGAAAGGATGAAGTGCCAGTGCCTTGCTGGATGTCACTGGATATGGGTGCACATATAGCTTAAGGAAGGGGGCTGTGACATGCCCCCAGGTGTCATAGGTGTGATGTGGGGAAGGATATAAAGGAGGGCATGCACAACAGCTGAGAAAAGTATTGGGAGTTCAGGGATACTGTAAGAGCATCATCACCCACTAATTTTAATAAAGGTCAGTGTCTTGTCATTTTATGCTATGCTAAATATAGATGTCACCGCTTGGCACTGAAGAGAGAAATATAACAACGTTCTAATGCTCTAATTAAGAGAGTATTTTTCTAGCAATGCTAAAACAACTTCCTTACTTTTCTTTCTTTGTAATCAGTTAATAATTGTGACATTTTTCTTGGCTTTAACTGTGTGCTCCTGAAGGCATGTTAAAGACCTCCTGTGATTACAGCAGTGGGAATCATGTTCCTGAAATGATGGTAACAGACGCTTACTAAAATTTGGCCCCTGCTGTTTTTAGTTTCTCAAGACTACACTTTGGCAAAATTGAAAATAGAATTCCACAATGCCTAACAACTAGAAACTATGCTATAGCCCAAGTATTGGGTGAGAATTAGAGAAGCAAGTATGGACTGTCATAACATCTGAAAACAGAAGCGATGGTGGATTGCTTGATGGTGCATTTAACAGATCATTGGGTTAGTGGCTGATGTAAATCAGATCTCTTGGCATAAAGCTCACACGGTGCACTGCGCTATTTGAATGTTTGTAAGGCATTTGTGGTGTTTATCTGCTGTTCTCAAGTCTCTGGTGGAAATATGATGCCACTTTCTTTAAGTCTGTCCACCTGAACAGCATTATAAATGAATACTCAACACGTCATGTATCAGAAGAGAACAAAATTGCTATTTGACTGCAACTGGTTTACACTGTCTCTTGAATCAGCAGCTTGTGTATGTCTTGTAACTTACACAGCAATTCTGTTTTCACCTCTAGTGTTTATATCCCTTTCCCTTTCAGGCAACTGCAAAAGCCAGAAAATAGCCTTTGTGAAAATGCCGCTGAGATTTAGAGCATCAAAGCAATCTCATTATCAGTTTACATCCCCAGTAGGAAATCGGAGATTGTTCAGCACATCAAACAGTAGAGTGGGGGCATGCAGCCCAAGGGCCAGATGAGACCTGCTGAGTCATATGATGTGGTCTCCAGCTGCCCTCTCCCTGTATCTGAGGGATGGGGACAGAGCAGCAGAGCTGCTGGCTGGTGCTGCTAATGAACTTGAACGGCCATACACTATTTTCCCTCGGCATGCCAAATATGGTTATACGCACTTATAATAAATGTCTGTCGTTTATATGCAAACTGGTCGTGGCCCTTGGGCTCCTGACAAGGAACCTGTATAAGCTTCAGGACTGCAGAAGGTAATCCTCTTGCTAGTGCTGAGGTGAGTGCATGGAGTTAGGGGCTGCTTTGCAGTGTGAGCCTGGGCTGCTCTTCGCTTGATAGCAACAGAGGAGGACTAATAGAAACCGCTTTAGTTCATCTTTCACTCTCAGCTCTTGGGTACATGAGCAAGAGGGGAGGGAAAGAATATTCTCACTGTGTAAGTTCTCACTGCCTCAACCCTTTGATTTCAGCAGACATGTGCATGTAAAACCCCCGCTACATCATTGAGGTCTTCATGATGGATCTGCAAATGACATTACACTTGTCGAATTTTTATACTGTGGAAAGAATTTTAATTATTCCAATTACTGTTTCTGAGTTACTGGGAAATATATTCAGAATCTTTCATTAGTGCATCCAGCTGTGCAAATGAAATATATAATCAATATAAAATGGTTTTGTCATACCCTATTTGAACAACGATCTATGATAGTTTAAAATTCAGAGGGTTCTTCTCTGATAAAGTTCTATTAATGCTTTCATTAACTAGAAATTACATTACAATGTCTGTGGGGCTTACTTCAGTGAAAGGACAATTTCTTTGTTGGTAATTTCATCTTGACGTTACTCCCCTCTATTCAGCTTCCCCCAAAAGACATTTTTCTAAAAATCAGCACTAATGCAGTAGTTAACCTTTCTCAATATTATTTAAGAAGATAGTGAGGAGATACAACCACACAAATAATTAAACCTTGAAAGCCTCCATTTTACCCTCTGCTGCAAAAGCACAGCACAACTTCCACCATACTCTTTATCTCACACAGAATATTTTTAAAATGGCGATAATGACCTTGAAGTTATAAAAGAAGGTTGACTGGCTGACATACAGAACGTGAAGATTATTTTTTGTATGGAAAGGAAGCATATAAAGATATTGTCAAAGCATTTATACCAATTTCATTTACTTTTAGCAATGGACAGAATTCTAATGTCCTTTACATTATTTCTTTTATGATGAAACTAATATTGAAGAAGATATGAGGGAGGGGTTATATGACTCTGCAAGACTGAAAGGTGCACAAATAGTTTATTCAAAATAGCCCTCAATTTTCATTTATTTAATTTATTTATTGTCACAAAAAATGCCACAAAAGAAATGTCTTTTCTCTTTTTGGGGGATAAAATCTGAGTGTGACCCCTCTCATGCAAATTATGTCTTTGCCTGGGGAAAGCAAAGTGTCTAAGTTGTGCTGTGATCCACTGGGGAATTATGAATGACAGGTACTGGAAACTGAACTTCTACAGTGTAAAACACGTGGATTATGCATCGATCTTGACTTGCAGCATCACTTCAAAAATGAGGTGAAAGTGCAGGGGTTTTGGTGTCCTGGCAGATTTTATTGCCATAAATCACTTCTTCAGTGTCCCCCAAAAGAGTATTGTTGAAAATGGACACCTATAAAATGATTAATTCATGTTATGGATTATTCTAGTTTCCATTTATGAGGTTAGGGTGTTTTATTTGCTAGCTGTTGTTGACAGCCATGGGGGATAAAACCCTTCAATTTCATTACATGAAAGCTGAAATTCTTATCCAGTCATTTGATTCTAGGAGCTCTGATCAACTACAGGGAGACACTTAATAATCAAATCCCCAGAACTTATATGGCTGCTTCTGTTACAGGATTTTCAGTAAGAAGGAAAATACTTCTGGTGTATTATGGCCAGTGAACGAGAATAGATTCTGTGTTGTCCTAAATCCCTTTTGATCTGCTCATAACAACAGATCTTAATGCTATATGAGTGAACGAGCTGGGGATTTCTTTCCTCTAGATAAATCCTAGTGTCACAGAAGGATGTTGATACCAAAATTGGTCAGATAGAAACTTTCTAACACAATTTTGAGCATAGAAAGCAGGCATTCTTTATTGCAGCATGCTGGGCACTCGGAGGATACTTCCTCTAATCGAGTGTGCCAAGCGTCTGGTAAAGAGTTTTTATCATACACACGGGAGAGCTGAAGCAAGCATCCTAGAAATGTTCTCTAGTAACTTTCACATGGTTACAAGCTATAGAAGACCAGGAAATCAGGAAATCATACTGTTCCTGAAAGGCTATGAACCACCATCTATAACTGAAAGTCTGGTAGAAAGGTATCATGCCGCTGAAATTATTTGGTCTAAGCACACAGTTTGCAGTATACAGAGAGGTCAGATGGCCAGCTTGCTGCCGTCAGTACTCTGCACTATTTTCACTCCCATTCTTAAAAAGCTCAAGTGCACTGCATAGTTCTTAGTTAATTTTTAAAAGGCAGAGAAAAACCGGCAAAACGTAAAAGGCTCAAGTATCTGCATATCAACCACACAACAGCACAGTGTAAAAAAGCAGCAAAATATTTTATTAATACTTCAAGAAGTTCTTGCTCTACTGTTCCATGAGACTATCCTTTATTTAACCTTTATTGGTGTCAGAGTGATCTTGAGAAGCACCAAATACAAGTGGACGCTTTTCATTCTGTTTAGCAGTCGTGGATGTCATAGAATGAAGGTAAGTATTAGGAATTGGCATAATCTAAAAGCCACTCAAATTAAAAATAAAGAATGCATAATTTTTGTAGATGATCATGCCAGGAATTTGCATTGGGTAAATAATGTCTGTGTCTGAACACAGAAGACTCTTTGAAAGCAAAAATAAAGAGATATAGCAAAGCAATGAATACAATGAAGACATCAAAAGAACCCAACAAGAATGATTACACAAAATAAAAAAAATTTAAATATTTTAAGGTGCAAGACAGATCAAAGGCTTCTTAAAGGTATCAAAATCATGAAGCCTATAAGGAAATTAGGATTCCAAGGAGCAAAGATAAGCTAATGAAAATGTACACACTGCCATTTAAAGTGGAAAATTAAACACAGTGTTCTACGGTAAGCCAAAATATTTAGTACTAATAATCCTTTCATCTTTCATTAGGTGAAATTAAAATATACATAACACCTGAAAATTTATGATATTATTAAATTTGCCACCATGGTTATGCAGAATAAAAAGGCTAATTTATAATTACTTGAACATCCTTGAACATGAAAATAAAAATAATGGAGAAAAAGAAATCAAGGGCAGGATAAAAAGTGAGAAAGCCTCTGACTTGGATTCAGGAGAGTGGAATTAAGCATTTTACTGGAGTATTTTTATTGATGCCAGTGCTAGATCTAGCTCAAAAGGAACTAGGCTAGAGGAATATTTTATGATGTAATCATAGTAGTGAAAAAATCCACATTATGAACCATCTGTTCTGTGAAAATATTTTGGTTCACTGAGGTGGTTCTACAAAGTTTTGTTTTATAAAATTAACCTTTTTCCCCGCTGCTTCTTACCTCAGTATCAGCCTAAGTAGTGTTCATCCAGGAAATAAGAGAGATACACAAATATTTACTTGAGAAGGAGCTTTTACACACAATTTGTCCTTTATTTTTGTGTAAAAACCAGGAATTAGAAAGCAAAGGGATAGATTTTTAAGCTTATAAAGTAAGGTTAATGTGACCCTTTTTCTCTTAGGTTATCTAGCCTAAGCTTCCAAATCATTCTCTTGTCTAATCTCCAGGAACACATCACTTGAGGGTCTTGAAGACATCACTTAGTTCCTTTGAACTTGGGTCCTGACAGGACCCTGCTTCATATTTATCACCAGGACAATATGTGTGGATTCCACATTTCTCTTTCCGTCTTGGCATCTCACTTCTGCTTCACTCTGCATGTGGTTGCTCAGCATGTGAACGAAACAGTGTCTATCTGCAAAGATAATGGTGTTTAGAGATAAACTTCTCTAAAAACCATCTCTAAACTAAACAGTGTAATTCATCAAACAAATTGGGGCAGGAGGACATGTGACATGGAGGAGGGAGTTAGTTTTTTTTCTATTTTGAAGGTATTAAAAGTACACGTGTATTTTACAGACCACGAAACTGCAATAGAGGGACCTGAGAGACACTTGTAGAGGCTGATGCAGTCTGTAATGCTCTGTTGGATAATAACCAGATTATAGCTCCACAATTTCAAGAAAGAAACACAAGCATTATGAAAGTATAGTGTGTATCCATTTGTCCATTATCTCTAGTGAAATTAAATAATGCATATGGGACCACATGTTTGAAGAATAACTATGCATTAAAATTCTTAACAGTGTGAAGATTAAGACAATATGGTTTTGTCTAAAGCTTTCATCCAGGGAAAAAGAGCTTCCTGCTTGCTTCAAGTAAGATTAGCTGGAAAAATCCTATCATATACCTAGAATAAAGTCTGAGTGGCAACAGGCAAATATTTTAATGTGGAAAGATTTTTACTGGATTTAATTAAGCAACGACATTTTTATTGCATGTCTTTAATCTTTAATTACCACCCGAAAGCACTGAACATGACACAAGTTATTTACTGAGTCACTGAGAAATACATTTCAAGATTTCCTTATGACTACTTCATATAGAAAAAACAGGTCCTCACTGGAAACAACAGTGATTTTTAGAAATATAAGTGTTTCAGGTCCTGATTTGAACCACAAGCAAGGCAACTGAAAGAATCCCAGTGGCTTCCATGGGAGTTGGCTCATGTCTTTAATGAGTATTAGAGCTTATACTAGACAGAAAAACGTTTTATTACGACTGACAGTGTACCAAAAAATCAAAATCTGTCACCAGAGAGCAGCCCTGAGTATGTGTCTGAGGGCTTTTGTGATTCATATAGCAACTAGATTTATGGTGATGAGAGCCCAGAGCAGCAGGAATTGGGGCAGGAGCCCAGAGCTGAGGAGAGTTAATGCTCAGGCAGCTGAGAGCAGCCTCAGGGTGATGTTGGTGCTGGGGGCTCTGTGCACCATCCACAGTTTGCAAGGTGGACTCGTCCAAAAGAGTCATTAGTGAACCCAAGTGTGAGAACCTGACTCTGTCATCCTCTTTCTGTGAATATCCCTTCTGATAAAATATAGACTTTTTATCCGTAGGAAGGGGAATTTATTCTGTAATCAACTGCTTCTACTTCTGTTGGCATAAGCCCAGGTGATAGGCCCTCTAAGCCGAAAATCTGCCAACTGGGAAGTTATAATAGGAAAAAACAGCTGCTGTTTTTCACACTGAAATCCTGGGCATACTCTGGAGCCCAAACTGTGATCTTAAGTTTTCTTTTCCCAGCAGAAAGCCTAAAGATGCTTGAAAGTATCAATACTGCTTGATCACTGCACAGAGATTATACCTCCAAAAACATGCAGGGTTTATTGAAGATTCAAAGATACCTCTCATATGTGGACCAGGTATGCAATTTTAGCCTCTACATAGTGTTTACCAAGTCTTGCATGAGAACAATCATCAGTCAGAAAGGAGGAACTTTACCCACACTCCAGTGAAGTGCAGTTTTCTTTATTTAGATCTCTTTTACTGAGTTTTCATGAAAGAACGAAGAAACACTTAAAACTTGATGAACACAGGATATGCAACATTTCAGAGGTAAGAAACTTGTCTCTATATCTACAAGGCTTGTTCATAAGGGTTCTCATCTGATCCTCCCTGCTGGAGTCAGTAACATGCCTGATAAATCTGGCATATTCAGCCAAACTCTAGATAGTAACTTCTGTGAAGAAAACCACTTTATCAAAAGCCTTAAAAATTTCCTAGTTCTGTTTAACATCCTTCAAAATTTTCAAGCAGTGACTCCTGCAGAACAGAAAGAAGAAAAACAGTTACTTGAGTTATTAAAAGCCTGCTATGTAAAAGCTTTCAATGTGTTTTGAACTCTTTGGCTCTACTTTGGTTCAGGATTTTCAGCTTTTTACAAGATCAGGTCCAAGGTATAAGACTAAGCACTGCATCTGTGCCTACTTCATTTAAAGTTAAAATAAAAAGAACCATCTAGAAATCCTGATAACGTTAGCACAGCGAAAGCCAAGATGGAAGCATTACCTTGGATTGCTTGTGCCTTGTGCTGCTGGAGATACCACCTTCCTATTTTAGGTGATAATATGCCATTTTTTCCTTCCATGGCGAAAATGTTACCACATTCCTCTGTGAGTTGCTTGTCCCCCACCAATTTCCAGAAGAATGTCTAACATCGGCCAGTGGAAGTTTGCTCCCACTGAGATTCAGCATGAAGTTTACTGCAGGAACGATATCTATGGTCTGATTGCTTGTCCACTGAAATTAAATGATAGCCTTCTATTCAGTTCATTATGCATGAAATTAAGATAGAACCCAGGAAAGACAGTGGAGTTTCAAATGTGTGGGAGAGCTGGGGAGTGGGAACCCAAGGTAGAGGATATTGTGGCAAGAATTTGGGAAATGAAGCGTGTGCCCATACGAGACAGAAGTTTTTGTGCCCCATTTCTAAGTTGGCCAGGCATTGCATTCAGTGTGTCATTATGCCTCAGCTAGTAAATCCTGCTTCAAAATAGATGAGAGCTAATTGGGCAGGGTATCTTAGATCAGATAAACCAGGTCTGGGACCTAGGGAACTTAGTTTATCAGGACAATGGGCTAAGATAACAGAGAGTAAGGTTTTAAGAGGTTCTAGAAAATAAAGTAAAAATGGAATTAAACACTGTTATATAGTTATGGAAATATTTCTGACTTTAATCAGTATCTCAGTGTTTATATTTGCAATATAACCTTTGTCTTTTAGCACTGGATGTACAAGTACTTATACATGTGTCCCTATCTTGGTTTAAGACAATTTAAGAAGAACACTCTGTTACCTTTAGAGTAAAAAGCAGATTTATAGAGTATCATATAATTCAGGATGGCAAGTATATGACAAAGGACATATGACAAGTATATGACAGATGGAAACACTGTAAAATCTGCCTTTATCATCCTTTCACTTTGTCATGCTATGGAACTGCTTGGTTTTATTTCCTCTGCATGGCACAATTTATTTAATTTCCAGGAGTCTTCTGCCTACACGTAGTGGTTCCTTTTTGATGAAGCAGAGATACAGAATTTCACTAGAGAGAGAGACACACATGGCCCTTTACTGAGCAATTATTTTTGCCCTTAAGTTTTAGGATGGTTATGATTACAAGAACACACTTTTCCCTTATGTACAAAAACTGTCTTTATAGAAGCATACACATATACATATAGATGCATTCGTGTGAGGGGTAATCAAGAAGCTGTGTAAGATTTAATTACTCAAAATATTCTAATTGGCTATCTCAAGAAAGATGGTTAATCTTTGATTAGACTTCCTACTAATGGTTTAGAATAGGGACCACATATTTCATGATCTATAGGATAAATCTATATTTAGGTTGCAAACATTAGCTCTGTTTCTAAAATTTTAAACGTGATCTTAGATCCTTTGAGGAGGAGCTTAATATAAATAACTTCCTCATGTGTCTTTCAAATCTAAGTATTGATGAGTAGTGCTCTCAGTCATTTTAACATGAATATTCCTAGCCTATGAAAGGTAACGATAGAAATGCCATTCTGCATCTAAAGAAAGATAGCAGCTTTGCCAAAGTCCACAAGGAGCTTTAAAAAAACCATGTTTTTCAAAAATATCAGTACTATACACATATGCTTTTATTACTGCATTTAATACACATTATTACATATTATTTTATTATGGTCGCAGACTTCCACTGTAACTAAGTTATGAATATGTTCTAGGACTTCAGTAACACAGTTTATGCAGTGCAACACACTCAGGAGTAGTATTCACACTAAATATTGATAATTCTGATATTTACCAGTCAGTTATTCATAGCACGATGTCTCTGTACAGCAGGTAAAAGTGGTGGTCAGTACCAAGTTAAAAGTAATGTCGATTTTTAATTTTCAACCACTTGTCCGTTTAGCACCCAACTATTTGGGATCTTGATCTTTGCCACAGTCTCTTACATTCTTATCAAAAGGATGCCTTGGGGCTGGTATGGTCTAGAAAAAAGAAGAGTTTTATGTAACTTATGTCTATTAGAAATGTATCACTATTTCTTTCTCTCTTCTTGGCGGCATGTTTGCCATGAGCTCTTGATTCTGTTGTTTCCACTTCAACATATTCGTTACGTGTTCTTGTTTGAGTGCCTTCTCTGCTGGGTCTGGGAGCATGACTGCTTGGGAGATTTATATATTCTAGAGTCTCCTTTCAGCTGCCATCATGTTAGTGGCTACAAGAAAAAGCCTGCTGGGCTGCCGGGTGTAGTGACATTTTAGGTTATTTGGCAATAGTCACCACACTATTCCTGTTTCTTATTCAGGAACTGCAAAAATTAATTAATACGAAGGGTGCTCTTATAGTCATCCCACCCCAGAAAGCAGCCTGGGGGTTTTGCCCCAAATTCTTATTTGTTCTGTGGATCTATATCCAAAATAGCAGTTTGGACCCAAGATTGGGAACACTGCTAGAGAACGAATGCTGCCAAGGAAAGCGCTGCCTGGTGATCGTAATAACATTTATAGAAAAAGACATTACAATTTCCACACAGTGTTCCCTCTGACTCCCTGATTTAGCACGGTGGCACCTCTGTGAGACAAAGAAACTGCACAGTTTTCTTTCCCAGGGTCATTCAGGGAGTAAGTGCTAAAAATGGCACATAACTCTTCTGAGGCTAGAAGTCAATACACTAACTACTGCTCAAATGGTGTTGGGAGGATATTGCCTGGTCCTGGGGAACCCAGTGGTAACTAGGGAGACAGAAAGCTTAGGCTCCAGTTTTTACAACAGAGATAAAATGGCCTCCATGGTGTTGTTAGAAAGATCCTCCTGAAAAGTTCAAATTTCATAAGATTTATATGTGTATTGGCTTATTCAGAACTTTAATTAAAAATTGTAGAAGGTCCTTTAGTTCATTAATTGAAGATGTTTGCCTGTAAATGAGAGATTAATTTATGCCTGTTTTTAATTGTTGGATGCCACCACAATTGGTGCTGCATAAAAATACATACAGTACATAAAATATGAATTAAAACAAGTGAATAATTATAACCACATCAGCCTAAAGGCAGGAGGCATTTTAATATTGGAGTCTGGTAATGGTGCATGAATTCAGAAGGATTAATTTTTCTGAGACAGTTCAGAAGTATTTAGTCTTTATTCTGCCCTTATTTAAAATGCCTCATATAATACATCTCAGTATTTTACATAATTTAAACTTTCATAAGACATTTTGTTCTCACTCTATAAGATTCTTCAACACGCTGAAACACTGCTAAGATCTTAAGTCTACAAATCATAATCTTTCCAAACAGATCCTTTGTTCTGAGGCTTTGCATTGGTAATCAGTGCCTGTTATAGATCAGCTTCCTCATTTAGGGTGATGCTTCTCTTATGGAAATAGAAAGACACTCAGATATGTAGGTAGGTGTGTATATATAGATAAAGGCATTCTGCACTGGTCAGAACACCACAGTTACCAGACTGATTAGCATTAAGGTATCATGGAAAAATGCTTATATTCCCCAAACCAGAGTATTATTTAATTATTTTGGGTGGCAAATATGCAGCAGGAAGCAGAGTTTGCTCCAGTGACAGACAAATCAGAAACAAGATCCTGTGGCTTTATGTTCTCGGGAAATAGATAGCATGTATGAACTCAGCGCATGTTTTAGGACATGTACTACAGAGGGGCACTGGTTCAGCAGAGTAGTTCCCAATATGTGTAATTCTGAATCTTGTTCCGGTGACTGGAATTAACTACATAGCTGAAAAGAAGAGTGTCTACGGCCTTTTCTAGGTTTGGCTCAGATGTTTGCTCTAGGCGTTGCAGCAGTGAGGCCCTAGCTGGCCTGAGTGCATCACAGCAGACTGTATAGCTGTTACACTAATGTGCTTGGGTAGCTATCGGGAGTTTTTAAGAAATTTAGCAATAGAGGGAGATGTGGTGAAATGAAGAAGATTCCTAAGGCGGAAAAAAAAAAAGAGAACCCTTACCAATAGTAAAAGTTTCACAAGAGAGCAGAGGTTGTATTACTGTAATAATTCCATTATTAAGTTTTTGATAGATGCTCTATATATGAATATTAACAGGAGATAGCTTGGATTCAAGCTATTCACAGAGCATGGAAACATTATCCCAGGTTCCTGAATGCATCTGTCAGCATATCCTTTGATCCTGATTTGTAACATGTCTTCTGTTTCAGTTCTGGGTTTCTGGGTCGTTCCTCTACAGAGTCTTCCGACTTTAACAGATTATTTTAAAATACCTGGTAGCTCTGTGATGTTAGCAAATATCTAGTGAGATCAGATTCTTTAAATTTTATGTGAATAGTAAATTAGGTAGAAGGTACTCTTGTATGCCTGCACATCCCTCAGCATGTGAGTTTTCTCCATGTTAGAAAGCAAATCACAATCAAAGAGCCTTACATGGATTTTAGATTTTGACCTTGGGCAAGTTGCTCAGGCCCTCTGCGGTTTGGTTTGAAGCTCAGATTCTTGCACGCGCAAAATGTTAATGTTCTGTGCATGAAGGTGTACATGTACTTTTTCTATGTAGAAACATGTGAATCCTAGAGATGATTTTTTTTTAAACTTTTTTCTATTTTTCTTTCTCTTGGTCAATGCTACACACACATACTCCATGTATATTTCCAATCCCCGTGTGGATGTTTTATTCCTATCTGCTTCTTTAGTAGCAGAAGTCACTCAGTTTGCAGAACAGAGGTCCTGAGTTTTGTCTCTCTGTTTTAGCAGAACTCTCACTGGGTTTTAATCTTGGCTGCAACAGCTGTTGTAACCCCAGAGTTCACAGTCTGCCTCTCCTTTGGCTGTGAATGCTTCTCTTTCTCCTATGGGAGGAACAGTACACTTTTTTTTTCCCCTGAAAAATAATAGCATGACCTGAGAGGCTCTTTTTTATAGCAAATTTCTCACTCTTAAAACTGTAGCTGAGGATTTTGTGCACAGTTTTGCACCTCTTGTGTTATTATGAGGAGATTCAACCACTGAACTACCACCCATTTGATGGTCCCCCAGAGTCTCCCACTCCAGGCCGCTGTAGGATTTGTTGACTTTAGAAAGTGCTCTTGTTTATGTTTCTTTCAGTCTTCCCTTCCCCCTGCTCACCCTGCCAAGTGTTTCTAATACCACTTTTTTTTCTTCTTTTTTTTTCAGATATGATTTTAGGAATAGCAAAATTCTTTCTCCAGCGAAAGGATAAAGGCAGAGCTGTCTGCAGGCTCTGTTTAGCTAGCACCAGCAGTCTCAGAGCCAGGCCAGCCTTCTGCCAGACAATGACTCCAAGATTTGAAGGAGCCAGGCTCAAAGAGACGTACCCAAAAGGAAAATAGAAATCTACTTTTCTTGACATCTCTGCCAGTGAGCAGCAGAGGCACATGACTCCATTTCTTACCAGGATGTGGAGGAAAAGGTAAGTAGTTTGGGCATGACAAATACATGAGATCACAAAACTGCTAAGCAGCTCCTGAGGACAGCCACGTGGCAGATGAAAGACCTTATCCTTTTCAGATTTTGCTGTGGAGCATTTGCAGGAATAATAATGTTTCATCCCTTCCCCAAGAAATTATGCTGGTTGCTTAAAGAGCCTACTGGTTATGAACCCCAAGTCTTGCAAAGGTGAGTAGCTGTCTCTGAATATCCTGCTTCCAGCATTAAAAGAGGAAAGGTAACAGCTGTTTATTGGGTTTCTTTTGCTGAAGTTCTGATCTTTTCCTAAAAATTAAAGAAAACTGGGAAGAGTGTTGCTGATATTTATAAAGTTATGTATAGGGTTAATCAAGCACCCTTGTTAAAACAATGCATCCTTTTCCTTCCTTGCCTGGACAGGCTTCCTGGAATTTCTGGGTTAGCATCTTGACCTCTTCCTCTGTATTTTAAGCTTTTGAAATATTACTCTATGGTTTGGGTACAGTTTTTAACATTTGCAATAGGCTTGTCTCAGCTGTGTCCATGCACAAAGGAAATAATCCTCGATCTTTCTGGAGAGCCTATCCCAGCTAAGAAGATAAGTTGTGTCTGGGATCAAGAGTTCAGACTACAACTGTCCAGAGGAGCTGATTGGTGACATCATGCCTTCTCTTAGAAGCCTTTTTTATATAGTCATGGCTTTCCTTATTAGCTCCTTTTAATTCCTCTGCCTCTCAACACTGCTTAACTTTATGTTGACTTTTCAGTTAGTTCTTTTAGCTTGTTTCTGAATCCAGGGACAGATTCTAATTTGAGCAAAAGCACTTTTTTTTTTTTGTATTTGCTCAATGTCTCTGAAGCACAACTTTACTGATTGAAAAAAGTAAGGCAAAGAATAAATTATAAGACATTGTGCTCTCCTTTAATGTCCTAAAAACAGTGGGTGATGAACAGATATATTTGCTTGTATTCAGAGATATACTTTATTTCTTTTTATTCTTTCAGTAGGTAATACATACTGATACGATTTAAAAAGCAGAAAAATACATATTATGCCGTGAAATAATACTGTTTTGCATCTAGGAAAAGTTGTCTTAGTTGTTTGTGGTTTCCTGAGGTAAACATAGGACTTTCTTGTGCTTTTTGCATTGAATGGAAAATTTATTTTAATTATTCTACCTTAGCTTGGATTGTCAGTTTAAATTCACCTGCCGAGTACTATCAACTGGTGTTGGCATCTGTATTCATGCTTGAAGATGTCCATATTCATTACTGGATTTCTTTAGCTTAACAAAGCTTGGAATTAAATGTAGCTCACAAAGTGAGCATTTCTCATTCTGTGATGCACTGAGAGCTAGCGCTGCTAAAGGAAAGGATTGTTTCAGGCATTAAGAGTCCAGTCTGATTATGAAACTCTGACTGTTTGTTTCTGGTGGAACCACTGCAAGAACACCATCATTACCATCTGTGTCCTCGGCAGAGGCTTCATAGCTGAATGTTTAGCATTTCAAAAATCCTACAGATGTTGATATTGCATTATTCATTTAGTTAGAAACTGCCACAGCTGTGTGCTTTCCTGCATGTTCTTTCAAGCAATCTGGCAGCAGACCCTAGTTTGAGCAGGGCAGGGTACAGACTACAGTTTTGATGGGCATGACCCTGGCACACATGATTTGTGCCCAGCTGGCAAACTTACAAACTCTGAAGAAGCAAAATGGAGTATTGCCACTGCACCTCAGCAATTTCAGTATTCCAATGACAATGTAATGCATTGAAAGCGAACATGGCTTGTGTACATCTGAATATTTCTGTGATACTGAAATTATTTCAGAGAAACCTTTCAAATCAATACATCAGCTTTCAAATTGATAGACTGATGGAGCGAAAGGAGTGAAGAATCAACTCCAAGAGAAATAGTGGGGGAAAAGGAAGGAGGAAAATAATAGGACAAAAAAGAAGCAAAGGAGGTGGAAGAAATGGAAGAGGATATGAAATGCACTGTATACTGAAAAAACTGAAAAGAAGGAAGCAAAATGGAACACATTAAAGAAAAAAAAGGAAGAAATATTAAATTAAATTATAAGGAGGAAAAGAAAAACTCAAAAGGGTTCATGAAAAATATTTGGTGAGATATGGAACAACTGAGTTAGCTACTTGAAAAGGTATCATATTCAAAAACACATTTTCTAAAATATTTCTAGTGAGTAACTGGTTAAAAATACTCTGTTTTTCCTGTAAAAGCAAAGCAGGAAGAAAAGGGGATTGGAATCCAAATTGCCAAATATCCATTGAATAAGATTCTTACCCAGGAATCAGTACAAAGCTCTGTTTGTTTATTTCTACTCATAGAATCTGATATTGGAAGTTATTCAATTGCTTGAAACCAATTTGTTTTCATAACTTGTGACTGGAAAACCAAATCCCAAGAAGCTCTGCAAACTTTACTGAAAATACTTTAAATCCATTACAATGATAACAAAAGGGAAAGATGACCTTAACTCAGTGATGTCTCCCAGAAAGAGGTTGGTGCTTTGTGAATTTTAGGGAGTCTGCTTATGGTGTTTTTGTTTTGGGGTTTTTTTCACTAATTAAATCTCAGTTATTGAAAATAACAAATTCACATGAACAGTGGATGATTCCCTGTTATGATTCCCATAATCTATTCAAAAAAAGAGGTAAGGAGAAAGACCCATCATTTTATCTTTATGAGTTTAATTGAGTGACAGCAATTGAAATCCACGTTCAAAATGCAATGAAAGAATAAAAATACTCACCTCTCCCACCGCCGATCTAAATCAACTGTCTCAATTTAAAAATATTAACCTCTTATAACATGGAAAAGTAGTAGGTAGTGGCATTACCTTATACCTCCTTTGTTCTGATAGCTCTCCTTTTCTTAGGGAAAGACTGTTTTTCTGGCATGTTCTAGACTCTGAAAGGTTGCTTTTTCCAGGGTCAGAAAAAATGAATTTGTCACTGGACAAGACATATTTTTATGTTCAGCTCCTGCACAGCAGCTGGAGCATACAGGCAGTTTGAGAGGCAAGGTTGAGATTGTGTGTGGGTTTAAATTTCACTCACTCTGAGTGAATGTCACTGGCTTTCTCCTTTCTCATATGAAGTGATGTGGACCCCTGGGCACTTAATGCCGCTGAATCCTTGCCCCAGAACTCTGCAGGGAAAGCTCAGTGTCATCACCCTACACTTGTGTGCAAATTCTGTAGTCTGACTGCACTGGACAGTTTAAGTAACACTTTGTGATCACCCTGTTCCACATCTCTTTGCTTTTCCTATGGGACTAGTTTAATAAAGCTCCCACCTGTCAGATGAAATCTATTCCACTTATCAGTGTCTTGCTTATCTAGAGGAAAAAATTAACATCTTTTGGGACAAGTGTAATGAAACACCTGTTCAAGTGCCCAGTAACAGCCAGGCCAGGTAGAGTTCAGTTTGCATGAAGAACTGGAGGAAGCACAGCCAGTCAATACTGAAATAGAACATTTTTATAAAATCAGCACTGTTTTCACCTTGAACTCCTTGTCCTATTTGGATTACTCAGACGGAAGGGTGACAGAAACTATTTGTAGCATTCTGTATTATTGCAGCGGCACACAGAAGTTTTTAATTATATTTAGAGGACTGGATTTGTTGGATTAAAGAAAAACACGGAAGAGTAACCCAAGTACTCATCTAGTTTTGATGCAAGAACACACTCAAATTAAAAACGGCTGTTTAAACATGTAGGAGGAACCACACCTCACACAGCAGTTTTCTAAATAAAAAGCAAATAAAGTCTTTTAAATAAATATTTAATACCCAAAGGTTGTTTTTTGTAAAGTTCTTGTTGTTCTTGAAAAGGAGACTGTAGTTTTTCCATATTTTATGAGTAATTTAACTATGGAGTACTATGACATCAAATGTAAATATTGTGCCTTCATTCAGAAGATATGCTCATTGATCACTACCAATATTATTAATCTATGGAATTCCAAACCTGCTTTCCAATACTTTATCTGTAAACCAATGTGAAAATGAAAATATGAAATTAGATAATGATGTGTAACATCTTTCCATGCTGTTCTTCTAAAACCAAATTTTTCTTCCTTCCTCTGTTTCTTAAAAAATATTTCTATCTTGATTTTTAATGTTTCCCCTCAATCCTTAACCATCCATGATTCTTTGATGAAGTCTAATTTTGCCAGCATTTTGAGCAGTAATTTTTGCTGAGTTTTATTAACCAGAAGTATACTTTGATCTTTTCTTTACATGTCCATACTTCTCAACATCAAACAGCAAAAATCCTGGAAGCGCTAGCAGTTAAAAGAAAAAAAAAAGTTTTAAACAACCATTAAAATTCATGGGGCAAGTTCAGTTTTTACTCGTAACATTATGAGAAATCAGAAGTTTCAGAGCCTAAAGATGGTAGAAGGGAGTATCAGTGATACCTATTGTGGTTATTAGGAGACAGGTAAAAGCATCAGCTAATACATAAACAAGAATCTCCCTGAAAAAACGGTGAAATAAAACTGAAGAGGGGGCTGTAGGAAATCAGCGAGTATATCCAGCCATTCTGATCCTTACCCTACCGAAGTTTGTTTTTCAATGAGGATATTAAAAAGGACACAGCCCCATAAAAGGATCTGTGTAGGAATCTAGCCACATAAATGCAATCTCAAGTTGTGTTCAAGTTGTCCCATTTCAGTCCGCTTTATCTATTTTCAAACTATTACTTTTTCAAAACCCCCATTGCTTCTCTATGAATTACACTAACTAGAAAGTTGAGGACAGCAACTGTGATAGAAGAAATGCATTTTTAACTTTCTGGGAGCATTATTAATCTAACATTGATGACTAGGTGGCACAAGCACTGTGCTAGATTTTCTGCAAAAGGCTGGTTCCTTCTCTAAAATAATTAATCTCAGTCGTATTTCTGCTTCATTTAGGAGTGCTCTGTGCAGAAGTTCTCATATCTGCACAACTAAGAGAACGTTTCAAAAGCAGTTTAGAGAGAAGAAAAAGAGGTCTTCATTTCCCCTCTGCCCCTTGTTTAGAAAGAGATCGGTTTTACACTTAATAAATTCTGCCCTGTTTTGAGATTTTATACGTAGAAGTGGGCTGATTCCTTTGTTGAGACCATGCAGTATCTGTTTATATACAACATTCCTAGGAATAGCTATGAATTCTTCAGCTAACTCATGCAAGTTTGCCCCTTCTTGTAGTGTTCCCTCAGCCTATGGAGAAATGTCCATGCATGAAGAAAAGTGAGGAGGTCATAGGATCATGGAATGATTTGGGTTGAAAGGGACCTTTAAAAGTCTTCTAGTCCAACCTCCCTGCCGTGGGCAGGGACACCTTTCATTAGACCTGGTTGCTCAAAACTCCATCCAGTCTGGCCTTGGATGTTTCCAGGGAGGGGACACCCACCACCTCTTTGGGCAACCTGTTCCAGTGTTTCAGCACTCTCATCATAAAAAATGTCTTTCCTATACCTAGTCTCAAATTATGATCCTGAAATAAATTTTGGTTTTGTGTATAGCTTTTGGGGGTTCTACCTGCCTTAATACCTTTTTTCATTCTCTCTCTATTGCTGAAAGTGCGGGAATATTCTGTCTCAGTTTTCACTTTCCAGAGAATATATCTGCTGTTCTGCTTTACAGATGACCAAAACATCCCAGACCTTGGGGTTTTTTGCCAGTATGTTAAAAAAGTAAGTCTACAAGTACTAAGAGAAATTTCTTGAGCTCTGTAATGTTTCATTTATGAAAATCAAATTATGCATCTCATTTACTTGTCAGGATTAGAAAGTAAAGAAAAATTATAAAGAAATGCGTTATTATATTCAGAAAAATTAGGTGAGAAAAACCATAGGTTTTTAGCCTAGGTGAGAAAACCATGGTTTTTTAGCCATAGGTGAGAAAAACTATATAGCTGGTAACACTGGTCCCCATGTCAGACAGCACTTGTTTGTTCCTACAGTCATGTAGTATGCAATGCTTCAGAATCTTCGTGGCTCTACATCCCTAGCATGTCTTCAGGTCATCTGATGCATTATGGATTCTTCTCTTGTAGAAAACATCCCTGCTTTGATGTGTCAGAGGCTATCTTTTTCACAATTGTTTTGAAAATTGTCTTATCTTGTTAGCTGAAATATTGACATTAAACCTTTTTTTCCTAACTACATGCAAATTGCAGCAGAGAGAAGAACCCTGTGTTAATGGACCAGACCTATGACCTCCTAAGGCATGAGAAGTAAATGAAAATGTAGCTAATGACTTCATTATCGCATGTGTGAGCAGGTCAGCACGAAAAATATGGTAAAATAGGTGACAAGGTAGGGAGAGAGATTTATACAGCTTTTTCTCAAACTGTGAAAGATGTTTTCTTAATTTTAGACTCTGAAAAAGAACCTGTGTGGAAGTTTATCTCAGACTTCATTCAATGGCTCGCAAAAGTCATCATTTTCCATTTGCAGTATTAGGGTACTCTCTTGAAGCAGGGCATAAAGACCTTGCCTTCACTAAATTTCCCCAAGATTCTTGTTTTAAAATAAAAAATAAAAATTACATCACAAAATATTCAACCCAGAATCTCTTTGCAGTAGTTTCAGTCTGTAATAAATGTATGTGGCTTTAATAAAGATAGTAAAGCTTTTGTAGTTCCATAAAAGTTCAACTATAAATTAACATTAAATGGAATGCTAAAGTTTGAGCAGGTTATATCCTTTGAACTTAATGGCCCAGATCCTTGGCTGCTGGTAAGAAACACACAAGGCAACTCAGGTGAAGGGCATTCAAGGGTGTATTTCAGCATTTCTTACCAAACTGCTTCTCCATATAGGACAGGGAACCTAGAAAACTCTAAAATCTGGCTACCGCTAATTACAGTTACAGCCACTGCAGCTGAAAGGTGGATGGTAGACTTCATGGCTTTTTGCTGCCTGTATTTTAAGATGATCAGACCTCTCTGTGGGAGTAACTACAAAAATTACTTCTAGGAGATACCCATGAAATCACTTTTACACATGAAGCTATTTAACACTCATGCTGTTCTGGCTATTTCTTGCTATTGAGTGATTTTTTTTTCATCTCTATTTATACTGCTTCTAAAATTTCCTTGGGTAAGTTTTCACAGGTAGTCAGCTTCAGATCATCTTTATGGCAGCACAGGGCTGTGAATGATTGGGTCACACATCTTTTTAGAGGAGAACCAGATCATGAGATACTGATCTTTACCAGAATTACATAAAAGGAAATCAATGTTTAGCTCCTCCACTTATTTTCATTTATTTCCTCACATATCTTAAGTTTAATGTGCCAGTGGTAGGCTTTGTTATTAGCTTCAAAAAAAAGTTAATTAGAACACTACTGCTGTGTTATACCACATCACAAAACATATCCCGTAACTCCCACATTTTCCCACTTGTCCACCTCCTGAGTGATTGTGTGGTTGATTTTTTTCAAAAGGAAGCTCACAGGAACAAGCAAAATGCATGCACGTGGTATTTCACAGGTGAATGCCCTAAAGTCAGAACTATTTCCATTCCTCACAGGTTGTACCCTTAGTGCAATTTGCTGTAAACATGCAGTTATTAGCATTTGTAAAATGCACCTTATCTAGACAAAAAAATCCCATCTACCAGTGTTGGTAAATATATATTTAGTTGCTAACGACAACTTAATTCTCACCTTTTTCTTTCAAAATCTGGGAGAGTAAATGGCTCTGTTAAACCCTCAAACTGCACTATTTCTTTTAACATTTTGCTCGTATAGCTCTGTTGTGGGCAGGAAGTGGATGACGTCAGAGGGCTGGAAATCTGTGTAGTACTTTTCTTGTAAAAACCATGTTTTATGAAGGGACTTTTCCACCTGGAAATAACCATGTGCCTTTGTCTTCCACCTGAAGTATAGGATCATTGCAGCAGTATTACCAAATACTCGGTGCTTACAATGCTGAGAACAGGTACTCTCCCTGAAAATTTTACCAATGCTTCTCTGAGGGCTTGATCCCCTCATTCTGCCTAAGCCATTTTATTTTACTAGCCTTGATGCCATATTAGACTGCACAGGAACTGCAGCACTTGGAAGAGTCCAGTAAGGCTTCCACTGAAGCTGAAACTGTCTTTCCTATGAATATTACTAACATGGGGTGCTTGCTCCACTTGCTTTGAGGTCTGTGCTCAGGCCCCTCCTAGCCCTGTCTCTGTGTCTGACTGCTGCTTGGGTTGGGAAGAGAGAGCAGCAATTGTTTGTCAGGTTTTTAGTACATCAGTCTTTATGTGAGGTCCACATTTCAGCACGTAAATCTTTGTGCAGTGAAGCCTTCATGTCCTGAGACAGGCGTAAAGGCTTCAGGAAGTAACTCTTCGTGCACTCTGGTGGTTAAGCGTGACCAGTCCCTCAAGACTTACGGGCTGAAGTGAAACCTCTGGGGAGATGTTAGACCCCCAACAACTAACTATTTCCATTTTAATCAAAATATGGCTAATCAAGATATGATTACTTGAAACATGCCTATTTTAGAGCAGTGCACGGAAATTCGATGTGGAGTCCTCAAAGGAGAGATGATGTCATCTGTGTACGTTCAAACACCTAGCTGAATCCCAGAGTCAGAAGTAAATTTTAAGGAGATAGATTTCACACTCTCTCTTCTCAGTCAGAATCAAACATCCCATTCAGCATCATATCCACTGACTATTGATTTTCCATCTGCTTAGCTGATGGAATTAGGGCTGTGTCACGTAAATAGGACAAAAAACAAGCTTTAGCCTTCTGGAACTTGGCTACACCTTTTTCATAGATAAATAAAAGGAGAGGTTTTGATACGGCTGAAATAATACCAAACTAAAAGTAGTGGTTTATTTATTAACAGAGCATGTAGTGCTACAGGCATCATTGAATGTTTTACATGGAGAGTGAATCTGGTGGTTATGTGAATTTTAATATCCTGCATAGACTGTTGAAAACTGCTAAATGTTTTCCAAGTTGGATGTCAAATTGTTTTATGCAGATTATAACAATCATTTGAATATTCTTACAGGCAAAAGTTATATGTACTGTCAGCTCCCAAATATTTGCATTTTAATTTTTATTTTGATTGATGGAAGAATGAGGGATTAAAGAATTGTTTTTGTTCAATGACATTGTCTTCCAAAGCTAATATCTGGATCTTAAATGGCTTATCACTCATTTTGGTATTCTTGGTATCCTAAACAGCTACTGAAGCTTTCTAGAACCACTACATGCATCATAGAGATATTTAGCACCATAAAGTTAATGGCACTGTAAATGAATGACGATATAATTTGCAACTTTCCCAATTCAGTTTTAAAGTAGTTTCAGAATTTCTTTAAAGGCTAGTTCACCCAGCTCAATAAAACTTTTGCATTGAGACCAGTGGGTGTAGCATCCAGCCATTAAATGCATATCTATTAGAGGTAATTCAAATACATATAGTATCCCATTATTATTAGTTATTGATGAGTATAAAATATATTTTTCTCTTGCTTTTCTCTCCTACCCCTCTCAATCCATGTGTGTTTTTAAACCAAAGAATCTCATATACAGGGAAAAAACAAATATATATGTATTGGTTTGGCACACCCTGGTTTTGGGTAGCAGGGGGAACGCAAAGCTGGCTCTTGTGAGAAGCTGCTGGAAGCGTCCCACCATGTCCGGCAGAGCCAATGGCTGGTGGCTCTGAAGATGGACATGCTGCTGGCCAGAACTGGGCCAATGAGAGAGGCTGGTAACCCCTCTGTGATGACATATTTAAGAAGAAAATTAAAACAAAGTCACAAGATTTTGGGATTCTAGTCAGAGTAGAGGAGGAGGTGAGAACATGTGAGGGAAAACGACATGGCGACACCAAGGTCAGTGGAGAAGGAGGCGGAGGAGGTGCTCCAGGCGCCACAGCCGAGGTTCCTCTGCAGGCCGTGGTGCAGACCATGGTGAAGCAGCTGTGCCCCTGCAGCCCGTGGGCCCACGGGGAATGCAGAGATCCACCCGCAGCCCGTGGGGAGGTGCCTGTGCCGGAGCGGGTGGGTGCCTGGAGGAGGCTGTGTTCCAGTGGGAGTCCCGGTGGGGAGAGAGGGCCCTGCTTCCAGGCTGGAGCAGGCTGTCCTTGCAGGACTGCACCCCGTGGGAAGAGAGAGCCACGTCGCAGCAGTTTTGGGGGGACTGTGTGCCCGTGGGAGAGGCTCACGCTGCAGCAGGCGCGGTTTGGCTGCTGCTCGTGAGAGGGGACCCACGCCGGGAAGTTCACGGAGAACTGTCTCCCATGGAGGGACCCCACGGCCTCACAGGGGAAGACTCCTCTCCTGGAGCAGCAGAAGGAAATCTTGGTGACGAACTGACCAAACCCCCATGCCCTGCCTCCCTGCGCTGTCGGTGGGAAGGAGGGAGGAGGTGGGGAGGGAAGGTGTGCTAAGGGCTTATTTTACTTCTCATTCTCCTCCTCTGATTCTGTTAGTAATAAATTCACTTCGCAACTGAAGTTGAGCCTGTTTTGCCCTTGAAGTGTTTCTCCTGGTCCTTATCTCACTCATGAAGCGTTCCTTAATTTCTTTTTCCTTTTCCCTCCTCTGCCCAGCTGTGGCAGGGGAGGGTGAGCAAGCGGCTCTCGTGGGTGCCTGGCGCTGGGACGGTGTCAAACCACGACAATATAACATGTGGGGGGTGGGTGTGTTATATATATTATTACATTGTGTATTCTGCCTTTTACCTTAAAAAATAGGAATTTTGCTCTTGCTCTAATTCAAATTTTCTATTGCTTATGGAAATAGACAGTTATAAATACTGCATCCTTTGAATCATTAGTAAGTTTGGGTTTAGTGCTTGTCAATCGTGTTAAAAGACTAATGTCAAATTGTCTTCTTTTTTTGTGCTATTCTTGTTTTCCATAAATTGACAGAAAACAATTTATTCAGTCTGTCTTTCTTCCAGTAATTGATTATGCAGATATTATTTATCATGCTTTGCAAGCACATCTTTGCATAAATTGGAAGTGCTTTATCATTCTGTGTTACACTGTATTTACAAATGCCCTATTTTCTGCTCATCATTGACGACTTTATTCCATGGTAAACTCATCTTCATTAGAAGGGCTTAAGCATTACTGCTTATTTATCAGCAAGGGAATTTGCTGAAAATCCCCACCATGTTTTCTATCTTTAGCAAATTCTTTTCCCAACAAATACGCTTTCAAATCCTACAGCTGTTTTTTTCCACATGAAAATACAATAAATAGGAAGAAGGATTTTCTCGTAGCACCCCACCTTCTAGGTATTTCTTCTAGGTGCTGTTAAAGTTTGCAAGTGATTTCAGTTTTACCATTTAACTAAAAGAGCCAATCTCAGTAAAAAGGTGCAGCATCCCTGGTATTTTCTACAGTGTTAATGGCTGTGTTGAGGTCATCTCAGTTAGGAATAATAAGTTTCCAGACTAGCAATTTACTTGGTTAAAGGAAGGGTTGTCTGGGTATCTACTCTGTTTTATTGTCTTTTTCCTAGTCATGAATATTGCCCACGCATGATATTTCAGAATTTGACTGAGTCCAGGGAATTTATTCACAAGTATGATTCATTTTCAGGTACAGAAAAACCTTTTCTCTGTATAGCCTTTTTCTTCATAGCTAAGAAAGTATTTTGTCATTGCTCTAGTGAGATGTAATTACAGTAATTCATCTGCAGTCAAAAAATTTCAGGCCTGAAAATCTTCTCTGTGATTGCACAGGCATAAATGTTATGTTAAAATGTTGCCTTTCCCTGGGCTGAGAATTAAAAGCCAAACACGGTTAGAGGGGAAAAAGGGTTTTACCTCGGTATTTATTTAAGGATCCTCTGGTGCACCACATCCAGGTAGAAAGCACCCCCAAATGCACACCGAAAGTGCCCACCCGAAAGATGCACACCAGGATGCCTGCCCCAAGATGCACACCCACGATAATTCGCATATACAGTCATAGACCTTGCACATTAGCATATCTATCAAAGATTCCCCAGTGAGAGGCTCAAGAGGAGCCCCTGTCCTGAGGAACCTTCCCCCTGGATGGGCCTATCTTGGTTTACAGAATGTGTTCTGGAGAGGACCTTGGTGTCTGGGGTTTTCTGACCCAACTGCGAGGTTTTCAAGATGTTTAGTCTCCCGGCTTAACGGAACTTTGGGTCTAAGCTAGTTATCAGACTTGGAGAATTACAAGTATGTGGGCTAAAAGCACTAAGGATACATGCAAAGCTGTATAAAAAGGTATATGAAAGGGTATATGAGAGAGGTATACGAAAAAGCAAAAAAATCATGGCATCAAAAACAGAAAAGCTAACATTAGTGTAAATAAAGGCTCAATGTCCTGTGGAGTACAAGGCACTGCCTACTTCCACGTGAATTAGCAGGCCGTGAAGGTGCTCATAAACTCACAGACTCAAGCCCCAGAATACATATGTCAAATCACAGCCCTCTCCTGCTCCTTGCTGCATGACAATAGAGTAGCCAGCTGCAATTCTTTCTGCTTGAGGAAGAGTTTGCAATGCCAGCACAGTCCTTGTTCTTTACCCACTACCAAGAAGCCTTGACACATGACCGATGTGTCATCTGTTATGTTGAAGCATTGCTGCTGTTTCCAGTGGTGTGACACATCCTGTATGGAAGCAGTGAGAAGGAAATGGATCTCCTTCATCTGACCGTTCAAGCCTGATGTGTGCACATGCTTGGATTAAGTAAGGAGGTCTTGGTTTTAGAAGTACATCATCAGAAGATAAGAGAGTACCTATCCAGGGAGCTATCCCTGAGCTGCTTCAGCAGAGATATTTTGTGACAAAAAAGGTAGAAAGCAGGAGACTATTCCTTGTGCTCGTGTGGCTGAGTACAAGCTCATCATTGCTGGCAGCATCAGAAATGCCTGTGGTACTAGACAGGAGGAAAAGAGGGTGAGACACTGTGCAGTCCAGGGGTGAGTATTCACACAGCACACAGGACATCTGATCGCGTACTCTGCCACATTAGCAGGAAGAGGAATGAAAGGAAGCTTTAGTGCCTTACAAGTTTTTTGCTTTTCTTTATTATTCTGTGATTCTTCCTTGAGAATAAGAACCAGTGTTTGATGAATGTCTAAAGGAAGTAGGCATCACTCCGTAGCAAGCAGTTATGTGTCTTATCCACCTTGCAATAATGAGGCTGGAGCTGTGGTGTCTCCTCTGACATTTTCTATGTTCAGTTGAGTCACCACTTTGCTGGTTTGTGAAGTTACTTTTGGGGTTGCTTATTCTATATGTGTCTTGCACGTCAAACTATTTTAAAAGTCTTTACAGGCCTCTGTACTCACCTGGACAATCTTTCTCGTGTATGTGTACAACTGCTTGTTAATACTGGCTTTTAATTGAAGCAGGTTTCGAAAATTCACACTCATTTTGAAATCCCTTTTTTAAGGAGAAAAAAAACTCCAGAAACTAATCAAGCCAATGGTTATAGGTCGCCTCTAAAATAGCAGGGAGAATTGTAGAATGTATATGTTATTTATACAGCTTTATATATAGACAGTTGCAATATATAGGACATATTTTTGTATATAAAGTATATGTATTTTGGTTTCCTCAAGGTCACATAGGATGGTTATACACATGCTTCTCTTACATATGAATAATAGAATGGTGGGTGCTCAGTTGCTCCTCTTGCAGGGCTCTGATAAGGTTTTACTGGAACGTTTCCCTTTCTACCCTTTGCCATTTAAATTAGTTTCCCATTCCACAGAAAAAAAAATATACCTTATGTGATATGAATATGGAACCTGTGTAGTTAAATTTTTATTTCTACAGGCAGTGACTGCTTGCTTCAATGTTCACAGAAAGAGATTCTAAAAGAGGCCCAAGTGTAGCTGGAATGAATTAAGATTTGAATTTCAACAGACATTCATTGAATGGTTTTTTTCTTTAAAGGCACTGAGTTCTTCTGATGCCAAAGGATTCACCTAACTCATGATTTGTAAAGGACTGTCTGGACTTTATTTCTTATTGTAAGTCACTGTGCAGGCTCACCAGCTGTACAAGGAAAAATCAAGTCCTAATCGTAGATCTTCTCTTTGTATCCCCTTCCTCAGGGCTTGCTTTATTTCCAAACCAACAAACTCGAAACCAGAACAAATCAACTCAAACTGCTCAGTAATAATCCCATGAGGCCCTGCCAGCCTCAGCCAGCTGGGAGGTGACAGCAAGCAACCTCATCGTACGAGATTTGCTTTTGTCCCAGCCTTGTCTGTCCTTTCATGGCTCCCTCAGAGACACCATTACCAGCCCAGTAACCTCTAAGATGCTGAAGTGGCTTTAGCCAATGACACGCTGCTCTTTTAAAAGGGCTGCCAATTTATGCCGATTTACCACATTTTTGTTCAGGTAACTCACATTCCAGACAAAAATGAGATCACTTTAAAAAGAATCAATACTTCACAAATAGGGCCTTTCATAACCTGAAACTGCAAGGACTAATGCTGGAGGGAATTCAGGGAATTTCTGGGAAACAAGGAGATCTGCAGCAACTTGGAGTAGCTTTTGCCTTGATTAATTGACACAAGTAGTAGTTTTGAATTGCAAGAAGTTTTTGGTTTTAAGGCTGACTAGTATATCATTCAATATCATATGTGTTCATCTTAGCACTCTAAAGGAGGAAAATGAACTTAAGACAGGATACAAGAGAAGATAATGTGTAATAATGTATGTGTTTACATATAGAAATAAATTTATTTATAGAAGGGTAACTTTCAGGATATGCAGAATATTCAAGTACAAGCACTTACGCTTGTGTGGACATGTAAACCATTAATTATGTATTTTTCACAAATCCACCAGAAGCCTTTTTTTTCCTGAAGCTTTTCTTTCTTCCTAGAAAAGGAAACCTGCTGCAGTGTTTTAAGAACACTTGAAGGATCACATGAGTTGTTCTAGAGAAAAGACGTAGCCTTTCTGTCAGATGGCAATATACAGCCTTCACAAACCAAATTTATTTAGCTTTTATTTGCCTCTGTAGCAGCTGAACAAATATCACTTGTACTTCTATAACTGGTACTCTAATTTCTTCCAACAAACCAGATTCATTGAGCCAGCAGGTCAGTGCAAAAGCATGTTTATGACAGCGTGCTAAGAGTATGTTGCAAGTAAAAGCCAATAGCTTTCAAGATGGGTAAACTGCAGTGAAGGATTTGGGGATGCTCTATTGCCAGTACAGCATGTAAAACCTGACACCATTCTGCTTAGCAGCAGTTTGTTACCTGTAAGATAATTTTAATAGGTAAAAAAATACAGACTAAAAAGCTCCTCTTAAATAAAAACCCTCTGAAAAATGAAACTCTAAGGAAAGATTAATGTCAGATAGAAAATTTAAAGCTGAATAAAAACCATTAAAGCAATGAATAAAATTAAGCTGTACTTGAAAATTGATTAAGTCTTGCTAACTAGCCAAAAGGGAACTACCAAACTATCCTCACTGCTATAAACCATTAACACTTACGCTCAGAGCCCAGCTCTTGCTGCCTAAAGCAGGTCTTTCTTTTCAGTCTGAAATCTGGAAGGTGCTTAGTCCTCTTGCCTTCTCACTCTGCTCACCTTCTTTGTCTTCATCTATATGGCTGATTCTTAAGTCGTACAGTGTTTAACAGCAGAGGAACTGGGGATGGTGCATGTCACCTGTGCCTCCCAAAGTGAAGGTGGAAGCAGAAACGCAGTTGATATCAGTCAGTGCAGCCTTTGATCTTCTTGATTGCTCTGCGCTGCCTCTTAAGATAGGAACTGAGGACTGGGGAAAAAAAAGTAAGGTTTTATGGCCCTGCCCCTCTTTCCACCTGTCTACCTGGGGAAAGGATAAGGATAGTCTGCCATGGGGCAGGAGACAGTGTTTGGAGGAGGAGCAATATCACTTGTTATGTAACTACTTTACAGTGCTAATCCTTGCTGCAACATTTTCTACAACCAGGTTTCCAAGCTACCAGGCTAATTTTATAGGCATAATATCGTTCCATGGTGTTACATCTAATACAGCATATGAAATACAGCTTACAGCAGGTATGGTGCCTCAGCAGGGTCTGAGATGCCAGTCTGCTCACTGCCACTAAATTTAACCTCCGCTGGAGATCTTTCCAAAGCAAAGCAATTGGAATTAAGTGTTTTGAACACAACTGTGATCCCTTAAGTGTAAGCGGCCCATTGATTTAAACACGAACCTATTTAGATACTAATGGCAGATTAAGGATGTATTTTGACAAAGCAAGAAGAAAAGTAGATAAGTAAGAAAATGTAATAAAATAAGTTGTAACACAGACTTGCTCCATTGTACTATTTTACTAAAAGTATTATTGATTTCACCAGCAAATTTTCCCATGTTCCTTGCAAATTGCATGCAAGTAAAAGCCATACAGGTTTCAAAACCAAGGAGGAGGTGAGTACAGGGTATAGGAGAACATGGCCCTGCACTCCCCCTTTGCAGGGTCTGGGACAGGTTTCAGGAGTCAGCAGAGCCAGGTAGTAGTACTTTTCGCAAAATTCTGAACAGCAAGGAGTGATCACATGGGTTTGCGTGGCAAAGACTGTCTCACTGCTGAATAACTTGCTGTAGTTAAAATTTTAATGAAAATTGAAAGTTTAAGTGCCACCATTTTCCATATCACTTTTCCCCTAAAATGATTTATTGACCACTTATACATGATACATTCTCCTGTCATGAGTAACACTCTATATATTTATTTTCATGAATAATGGCTACCATTCTAATTGATAGCTTCAAACAGAAGAGTAGATTTATTTCTACAACGAGTGAAACTGCCCTCAATATAGAGCCTGTATAAATTATTTTACTTATTTCAGTTTTTCTCTTGCAACCTGGTATGCTCCTAATCTTAAAGGAAATCAATCAAATAAGATCTAATACATCACTAACCACCAGCTTCTCTAAAGTATACTATGACATTTTTCTATAATGTTTGTAGAATTTGTCTTAAGCAGTATTGCCAGGAGCTTTTGACTTGGCTGTTATATGTGTCTGTAAGATGTCTATTTCATTCCCTGGTAGCTTATTTGTCAGCTTTTTTGGCACCCTACCTGTACACTCAAAACATATCAATTACTTTATTCGAACACATCTCAATTACGCTACCCTTTTCTAGATAAAAATTTAAATTCAATGATGTTAAAAATTAAATATTGATTCCAGCAGTGCATGAGCTTGTGTGGGCAGATGATGTATTATGCATTCACGGCTGAGTGTGACACCTAGAAGTCAAGTCTGCAAAGAATTCTCTTAGCTAAAGTGATCACAGTTCAGGACTGAAATCCTTGTTACTTGCAAATGATCTCATTCTGATATAAATGTCCAAGTCAATAAATGCCATGTGCTCACAAATATGCCTCAATCATATGCTGCAGGACTATTGAAGGAACAAGCCTGCATACATTCCTGTGTCTAGTATAAAACACTAAAGCTTGCTGTGAATCATTTCAAAATAGAATTAAAATGTTACAGAGCATGCACTAGCTGCCTTCCTTAAAAACAAGTAAACAAACCCCTGGACAAAACAGAAATTCCTGAACAAATTGCATTGCAAAGCAACAACCCAAATATCTTCATAATATACCCAGTTACCAGTAATTTTAGAGAGCTATTATTTATTCTTCAAATTCAGGAATGATACAGTTCTCTCTTCCTCTTTAATAAGGATTTCCTTGTTGTAGCCTGACTATTGTTTTCTAAGGCATTACTCCAATCCCTATGTAAACATTTGCACAAATGATTTTACATCCATTCAGAAATCCCACATTCATGCACCAGTACTGGAAAGTTTTGATGGTGGCATTTTAATACATTTCAGTATTTTAAGAGATTGGGGATGGGAACACTGTCAGATATAATGAGTACGGGGCAGAGGACAGAGTTTGTGAATGGACTACAAATGAAATGACACAAATGTGAGCACCCAAAAGGGAATTTCAAAATGTAACGATAGGTTTTGGCAAAGAGAGGTAGAATCCACGTAAGAGAAAAATATATTTGGGCAGGTGCTTACCATCTACTACTTTAGTTAATTAAATTCTAAACGGCAAAAATATTTGGAGCCAGGTTCCACTTCCTATTTCTATTCATTAAGCACTTTGCATTTTTTTAGTTGAAAGACGATGCTGTGTGGTAAAATATTAGTAACATAATGTATCAAGATGTTTTAATCATAAGAGGTATTGCTTACAGATCTGGCATTCATGCCAGATGTGCTGTATAATGGATGTACAGCAATTTAGCATTTACTGTGCTTTATGTATAATGTTGTCTTTGCTTTCATTTATATTGCCTTAGCTACAGGTATGGTATTTGAAAGAAAACATAACTACGGGACTGTATAGGAATTTGAATAGCTTTTATCCATGTCTGCCATTCCTTTTCTCCCTCTAAAATAAAAAAGCCATTTTCTTGAGAAAACACAGACATGATTGCTGGAAACTGTAGTTTTGTATTCTGTTATTTGAGCTATGAAATCAAAATATGTTTTAATAAATTACTGCCGTCAATACATTCAGCTGTTAAGCTAAAGCAAAGACATAAAAGCTGATCAAAAGACGCCACTCACTGCAGGGAGGCAAGTGAAGCAATAAAGAACTAAATCTAAAGCTACATAGTTCTTTTCGTTAGGTAGCAGCAAAGTAATTTGCATTATTCATTTCACCCTGGGAAGACAAAAAGCCCCCCACCAAACCCCCCAAATCCAACAACATGAATAGATTGAAAGGACTAGAGGGAATCTAGCTGGCAAACAAAGCAGAAGTAAAGTAAGAGAAGCAAAGAAAGCTAAATCAAATATAACAAGGCTGCAAAAGGGTTCTAGAAATATCTAGAGAGAATAGGAGACCACTGAAAAGTAACAAAGGGACCATATAAGTGAAGGCTCCAAGATGGATGAAAAATGTTCAAAACTACTTTTTCTTAGTTTTCAGTATAAAGGAAAATGATGAAAGTGGAGAATATTATGTAGGAAGAGAGAAAACTATTACAAGCAATGGGCCAGAATTGTGCTTAACTTACACACAAGGGCCTCGTTTTCTGTCCTTCTTTCTCCATGTGTGTCCCTTCCAATCCAGCATAGTCTGTGATTCTGTGATATGTTGAATAATGCTTATATTGCAAGTAGCCCCATCTTCAAAAGAAGGAGAAAAAAAGGAAGTGCTGGGTGGTACAAGGATGACACAGAGAGTTACAAAGTGTAATGCAAGCACACTGCTCTGAGAGCATCCTACTCTCACTAAAATCTGTCACTAAAACATTATGAAAAATTTTACCTGAAACGAGTACCTGTTCAAAATAAATTATGTTTTTTCTTAGTTCAGGTATGTTGTGATTGAAGCAGGAGACAGCCATTGTAGTGCATGGCGTCTTTCACACTAATAAACTATGCTGTGTCACAGAAGGTTTAGGTTAGATGTTAGGAAAGGTTCTTCACCCAGAGGGTGGCTGGGCACTGAACAGGCTCCCCCAGGCAGTGGTCACAGCACCAAGCCTGACAGAGCTCAAGGGATATTTGGACAATGCTCTCGGGCACGTGGTGGGAATGCTGGAGTGTCCTGTGCAGGGCCAGGAGTTGGACCCAGTGATCCTTGTGGGTGCCTTCCAAATCTGGACATTTTATGATTCCAACATCCTAGCACCATGAAAAAAACACAGAGGGCATGCTTTAGGATATTAGTGAGAGCCAAATGAGGCACAGCCCATGCACTCATTTACATCCTACTCTGAAAATACTTAAAATATATTTTTATTTAAGAGACTAAGCATATTGTGAAAGAGTATCTTAGAACAAATATGTGCATGCAAGCATTTTTACTCCCGTACTCTTGGTTCTGCAAAATTTCCACACCCCCGCTCCTTGTTATTTTGCTTTTAAATACTTGGTGTGATCTTATGTACCCAGATACATGTGGTATTAGGAGATGCAGGTAGAATCTTTTATTAAAAAAGTTTCAATGGGAAATGCCATTACTGTCCAATCGACACAAAGAGGAGAGAATATAAAATCTGCCTAAAATATAAAGTGTTTTGACAGCATGATAACACTCCACTTTGGCATTTTTGGCTCAATGGGATCTACCATTTTTAAATGACTTCTGAAAATTAAATTAATTCCAATATGAGTAAATAGCATACAAAACTAAATTCCAAACAAAATTTGTCAGTTTTATCTAAAAAGAATGTTTGATTGACTTAAAACATTCTTCTTCTAATATAATTTTATGGAAGATTTGTACATTTTGTATTCTCATTTTAAGTTTGTAATGGGAAAAGAAAATCCATGTACTTTCATGAAATTAAAAAACCTGACCCAGTACAAAACGCCACTGCGGTGTTTTTTATGTGGTTTTTATGTGTTTTTTATGTGTTTATGTGTCTATGGTACTGAGTAAAGAAAGTAATAAAAAAGACAATGAAGCTGGTACTGCTGAGCATTAATGAGGGACACTGGCTGTTACTGACAGGTCACAAAACTGACTCAGTGTCTGTGTCCATGAGAGTGCACTTTCTGCCCAAGGTTTGGAACTGATCCTGAACCTGATTTCCTATGAATGGATAAAAGACTGCACATACACGGGCTGTTGTTAAAATGTGAAATTGATAAAAGCGAAACCTAAATAAAACATTTACTGATTTTGATGTGTTTATGCATAAAAATTGTAGGAAAAGATGCAGGTAGTTTTAAAAATTTGACATGCTTTTTAAGAAAAGGCAATAAAACCTGGTTGGATTTCATGCATATACAGGTCATAGAATTTCATCAATTGGATCCCGCAACAGGACAGCAGCTCTTCACAGGCTATGGGCTGTCTCTTGACTTAAGTTCTTGTTAACTGAGAATGTCTGTGCTCTTTAAGCAAATATTTCCAAGGCTTTTTTGCCTTCTCTGGTAAAAAACATATAAGCTTTTTAATGTTAAACTCACCGTCACTAAATTTTGTTATACTATGGAGCCTGCTACTAGGAAAAAATTTATCCTCATTTACATTCCTGCAGATCAGTAGCAATTCCTCTGGTATCCTTCTCTGTGTTAACCAAAATAATCACTCAGTCTAAAATGGATATTCCAGATCTTGGATAACACTTGTGAATTTTTTTTCTGAACTCTTTCCAGTATGTCAACAGCCTTTCTAAGAGGAGGATAAAGACTTTGAATGTGAGCAATATAATTGGTTTCCAAAGGAAACAGACTAAGGAATTAGTACTAGTCAATAAATGAGGAAATGTTTTTTTAGGAATGCCAGACACATGGCTTTCAGAGAGGAGCTTGCAATTAGATACTGTCAGAGGAGAAGAGGAAATGTGACATAATCTGCATTCTGATGTCTCCACAGAGAGTCTGATATGTAACCCACGGTACCAAGTGGGACTCTTCCAACTGACTGGAACAGTTTTGGAGCAGGAGGTTTTATGTAAAACTAGGGAATCAACTAAGGACTTTTGCCAAGCTCTGGTGAAAACAGAATTACATGTTCTGTTTTTCACTGGTTGTGAAAGCTCTGAAGACAGGCAATAAGAATGATGAAAGGATTAAAAGACAAGGGTGTAAGGTCCCAAAAACTCACTTGACGAGGCTCTTGAAAGGGCTTAATTGTCCTAATCTAGGAGACAGAGGAGAAGAGAAAGAAGAGGAAAGTATATAAGAAATCAAGTAACAGACAACTGCTATTTCAATAATCATAAATCTAGTTATTATAAAAATTTCCCTCTATGCAAGTCATTGCTCCTCACCCTGTGAATCTCTAAAATTACAGGCAAGTTGCGATGCAAAACAGGATTTGGGGAAAGAATTAATGAAACCAGTCTTTCAGCTGCAGCGACCAAAGAGTCCAGCAGATTGGTCGGTGATTTCCTTCTTGCTTCTTTATATAGTATTCTTCTTCAGTGAGGTCTTGCCTTTTATATATTCCTTGCTCATTTATTAATAACATACCAAACGTTAGATAATTTAATAAAACCATTTTTGATACTTGCTGGACTTGTAAGATGAGCTCCAAAACAGCCTGGTGAGTTCAATTTAGATTCTTTATGGCTTACTGATACTGCAATGCATTGCACACTTTGTCAAAAAATACAAACTTTAAGGATAGGCCAATTTTCAGTAGTTAGGTTTCCTTGCCTTTTGGAGTCCATAATATTACAGGTCCAGGTATCATTATAACCCAAACAAATATATGTGTCCCAGATTACCATCCTTACTCCCACCAATAAGGTTTCAGCGGAATGCCCAGGATCCATACCTAGGGAAAGAGGAAAAAGTCAGCCCACATCTCCGTGTTTGGGGCTGGATAAACTTTATAAGCTTTTAGCAACTCCATCACTGGAGAACAGTTCGGGTCAATTTTTACCCGGGTTTCCAGGGCCCTTCTGCTGGAGACTATCGGTTTAGATGAAAAATTAATTTTTCCTTTATTCTGGGACTAGCAGTTACCTCCATATAAAATACCTCTTCATCACCTCAAGAGCACCCTTGTCATGGTGCCAATTAAAATGTAAGGCCCCAAAAACTTGCTCCTAAAAGGGCTTGTGGATTTTTTATATACTCTGGGGCAGATGCACGGGAGAAATACTGACAAGATATTCTCAAGAGATCAAAACAACAAAAAACTTTACTGGCAACTTCAGAAAATCAGAGAACTTTGTCAAATGTTTACAGCAGCATTCAGTCAACATAAAACAGTTCAGAAAGCATTAACTTAGCCCATTCAACTTAGCAAACTCCAAGCCCATCCAGTTTTAAGTTATTCAAAACTCTGAGAAGAGGGAATTAGAAGAAGGAAATGAAAGGGAAGGAGAGAAAGAATACAGAAAATAACAAATATAGCTACCACTCCTGAGTTCTAGCAGTGTTCAGCTGATATAAAATCCAAGGGAAGGTAGGGTCAAGACATGTGGTCACCTTGTGTCCTGTGTTAAGTACCCTTTGGCTTTCCTGGGCCCTTCCCCCGGGTGGGACTTCTGGTCATCTGGCCACTCTGGGGCTGGATTGGGGCTCAAGGAGTGGGGTGTGGAGCATTGTCTCTGGTGTGCCAGGGACTGGCAGTCACTGCAGGGCTGGGATATGGGCTCTGGGGGGTGTGGAGCATGGCATTGCCTCACCAGAACAAGACCTGACCTGTCCCTTTTCCCCACACATGCACCCAAAATGTTTTGAGCCAGCAATCCTTCCAGTCTCTCACAGTGGGGTACCTGAAAGAGCCAAATGCATGCAGTTTATAAAGAGGAAAGCTTATAGATGCACAGCTGCTCTGTAAATTCCTTCCAGAAACTAATGTATCATCCTACAGTTTCTCTGTGAATTGCCTCTCTGCAACTTGTTAAAATGCAAGGTGTACACAAAGGAAATAACGTGATGTGCGCTCTGATGCACAACTGCTGTCCTTTTTTATGAGAAAATTCCTCCCGTTCCTTCTTGTAATCTATTTCTCAGCTGGGTCACTTTCAACTCAGCTCAGAGCTTTGCAATCGAGTTCAGTAGGAGAGAAGTGTTTGCAAGTTATAAGGATTAGTTTCTTTGAACTCTGGGTACCAGTATTCCTGCATAGAAGAAAGAAGAATTTGTGTGAATTGGAGAATAATAAAACATCTTTACCCTTTTTGTACCTTCCCATGATAAAAAATAGAGCTGAAATGAAGAGTATGACAGAAAACCCCTTGAATTCAGTAGGGTCTATTATTGAATTTTTCATTAACATTTATCATTTTTTCCCCTCAGCAATTCAACAATGGCAAAATAGCCTGTGTAATTAATTGCACATACAAAATATGTATATAGAGCACTTGGTAGAACAAGCACTTGCATAACATAAAAGCCACATGATTCATTTATATAATGCAGTCACGGATGGGCAGCATATGTGCATATATGCATATATACATGCATACACACATCCCTTTTGGGAATGCAAAGCTACAGGATGTCCTGGGGTGGGGAAAGAGCCTAAAGCCAGAAATTTAACAACTCATGTGTTGATGCATTATTACTTATTTCCATGACATATGTATATTTTCTTAAAAGTTCAGTATTTTTATTCATGATAAAATATGCATTCTTGTTTCCTCTATTTATTTTTCTTGACCTTCCCGTTAAGAGAGTGGATTGTTTAAATGACTAGAAATTACAAAAATTACCTCCAGCTGTTCAGCTCAGGTACTAGGCATACGTATGCCTACCTATGCATATATAAGCACGTACCCATCTTGAAGTATTAGTAATATTTGACAATCTTGGTGTTCTGTGACTGCTTTGAATTTTCCATGTACAGTCCCAAGGAAAGAGCCCTTGGACTGAAGGTTTGATGTGTCTTTGGTCTAATCCTGGGGGCTTCAACCTTTTTGCAAAAATATTGTACGTGCTCTTTTTTTTCCAGAGAGGATAATCAGCTATAGCTCTTTGGGAACCCAATGAATCCGACTTTCAAAAGAATGTCCCACTGCATTTTTCTCTATTTTCTCCCAAGCAGGTAACCTTCTCCAGCCTTTTGTCTCCACAAGTATAAAAAGAGAAAATATATCTCCATAAGTATAAAAATATCTACTTAATGGCAAAGTCTGATATATTTATCTTGGCTTTATTTCTTATGACAGAAGTAATTGAATTCTTGATGAAGACAGCCAAATCTCTGTTGATAACATAGTTATGCTTTGTAACTAAAACAAATCCAATAGCAACTCTAAGTACAGTTTTCAAAAAAATTGCTCCTTATCTTTTATCGCATCAATGATTTCTAGCTTAAGTGGTGTTTGAACATTCATTAATTAAACCAGTCAACTGTGAGAAAGATACTTCACATACTTTAGAACAATACTTAAAAATAGTCAAGTCAGATGTTCGTTACTAAACTTACCCACGATGTGAGTTCCCGAGCAGTCGTTAGGGCCTTTTATAACCATTGTGAGTCATTCTGAGTATTTCTTAAACTTTCCAAGATGCAATTTGTTAGTTGATTTCTCTTTGCAATAATTTTCCTTAGAAAACACTAGAATTTTCCTTAGAAAAAAACTGGACATTGGTCCAGTAGGAGCAGCTATTTCATTCGTGCTTGCACAAATTTTTGAATGACTTTGAACAAGGTGCTGAATTCTTCATAAGTCTTCTCACTTGCAAAGAAACAGTAGCCCACATGTGGTTTTCTTAGAAAGAAGCAGTGGTAAGTAGCCTTAATATCTGTTGTAGGAGTGTTTCAAAGCTTCCATTATCCCAGGAAAGCCAGACTTCATCAAGGAGAGCACCACTGAGTGCATCAGAGACACCAGAGGAAGGCTGTGAGAATGATGAAGCACTGATCCTGAAACGTGAAATACTCTGTATAAAAATCTGAGCTGATATTTCTGTGGAAAATTTATTAGTCATCTGCTTTTCACCTACCTAGAGGTATGAATGCCAAGAGTAGCTCAGACCACCGGATATATTGATCCTAATATAGCTGCCATACTCAATCAAGAATGTCTGAAAGGACTAAATAGGCATCTGTAGATTGATTCCCCTTTAAGGTTTCTCGAGTTGCATACACTGGTAAACATTACATAATAATTACTTCCCAAATAAACAGCTGATGAAGGCTGACTCATGGTGAATACTCTGAACTCTTCAAATGGCATCACTGAAGCTCAAAGCAGAAAATACGCAGGACGATAAAATTGTAAAGAATAGAGCTGTATGCGTATTTCCTTAAGTAACTCATCTACTGAAAGATTAACACTTATTTTGGAAAATAAAATGCCTAGATAAGTATTAGATTCATGAAGTGCACTAACTAAAGTGAAATGCACCAGAACGTGCAAGTTTAGTAGCAAGATGTGACAGTGGCATTTTTCTTTCCAGCTAAAAAGCATTATATCCTGCCCTGAAATATATCTTTATAGCTACTTAGAACGGTAAGGTTTGGGAAAAAGTTCTTCACTAACAAGGTAGTCAGGCATTTGAACAGGCCCAGGGAAGTGGTAGAATCATCATCCCTGGAAGCGTTTAAAAAAATGGGTGCATGCATCACTTGGGGATATGCTTTAGTGGTGAACACAGTGGTGCTGGTTTGACAGATTCCATGATCTTAGAGGTCTTTTGTCGCTGTTGTGGCCGGGACGGTGAGAAACGACATGACCAAAGTCTGGAGAAAATGGCTTATTTAATTAATTATAAATCGATTTTTATAAGTTGAGTCACCAGCATGGCCGAGGGTTATTGGACCTCTGACCAACCACCCATCAGGGTGATTGGTCAGTCCACACAATACCCATTTCAAAATATTTTTCTCAGGATATCATAACAATCCTTTGGAAAAACAGCAGGTGTAGAAATAGAGAAATAGTTTTCAAAAACCCTTAACAGTATTTTGCATAGTTTCTGTGAGAAACAAAGTTCTCACAGAATGCAGCAGAAAGCTGAAAAATTCCTCTGCCATAGCTTTTCAGTGTCCACAGTCTTTTCCAGTCTTAAAGCTTCTATTATTCCATAACTTACAAGCTTGCCAAGAACCATCAGTAGAATTCACTTATAACAATCAGGAAATTAATTGAAAAGGTGCATACAGTACCATATTTTATTATTTATTGATTTATAGCAGCACTTCTAAACTAATAAAAGTTTACATTTTCACTGTACATTTACATTCCTCTTAACAGAAAAAGTCTGTAGGTGTTTTAAGTTTTCAGCTTGCCAGACGATAAACCAAGTCTGGCAGTCGAGGAATTGTAATGGCTGTGTCTCAAGAAACCCCTTCTGCCAGCAGCATCCTTACTCCCTGTCTTTCCAATATCACAGTTCAAGTAGCAGTGGCTGTTAACAGCTTGACCCATCTGAAAGTACGTGTGTGCTTCAGCAGACAGTGGCACGCCAGAGAATATATCACCTGTTGCACTTCTTTTATAGTTTAATGAACAGATCTCATACCATGTCGTTTTTGCAGATTCTGCAAGGGATTTTGCATAGCTGTCTCCTGGATAAATGGAAAATTCTTTCTCTGAACTTATTAAAAGCAGGGCTGAATATTTTTCTCTCCGATGAAAAAGAAAAAGGTGGCATTACGAAAAAAGAAGGGAGGCAGCACAAAGATATACAGGATATTTTAACTGAATGTGTTAAATTAAGTATTGATTTCCCATAATGTGCCACGGTAGCTTTGCAAGAAAGGGAATTCAGTTGTATGCATGAAAGTCAGTATCAGCACAAAACTTGCCCTAATGTGATAGAGATCTTCAACTGACTACAGGACTCTACTGAGCTGTAGGCTTACTTAAAACTCAAGCAAAACTTGAGGTAACTTCAGAGGGAATTTCAAGTAATAGAACTTGTCTCTATGTTTTGTGATTCTCTGATACCTCTGAAATATTATTGCTACATTTAACTGGAAACCAAAGTTCATGTCAAAACATTAATTTCATTGTAAAACCAAGATAGAAAGAATTGCTAAGTGCCATCTGCATAATAATATTATCACACCATCACATTTCCTTTTTTGAGTGGGGAATACCTATCGATCATCAGCCCAAGGTACAGAACCTGTACCTTGTGTTAGTCCAAGTGAGTCAAGTTTCGAGTCAAGGGACAGTGAAACTGGTTACTTGGAAGAAGAAGTATGAGTACACTGATGACACAAGTAGTAGATGCTGATAAATGCTGTTTTTTCAGTGATTTGCAATTATGTACTATGGGCAGCCGAAATTACAGAAGAGAAAGCCATTAAATGATTATTTCCATTTATGGTCCATATATAAATATCATTTTCACATGGCATATAAGCTTTGTTTTGCTTCTTCTTTCTTTTCCATCAGTTTTCTTCCAAAAAACTGTGATAATAGTAGCGGCAAACAGAATAAATAGTACAATAAAATAATTTTAAAACAAATAAACCAAACCCTTTCTAGTGACAGAAATAGTAAGACATGGCAAAATGTGCAAATTTAATTTGCTTCATGGGAGCCACTACTGTATGAGTGTTTCAATAGCTGACCCAGTGTATCTTGACTAAATAGCTGTTTGAAGATACAAGTAGCTAGATGGAAGCAGCTGTCCTCAAGGTAGCCTAAATATCTCATGCTGTGTTCATTAAGAACATCACTCAGAGTGCTGTGTTAGAATTCAGGGGGTTCTTCGCTCAATTTGATCATCTTTAGAAGTGCACAAGATCACAGGCCAGATTCATCAAAGCAAGGGATAAAAGAGATTTTCCTTTGTACAGCTTGGATGTGGAGTTATTTTAAATTTAACTATTTTAATAAATTTAGTTTTCACTTCATTAATAGTTTTTCATTTTTTAGTGGATGACTGGTAAAGCAAGAATGACATAAAAAGTTATGTACTTGTTTATATATAATTTTCAATTGTATACGGGAATTTTTCTGCTATTACCTGGTAGAAGGTGTTGCTAATTTGTGACTGTCTTAATGCAATAATAACACGGCCTCTGTAGAGATCCAATTATTAAAATTATCAGAGAGATGCCACTGCCCAAATTAAAGTGCAAACGAGACCATATGCTGAAGTCAATAGAATGGATTTTTATTTAGCATTAAATGTGAGGTAGAGAGACAGAAGGGGAGAAGGACAGTGGTGAAAGAAAGTGGCAGAGAAGCAGAGAAAAAATACCACCACTCTGTAGAGTCCGATGGCATTCTGTCAGTCCTCCTCTTCTGGTCTTCTCAGTGATTGCAGTGTTCTGGATGTGGTGGTTGCAGACTGTATCCATCAAGTGGTGGGGGAACAAACCCGAAGAACACAAACTCTATTGGGTGTACAGTCAATCAGGTTCATGCAGGAATGCCCAGGGAAGGGGAGTTTCACACTGGGTAATGTAATATAAATCATAAGACACCTGAATGATGTAATGTTGTGGATCACGGGACTCTTTAAGGGTCGTGACACCTTGTAAGATGTTGCAGCTGTCTCTTAGTCAGCGGAGTTGAATCAATCATGGCCCATCACCCAAGATGAGTCCCTTCATCCTACATGTGAATGTCCCATACTTTGGATTGGAGTTTTCACAGCTGGAGTCATTAGATAAGAGAGGACAACGGCACGATAAGGAAGACTTACCCACCTCACAGGATTTGCCTGTCATCAGCCTTATCTAGGAACCCAGTTTGCAGCTTCAGGTGTGCATGCCCTTCTGCACCTGGAAGGCCACTCTCAGGTGCATCACTAGCAAAGCACCCAGCCCATTGAGCCATTAACACCAATATTCCAGTCTCTTACAGCACCTGGGTGGTTACAGCAAATGGTCGAATATTTGACTCATTAATCACTAGCAGTCACTCGCACAGCCTCTTAATACCAATTTTTTTCCGTACATGATGTAATTTGCATAAGATGATAGACTGCAGTTTGGGCTTTTAAATTAGTAAAAGGAAAAGATTACTCAAATTAGAGCTCATTTTAGGATTCTGTCATCTCAGTTTATGAGGACCTATAATTGTTTAGACCCAGGGAACTAAAAATGTGAAGGAAAATTACGACTGTCAAAGTTTTAATGGGAATACAGTACAAAGAATAAGATCTGGAGTTGGAGCATACTTGAAAATGTCAGGACCCAATAAAACCTGGGAGTGTCTGCACTGAAAATCACTTCTCTTTTGGAACTCATTTATCTAGGTGACATCTAGAGTTTATTATAAAAGATGATTTACTCACACAAGAGACAGCCAATCTATTTTTTCTTCATACTTATTCTTCCTTGGACTATAGCATGTTTTGGGATCCCCTAACAACAGGATATTATCAACAATATTGGCTTGGAAGGAGCAGTCAGGGAGGTGTGGCTATGGTCAGGCTGAACTCTGCACTGTCTCTTTTGTACAGTGTTTTTATTAATATTGTTGCTGTTATTGTTTGGTTTCTTATTTCATTGCTGTTTCCAGTTAATTGTTCTTATCTCAACCTGTGATTTTTGTCTTTTGTTCCTCCAATTCTCCTTTTCAGTTGCTGCACTGGGGAGGGGAAAAAGGTGGGAGAGAAAGAGAGTAGGGTGTGGATTTTAGTTTCAGTGGGAACACTAAATTGTGGAGTACTATTCCTAAACCGTGACAACAACACAGTCCATGAGGGAGACTGGGGGCAGAACAATTGTTATATGCTTTATACTTAAGAAATATCTTGATTTTTCCCAATTCCAAACACTGAAAATTCTACAGAAAGATGTCTTATGCTCTTCCTCCAAAAGTGATGTTTGATTAAAAGCTTGCCAGAAACTTACCAGAAAAAAAGATAATTCAATCAATTTTTTTTAAAACTCTAAAAGTAACATCAGGACTGAGTCTTCTAAACTTGAGATGGAGAATCAAGTTAGAGTATTCCTGTTAAAGGCACAGAAGATTCAAAAAATTAAGAATAATGAAGAAATAATTCAAGATTTTCTTTAAACTGCTTTTTACTAGTGTATAATTAGACATATACATACTAATTGCTGACTATTCCCAAATTTACTGATGCTTAAATTACAATCTGATGTCAGTATGTTTATGTCACATTAAAATCCCTTCTGCTCAATTAACAGACATCTAATCTTGAAACTTTTCAGGCAAGTGCAACAAGTATCAAGAAGCAGCAATTAATTGTAAATGCTTTCAGACAAACCAAGGAAAACCACTGAAGATATTTGTCTATCAGCTGAAATGAACTTCGAAAGTAATGCTCACCCACATGCTTCACTGCCTCGGAACACATGTAAATTAATCTGTTACAACTACCAGTTAAGTACATTTGCACACAGAGAAGTCTCTAAGAGTAAATGTCTTCCAGTGTTTTAAAGAGAAAATGTCAGGATTCCTGGCCAGCAGAGGAGAACAATCCTGTTTGTTTATCTAATTCAGACAGAGCATTATTGTGGAAAAAAGATGAGAGAACAAGATACAACTTTGCTTAAGACATCTCAGTACTATGTCCACTTGTTTCCAGAAGCAAGGCTTAACCCAGAATAAGAGCTAGGCACGTAATGGTATTAGCACCTTCATTCAGTGCTTGCACATTCAAAAGAATCTATGAATTCTTTCTCTAACAGAGATCATAGGTGAGTGTCTGTGGAAAAGTACATGAAACAACATATTTAAGTATCCAGGAACAAGACATGAGGGTGTATGGGAAAGACAAGAAAGTAAATACACACTAAATGTCATAATCTCTTTTGTCTTTTGATAAACTAAAAGCAAGTGGAGGTTTTTTTTCTCTGGTAAACATGATGGTTATGGTAACTTTCCTTTTTTCAACCTGCTCAGAAAAGTGATGATCTGAAATCAAAACCTTGTTGTGGGCAAGCTACTTTGAAGGTTGGAAACAGTGAAAATACTAACTTTAATAAATAACTATACAATATAATGCCTTTAATAGAAGGTCTCTTTCCCCAGTCAAACTATTTTCCTCAGTCTTTAACAGACACTACTGGTACTAGGTCTAGAACAACATGCAATGTTATGAACCCCAGGGTTTAGTACTCAAAAATCATTAATTCTGGTCTATCCTGGTCATTTTCTTGGTTTTGAGTCTCTAAATCATACCTTGAACATTAGTTTAACCAAAGGGCTTTTTGATTAATATGTATATACAGGGCACACAGTTCACTGCACTCCTAAAGTTCATCAGTTTACTGCCAAAAAATTTTATTTTAATATGCAGATTACTGCTCTTGGGATATAGGTTTTGAATTAAGCACTGGTTTTATGGCTGCAACCTTTTAAAGGGATAAAAGTACAGTCATATTCCTCATATTCTTTTCCTCACAATTTCTTTCATTTTTCTCTTGCATCAAGCAAAAGCTTTCTATAAAGGATTTTGCTAGCACAACTTCCTTAGTTTCTACAGCATTGCATAGCATGACAAGGCCTCTTTTACATAGATAAAGTTAAATTTCCCTTCTTTATTTGCTTTCAAAGCCAGTGGGAGCTATGTCCATACACACAATGACATTATTTAGTCATTAGACATTAAAGCAAAGTTGTAGGAAAAGCAACAAACTCTGTATGAAATTATAAAGCTTCTTACAGAATTCACAGCAGACAATTTCAGCAATTGAGACATACTGGAAAGATTATTCTTCAGAGGACACCAATAATGTACAGCTGGAGCATAAAGGGAGCAGGGGAAAACTATTCTGTTCATCTCAGCCTCTGCCCAGCCAGGATTTCCCATGTTTTCTTTGAATACCTGTGTAGTTCATCTGTACCCTTTTGCTGGTTACTCCACACCAAGGCTCAGCAGAAGGAGGCAGTTTTATGGCAGTAATCAGCAAGAGCCTGGAGCAAATGTTTGGTGGCAGTGAGCTGATGACAATGCACAAAGGTATCTGGGAGTATTTAACAAATACATTTCACAAGTTCCTGAGGTATCACACTGAGGTAGATTCCTCAGACAGGGGAGGACAGAAGAATCATAGAATATTTTGAGTTGGAAGGGTCCCACAAGGATCATCAAGTCCAACTCCTGGCTCTGCACATATAATGACAGCAGGATAGAATATAGACTATGTTTCTAGAGGAAGCAAAGAATTGGTCTCATGTAATGCAAGTGTACCTAAATCACTACAAATCCGCTGACTCCAATCACCCTTTTAATGGTGAATAGTTAGCATGTTTAATAACTTTATTCCTAATCTTATTAATAAATTTTTGGTGGTCTGTTATTACAATAAATTCTACGTACTAACTCAGTCCTTCTCCCATAGTGTGAACTGGTTCATGCTTTCTTTTGTGCTGCTCTCTTACCGAAATTATTGACAGATGCTTTTTGACTTACCTTCCGGTCTTTTTTCACAGCCTGAGGTCTTTAGGTTATTGAACCACACTTGGTAGCTCTGGAAGCTGCAACTGCTTTTGCTTATGTTGTGATGCTGTTTAAGTCCTGTCTCTTAAGACTGCTTTTATTGCCAGATAGGTCATCATGGTCATGAAAACATGTTGTATAATGACCTGACAAGTAGCTTATATTTGCTCTGACTGGACTGAAATAGGCAGAATGCCAAAGTGTGTTGAGCCTAAACATTTTGCTTCATAAAATATTGAAGGGCACAAAGGATTCTGCCAAAAGCAACTCATTTCTTCTCCTAAGGGGTCCTCTTGGATTTCTTATAAAGTCTGTGGACAGACTTTGATTGAACTCAGAGGGTCAGGGGTCAGTAAACGGTAATGCAGTAGAGGGACGAACACTTAACTTTCCTCGATGATCTTGAAAGAAGTATGTTCCAAGAAAAAAAGACATGAGTTAAACACATAGTCCTTAATGTCTTGATTATCAAAGGCTTGTGATCAGAGAAAATACAATTAGGTAAACATGAAGTAAGGAAATAATGGGAGACAAAGCCCATAATAAAAAAAGTCTACTGAAATAAGACTTTATGGACATTTGCTGCGTGCACTTATGGCACTATATCAATAAAATAATAGCGTAGAAAGAGCTGTCTCACATTTGCAAGAAATATAGAAACAGTGCTCTAAAGAGCCTTGTGTGTATAATAAGATATAATCTGTGATGGTACACAATATGTTGAACAGAAAGGCTGGTAATAAATCCCAATACCATTATTTTTTTTCAGCATTTGTCTGCACATTTATGAATATTATTAAAAGGAGGTATCAAAGTTTATTTATTTCCCTACAACTCAGCTGGAGTAGTAATGAAATTCGTGTCCACTTCTTTTCCCAGCTGTTCCTACAAATGGCATGAGAAGGAGATGTGGATATGTCTGATGTGCTTTACATTGAAGTACAGTGGGCTCCAGTGCTCTGACTGGGCGTCCTGGGTCTCTGGAAGGACATACACCATAACATATGGGAAAGCTTCAGCAGATGCCCAGAAGTAGAGTTTCTTTTCTTCCTGATGATGTGGCCTGCCGGTCAATGCACTGCTGATAGGGCTGTGACTCTTCTTTACAGCTCTCTTTTCAGGGCAGGGTTTGTGAATGAGATTCTGCGTGCAACTACTTTTCTTTCTTGGTTTAATTATTTTGAGGTTAAAACCCACATCTGTCATTTCCATGCTGAGTAGGAACTACTGAAAACTCCTAGTCTGTGTCATACATCAAGAGGGACAGGCTTCCACTCCAGGGAAATCTGGAAGGCAATATCATCTACTGCATCATGGGGACCCTTCTAAGTTCTCAGTGAAATTGGTATTTTTACATTACATACACTGTTAGGATCTCTGAGAGACTGATTCTTTTCTAAAGTATGGTCTTTTTATCTCTGTATATTTGTTTGGATGTTGCACTTGTGTGATACAGCATAACACTGGCTTTACTAAAGTGAATACAGACTTACAAAAGCATTAATGATTTTATGACTAGATTTCCATGTTAAAAAGTTTCTAGGCATCTACCCAGTTCTTTAAACGGGATGTTTTTCTGAGCTGTCATGTGACAGCTGACCTAAAAAACTCTAAAAACAAGTAAAACCCAGGTTATAATGAGGTACTGTGATTTCAAAAAACACATCTGTCAAATCAGGAACAGCTGGGACCCACAGCCATCTGTCTTGTCCAGTGAGAAATTCTGACTTTCTTTGCCTTGAGTTTGCTGAATTTACTGCTTCTGGCATTGGGAATTCAATGCCTCACCCACAAAAATAATTTTCTGGTGTGGATTTCTACTATGCTGGACATAAGAAGTCAAGTTGCATACAAAATTCAGAAGAAAAAAAAACCCCAAACAACTTAAAATGCAAAGCATTCTACTGCATATTGGATTAATGTGCTGTCAGCAACATTATGTATCGTTGCATCAAAAACAGAGAAAATAGAAACAGAGTTTTGAAAAATCAGCCTGTGGAATTTTCGTTTTTCTGACTCTACTGCAGACGCCTCAGTCATAGAGAGCTGATCGGTCTGTTTCCGTGTTTCAGCAGAATGATCAGTACCTGTGGACCTTCCTTCAGTGCTGGAAACCTAAAATGGGCTTCCAGCAAAACACAATATTGTTCTTGCTTGACTGTGCAGGGAGTCACTAATAGAAAAAAGAAAGCTTCAGTCCTTTGAAAATCACTACTATTTGTTACACCAGAGTGGTCTGCCCAAAAAATACTAAAAGTCATGATACAGCCATAGGAAAAGTCCACCAGTTTCTGGAGGCATAAATCAAGTGCTTGGATGTATAGACACCATGATAGCTCTAATTTTGAAGTGTGGGCAATTCCTTGTCTCCCTTGCCTTCAATGTAAGAGGAATGGCACAAGAAAGAAGAAAATTCCTGAGGCATCCAACTGTCTATAGGAAGGATTCAAGACCCAATTCTCCAAGGGGTGGAAGAATCTCTTAGTGTTGGGATGATTTCTGGTTGAACATCACTTGGTAGATCTTCAAAAACCTAAAAATATGCTTGCTCAACTTATATGTTTTTCTGGAATCATTATGATGGTCTGGTTGACCTGCTATTTTCCATCCCTAACTTCTACAAATAAGATTATCTTCAGCTCAGTTACAAAGTCCCAAACTTCAGGAGGGTTTTTGCTTTTTGTCTTTGTTTGTTTGTTTGTTTTTAACCTGATTTGAAAATGGGATTAAATTTTGCTTTTAAGGCATGGGTCCCACTAAACCTCAAAGAATACAATATTTTTTTCCCAAACAGTAATAATTAATAACACATTTCTTCAGGCAGAAAACACACATGGAAAATCTTTATGATGAACATTTAGGTTATTAGCATAGTAAAACAGGGGAATATGACTGAAATATTGTCAGCCCTTACATAATTAATGCTATTGAATGCATCCTACTACTGTATCTGTCTTTGTTTTTCTTCATACTCCCACGCTTATAAGACATAATTCTTTAGCCATGTAAGTATATATGTTTAATATAGACACATTTTGTACATTCTGCATTTTAAATATTAGAAACTCTTCAATGAAATAAGGTATCTCACTGCACACCACAATAACTCTTTTTGTCATTCTTTTTCAACAGTGCACAATTTCATAGGTGAAGTTCATGGAAATATTAAAAACCTCTCAAGAAATCTCTATCTGTTTTTATCACTGACAAAGCAGAGGATTTCAGCTTTACCCTAGAATGACACATAAACACTATCATTTACAAAAACAACAAAGAGAGGTAGCAGAAAAACCTCTCTGATGCCAATCAATTATATGGCAGGTAGTTTAACAACAGAATAATAATCTGGAATGGGGAAGTTTATTAGTAGGCAAAAAAAATGTTGGTTCCCTACTAAGGCTGCTGTTAATGTATGTAAAGCATAACAAAAAAAACCTTCCTGAAAAAATAACAACAGCTTCTTCAGCACGCACAGAGAAATTACTTGTAGTTACCTCTATCAGCAAATGCTGCCACTTCAAAATGAATTCATTGTTCTTCTATATCTAGTAAATAATTATTGCATTTTTGTCTCTCAGTCTCTGCATGGAGAGCTTTTTCCTCTCTCTTAGTGATGAAAGTTTAAATAATTTTAAATAATAGTAGTGAGAAGGAATCAAACCTATGCTTATCTTTTCTAATGCAGAGCTGCAGTGCTATACATCCCAGCAGTACTACTGAAATTAACAGAAAATCTGTGGGACAAGGACATCAAAAGTGATAGCTACCAGAGAATGTAACAAAAGAAGGCTTTAGCAAAGAAATTTTTGTAAGAGCAGGAATCCCCATTTGACTGCATGTTTTTCAGTCGTCTATTTTTTTCCTAACCTTCACTCATGTAACATCCAGAGTGTTCTCTGCTGATTCTGCCATCACTTTTGACCTCATCTTAGCCAGTTAAAGTATTTTTTACTTGTCAATACTAGAGACATTAGTTCAGGACATTTTTCATATCCTCAAACCCCACTGAAATCCCTCACTAAAAGATGTGGATTTACTGAGCTACCACCTTCATCGAGAATCAGAGATGAATCAGAGCCAGATGAAGGGGCTGAACAGCTGGGCTTCAGTCTTTCCAATGTGCAAAGCAGATTTTCCTATATAAAAATTCAGGCCACCGTACACCTTGCTGCTTAGTGAGAGGTGTGACTCTCCAGTCATTATTGAGACTTGCACATGCAATATGATAATTGCAAGATTAGAAATTACTTTTGAAAGTTAATCTCATATAGTGTGAAGAAATGCTGTGTTTTAGCAGACATTGCAGACAGACAAACAGCTGATTTTGCAAGTACCAGTTTGGAAGTACAGTATTGACAGTTACGAAAAATCTTGTTTTGACTTCTAAAATGAGAGACTTGCTGTGGATACCATTAAGAGACAAGAAACACAGTAAACCAAGATATCATTTCTTTAATGTCACTTCTCTGACCATAGCCTAACATTAGAAATGAGATTTCAGAATAAAGAACATCCAAAATATTACGTGAAGTGAAACATCTACAAATGATTACAAGGAAAAATTTACTTTTTTAGAAAGATATGTCCGCTGATCAGTGTTAATGAACTTGCACATGAAAGGTATGGATTTCAAAGAAATGATGGAAAGTAAAATGTTGGAGGAATGTAATAATGTGTCAGGCTTTTTGCCACACACTCCTTGCTTAGCAGAAAATTAATGACTTATATGAACGGAAACTGTTATTTTAAGATTATTATTTTTGAAGCATTGTTAATTATTCCTAATAAAATTACTTTACTGTGGACACAAGCATACAAATGCCTTCATTCACTTTGTGGTTATATTGCTCCCTGAGCTCTGAAACCTGCAATCCAGCTACAGTACAGCACTCCCAGAGTGCCAGGTTAAATGAGTCTTCCCACAAATACGTACCGAACAATTAATCAGTTTTCCTAATAATCACTTGCTTTTACTATGACCATGATGTTTGAAAACAAGCAGTCTGAGGACAGTGGATCAAATTCGGCTCTCTGAGGGCATGAGAGTGATGGCTTATATTGCTGAGAAAGCATTTGTTGCAGAAAAAAAAAAGTGGATGAGTCGATGCTCATACTGGTCCGTCTTTCCTTATGTGTTTTCCAGTAAATGCAAAATTTAAATATATCTGCAGCTCCATGACAAAAAATAAGGCACACAAAAAGTATTTCTGGACCTCAGGAAACCCTACCTTTTTCTGTTCATGTATCATACACACCTAATTTTTATTCAAAAAAACCCTTGGCAGGGCTGGTTTCTGTGGGAAGCTGCTGGAAGCTTCCTCCATGTCCGGCAGAGTCAATCCCTGGCAGGTCCAAAGACGGGTGTGCTGCTGGTCAAGGATGGGCCAATTAGAAATGGTGATAACAGATTTAACAAGTAGTTAAAAAAAAGGTTATTGCCCAGTTCTAATCGCAGCCAGAGAAGAGCAGGGTGAGAACATGTGAGAGGAACAACTCTGTAGACACTGAGGTCAGTGGGGGAGGCGCAGGAGATGCTGCAGGCACCAGAGCTGGGATTCCCCTGCAGCCCCATGGTGAAGACCATGGTGAGGCAGCTGTGCCTCCGCGACCCATGGAGGACCACAGGGATACAGAGATCCACCTGCAGGTTCTGGAGACCCATGATGACCCATGCTGGAGCAGGGGAATGCCTGAGAAGAGGCTGTAAACCTGTGGAAGGCCTGTGCCGGAGCAGGGTCCTGGCAGGGACCTGCAGACACATGGAGAGAGGAACACATGCTGGAGCAGGTTTCCTTGTAGGCCTTGTGACCCCACGGGGGGCCCATTCTGGAGCAGATTGTCCTTGAAGGATTGCACCCCATGGAAGAGTGACTCATATTGCAGCAGTTCACAGAGAGCTGTTGCCCTTGAGATGAAGCCATGATGGAGAAGTTCATTGAGAACTGTCTCCCGTGGGAGGGACCCCATGTTGGAGCAGGAGGACTCCTCTCCCTGAGCACTGGTAGAAACAACATGTGACAAATTGACCACAACCCTCATTCCCTCTCTCCCTGCACCACTGGGGAAGGAGGTAGAGCTGGGAGGGAGGGAGGGGTGGGGGAGGGTGTTTTCAAGGTCTTATTTTACTTCTCATTATCCTGAGATTGCTCTGATTTTGTTACTAATAAATTCAATTAATATTTATAATTCAAGTCTGTTTTGCCCATGATGGTATTTGGTGAATGATCTCTCTCCCAGTCCTTAACTCATGAACCCTTTGTTGTATTTTCTCTCCCTTGTCCAGCGGCAGAGGGGAGTGATAGAAGCTTTGGTGGGTGCCTGGCATCCAGACAGGGTCAATCCACCACTGTACATGAAGGTACTGACCTCAAGATGTGCCTCTGCAGCTTTGTAGAGCAGAAGTAGGAACATTACCAGGGGCCAATGCCCTAATTATTCCAGAGTTCAGCACCACCACTGTGAGCAAAACAAAAGTCTGCGGTGAATTCACTGCAAAAATGTTTCTAAACTCCTGGCAAGCCTTACGGCAAAAAAGGTTTTTTAACACTGAAATGCAAAGCTTAAGAAACAGCTGTTGTCTCTGAAGATAGAGGCTGACAAATGAATTGGTGAAACATATAGCTATCTTCCTTTGGGCTTTAAGGAGAGTTCTTCGTGCCTTTCAGGTAATACATTTTTTTAAATTTAGTTCTACATGAAAGCTGATCTAAGTTAACAACCCTTCCAGTAAAAGGAAAAATCCTGTTGTGCCCCTTCCTTTACTCACTTTTTCTTCCTCTCCTGTTTTCAGCACTAGCATTCTTGCCTTCTTCCCTCCCACTAGCCGGGCTGCACAGCTTAGCCTGAGTCAGTTCACCAAAGCTATCACCAGAAGTGAATCACTTGCACATGAAGCTCATAAGGGAAGTAAAAGTCTTTGCCATATCAGCACAAGATATTTGCTTTAATTCCTCACACTTTTATTTATTTTCATATATATATATATGTATATATAATGTTAAAGTAATTCCTCTATCATATTTGTCATTGATCAGTCAGCTTAATCATCCCAGAAAAGCCTATTGCAACACCAAAGAGTCTCTTTGCATCATTCTTGTCTTCTCCCTTCTGGAGATCTCCGTATCTATCAGAGAATCTAGCTGAATATCAGTGTCCCTGCTATTAACCATACAATATAGAAGGTCCTTAATTCATCCTGTCATTTTTAGTGAAACAAAGCTGTTTACCTGCCCCACTAGTTGGAAGTGGGCATTTTTATAACACTGTTTTTGAATAGTGGGTGGTGATAACAAATACCAACAGACATGAAATAGAGGAACAGCCTTTTGTATGAGTTAACACAGAAGTATGAACTCCTGCTGATTGGGTTTACTGCTTGTGTGATACTTATTTGCACATGATTTCCATAGTGGGTATCAAAGAGCACTGAAAATTCAGGCTCAGATCATCAACTTTTTTTAATCTGTGATACACAGTGTCATTCATCAGCTGTCACTTTTAATTGCTGAGTGTTGGTCACTCAGACACAGTGAACAGTAAGAAAGAAACCTGTCAACAAAATCCATTAGGAATGTTACTCTGGTAGAAGAGTTTGTTTAAGTGTTGCTGTTATCTGTTAATTACAAGAAATCTTCAGACATAAAGGAGAAGGAAAACCTACAGTTACATACAATGGCTGATTACTGTTACTGTAAGGAAAACTCTTTTAAAAACTATGCGTTTGTCTCTATTTTTTCTCATAAACACCTGTGTATCAGAGTGGGAAGAAAAATGAACAAAACCACAGGGCTCAACTAACAAGAAGAAATTCAAAATGCCGCAGACCAGTTTCGCAAGAGCATTCCAAAATGTAGCCACGGATATTCATGGCTACTTCAAGAAAATGTTGTTTACCATTCTGAGGGGAACCAAGGGAAGACCACCTTGCTTCTTCTTTTTTTCAGGGTTTTCAGTGGGAGACGCTTGACCATTTACTCTCCATTCCTTGCACAGAAAAGGAGTACCAGAAATACTCAGAGCAGAGAGCTAGAACTTCTGGGACAACAGGACATGAACTGGACCATGGATGGTGCTTCCAGGCAAGAAGCATCTATAACTACTGCGTAAATTGTAGAACAGCAAAATTCAAAAATCACGTCTTATCCACAAGCATTTTACCTCTTTTTTTTGCTGAAAAAAAAGGAGGCATTTCAAAGTAATCACCAACAGGTAAGAACAAAGTTAGAAAGTGATAATTTTATAAATGACACTTTTTTTTTCCCTAGCTTGACAAGATTGTTGAAAAGTGGTACTTTAGGTAAGATGTAAGTAGGCAGTAAATCGTTGTTTCAGCTCGATTCATTGGTGAAGGAGCAAATCTGCACAGCAAAATAGTTGAAACCACTGGTTAAAAGTCCTGTAATTTAGTAAAGATGATCAGATTTTGTTATTTTCAAAGGGACATGTTACAGAGAGAGAGAGAAAGAGATTCCTCTTTTCTCTGTTAAATCATGTGAGCAGGCATCAGTGACATGGCCTCTATATCCTCTCCCATTAAAATACAACTACTAAGGCTGTAGCAGAATGAGAAAAACGGGGAAAAATCCCAGAACCTGAGGAAAATAAGACAAAATAACACTGAAGACTTGCATTAGGATAAAATGTCTGAATGCCCGAAAAGTACTATTCACAGGAAGAAATGCAAATTGATTGTTGAATAATTTTAACAAATTCTAATGCCAAAATAACATGGAAAATCACGTGTTGGTCATTTTGTATAAGAAAAAATTCCTCTGTCACTCCTCCACTCCTATGAATGCTAATGGAAGCTGGTTGATGTTAATTTCACATCACTTTGCTGCTCATTGTTTAGGCAATTAATCTAAACTAGTCATCCAGATTTCCTCTGCAGGCAGTGAAGAGGGAGCAGAACCCTTACTGCACAATGTATCCCATCCTAAAATTAGTATCTATAATGGGTCAGAGGAATAACAGAGGCAAATAATAATTACTTTCAGATGGCCAGACCTTGGAAAGAGATGCCCAAAAATGTTTTCTTACCTGGATGACTAAATACAGGTTTCAAGCTTATACTTAGTAGTATCTTTTACAGTTTTTCCAGCTTTGGTGTTTCAACATTCCTCAGAATTATTAAGTATTTACTTAATCCTTGAGGCACAAAATGCAATAGGATGATAAATAGTTTAATCTAGGCATTTTACTTTTCATACAAGATGGATAGTAACAGCAGAAAAGAGTAGCTTAGCATGTAAAATGGGTGGAAGGTTCTGAAAGCTATCATCTGTGCTCCCTTTAACCCTCAGGCAAATCACCAGAGACTGATTTTCCCCACTAGAACTTAGCCATAAACCATTTTAAACATGAATAGTAAATAGAATGTAATTGTCCCTTGATTTCTGGCATTCCAACTGGTTTTGATGTTTTCCAATGGCTCAACATGAGGATATTTGCATTTTCTATTTTATTTGTTTTTAAATAAAACCAAATTGTGAAGTATAAACTTTAGAAAAAGACAGCTTTAAGATTGTCTTTGCCCATTCTGAATTATCTACATACAGATTTTCATAGTTTTTTGCTTTATTTTTTTTACAGCCCAACTTTTATTAGTTTCAGTTGGAGCTGCATTTTTTTGCAAATGAAAACTTTGCTGTGACAAGATAAGCACGAAGAAAATGAGGAACATCTTTCCTCTCAAAAGTCTGGTTTAAGTGACTTCCTGTGAATCATACGGTAATCTTGTGACAGATGATGATACAAAATGCATTTTCTAAGCCAGCATTACATTGTCTTAACTGTAGGAATAAAGCCCACTGAAAAACAGATTGCTGCTTCAGTGTTGGTATATAACTGAAATTACAAACTTGCATGATGAATTGCTGAGTGGCTCAGAACAAAAGATTTCAACTACATCAGAAAGAAAACGTACTTCCTGAATTTATTATCCAAGTGTTCCATAAAGGTAATGACCTTACAAGAAATATGTTTTGTCAAATAAACAATTTTTGTGCAAAGCCCAAATAATTTTAACTACCCAGTAATTTTAACTAGTTTGGCCTTTTAATTGCCCTGAGTGCCACATTTTTTAATTTTATAACTTGAAAAAGTAAGATGAAAGTCTTAGTCATATTAAGACTAAGTTGACATTCACAACTATTTTCTGGGATCTTGTTCACTGTCTGAACATAAAAATGCAGATTAAGATCACATAATTAATGACTTTATTATAATGCCTATAGAAAAGAACACTGAGTCAATATTAAACAGTCAGTGTTATTTATGGTATTTCCCAATTTTAAGTCATGCTTTTTCAACATTAATGTCTATTTTTTTTTTGTCCCTGTGAAAAAGTAAAATAAGTAACCACTTAAATCTTCTTTTTCTACTTAAATGTAGTCATTAACACCCTGATGATAAGGGCATGCTTTCTCTCTTATTTCATAAAGAACTGATGACTAATGAGGAATTATTAGTAATATGGTAATACGTATAATTCTGTAATACAAAGAAATTATAGGCTTTTATAATTACACTTCAATGTTGTACAAATCATCACAATAACAAACTTTTGTTGAGCATTATAAACTTAATAAGCTCACTGACACATGGCAATGACTTAAAAATGTGTTAAAAGTAATGTAAGGCAATTGTGCTGTTTCTGATTGATATATTAATAAATCATTACAAATATTTCCTCCACTTCTCATTTGGATTAGATAATGAGCACTGTGTTAGACAGCAAGAAACTTTAGTTAGCTAAATAGTGTTGAGAACAATTGACTGACTTGAACTTAGTGGCTAACATGGTGGTGTACTACTACAAACTACAAAGTATTGCATGGAAGAGTAAATTACCTCTGATGCCAGCAATATATACAGAATAGCAGCTCAAGGGAAAATTTAAGCTTAGATTTGGACTAAAAGTCATTACTTGGGCAATACTCCTACTGATCTGAATCTGAAGTTTTCACAAGTAATTTGTTTCTTGTTACAATAAATAGGTCAACTCCAGTTTTATCTCCAGGACTCCATGGATCATACACAGTAAAGGATAATGCATACGATCTGGACCTCTCATATCCAGTCTTATTTATGGCACCCACATACTTAAAAAATGTAGAGATACAAAAAGAGATAATTAATTGGGCTACAAGGAGATGTTGCTAAAGCTAGCTTATTGCACAAATTAATAATTAGTAATTAAGGAATATTTACAGGAAGAATATGGGAACATGAATGTTGCTACTCTGTCTGGTGTCTCAAGACTTCAATAATTTTGGCTATTTGCAAAGATATGCATGTTTATTCCTATTTGTAACTTCTGGCAAACTAAGTTCTTGGAAAAAACATTCTCAAATGAAATCTTACAGAGCTCTTTTGGCTTCCTGACTTAGAAGAAATGTTTTAGAAGCCTTGTTACCTGCATTTCTGTAATTTCTTCATGTATCTTACCATTTTCAGTGAAAGACATGCAAAGTGTTTTCTTCACTGCTTTGGATACAGGGCTGTTTCAGCTTTGTATTTCCTCCGCATACGGTTTCTAAAACTTAGAATTAAGATTTTGGTTTCAACTTCAAAACATTACAGCTTCCAAAAGAAAGGGATGATGGCTAGCAACTGGCTTTAATGTGGCTTAAGAGTGTTCGAGAGGCTTTATTGAGTAAGCTCAGGGACCTAGACTTCTTGCTACTTGAAAGCTCCACAGGGCTTAATTGTCCTAGCCTTTCATTGTCATCTTATTTCTGTTATAAATCCCAGCACTTCTTTGTAATTAATTGTGCAAATGAATAATATCAGTGTAGAGATAGTGTTCTTGGGCCAAAAGCAACGGCTGTATTTCATGCACTCCTCAGAAGTGGCTATCCGCCACCACAAGAACAAAGAAAATGAGGTCAACGAAAATCCCTCATTTCCACTTCAAATGAGAGCTAGCTATAAAGAACAACTTTAGCCTGCAGTTTCATTCCTACTTTTAAAATTCATCAAAGAGAGTTCTGTTAAAATACTGTGCAATGATATTAGCAGTATTAATAGGAAATAATTATGAAGAGAAATAATACCTTTTCTTAAACAGGTCCTGATATAAAGTACCAATGCTGCTGATGTAAAAGCTTAGCCCTCCTGGTATTCAGTGCGTTATTAAAAGAATTTTTATTAACTAATTCAAGAAAGAAATATGATGAATGTCTCCTTCCAAGTCCCATCACTATCTTTCATTACAGTAGTATCTGGTAATAGAAAGTGCTTCTGGCAATATTTATCTGCATATAATGCATAAAATTTTTAAGATATAAAAAGGTCTGTATTGAGCACGGCTGCTTGATACACACCACGAATATCATAACATTTGCTGCCTCAGTTTAAAACTAAACCTAATAGTTCCTCTAGTTCTTTTGATCTTATAATCATGAACTTATATGGGACAAGTTCTCAGCAGAGGAAATTGTCAGAGCTCCATCAATGACAATTTATAACTCATCTGCCAATCTGACCCTGTACTTTAATCTGTCATTATGGTCTCAGACATTTGCGTCTCAGAGCTCTTTTTATCACCTTTGTCTTCTTTTTACAATTAAATGTAAAATAAAGAATTTCATTTAGTTGACATCGTTTACGTAGCTAACCCCTGCAAACTTGCCAAGTTCCCAGGTACTCTTATGCTTCCTTGATGAGTATGTTGTCAGCACACATGCCGTGATAGCACGCTTGTAGTACCAATGTCTATTTTCCTACTACTATTTACATTGCAGCCAACAGGTTTTTTCCCAGCCCCAACCAGGATCAAAGCTCTCTCAGCCTAGGTAAAAATCTGATCTAAAGCACATACAGTATAAGAAATGCAATGGGTGGGATGTTGCTCATGTGAATTACGAATTGCAGCATTATCCATCTGCATCCTGGTGACAAGTAACTCCAGAAAACAAGTCTTGGCATAGACTTAAATTTCCTGTGTTAAATAGAGAATTTGGGAGCTAAATCAGGTTGAGGCAGCATCAGAGAACAGATGCTTTCTGATAGCTAGCTATGGCTCTGATTCAGGAGCATATTTAAACACAGATATGTTTAAAGGTTTTGCTGCACAGAGGTGATTGTAAAGCTGTGCTTAGAGCTAAACATTGGCTGCAGCATCCTGCTTAACCGTGTGTCTACGAACAGGACCTCTCTGCAATCACATTTTTTAGGACTGCTCTAGGGACTAGTGCTGGGGTATATTCTGTTTTGATTATCTGACCATTATCTGTCAGGATGGGAAGATCCATCAGATAGGAAATCCAAATCTTTTGATTTTGCTATACCGTGACTGTGTTAAAGGTAGACAATCTCTGATTCTGGTAGTAAACTAAGACAGAAATCACCCTAGACATATGTCGCTGTTGAGACAGACACGACACACAGGAACCACTCACACCAACTCCATTCAGAAGGCTAAAGAAAAAACTTTATTTTACAAGTCTGCATTTACATAGTCTCTTGGCACTAGTGCCCATAGGCTTCTACGTTAACACTCCTTAAAATTATTGGCAATTTACAACCACCACCCATTAGAAAACATATCTAAGCTAATAACAACATCCCTTGAGCAGCTGCAGTTCTTGAGCTGTTGTTTTGGTTTCTTTGCTTCTGTTCTCATGGGTACAAGCCGAATTCTCAAGGGCACAAAGTGCTTGTGTCCAAGTTGAGCTGCATGAAACATTTCAAAGCAGCTGTTGGTTTCCACAGACATAAGACTAGCAAGGGGATTTGTCTCTCTTTTCAAACTACCCTGTATCTGTGAAACAATTATGCCAACTGAACCAGCTTCCAAAAATTCAAAATTGAGCTGCACATCGGTATGCCTGAAAACAGCACATTATCATAGTGTTTTACTTTCTTTAGGATGGGCCAAGAGCATTCACCTTGGAATTACAATTATTGGTCAATATTAATGAAAATTTTAAATGGTTTAGTGTGTAGCCATTCTCTTGAACACAGCCTATGGCTATCTCACATACCTTTGCTAACCCTTTCAGACCTCTGGTCTGAGAGCACGTGAAGGTGAATATCTGCTATTGCAGTAGTGTTCACTGAAATTCATCCAGGTTTCAGGCATTTGAACAGCATGTATCAGGCACTCTTTTCTTTTTCTTATCAGTTCTTACCGGCATGAGAAGAACCAAGTTTTAGAAGATTAAATTATCAGCTTGCCATGATATATTTCAGTATAATTATATTTCATTGTCAACTACAAATTATTTGAGGTGCTTTTCTCATATACTTTTGGAATGATAACCTAATACCACCCAGAGACAGTGAAATAGTAGAATACATACAAAACCACAGAAATGTTAAAACCCAAAAAATCTTCTTTCGAAATTTTTTTGCTATCTGCTTAAGTGATGTTCTTACAAGTCCTCTGTCATCCAAAGCATATACAAATGAGAGAAAAGTTCATAGAGAAGCATATGAGAGCATATATTTGAAGACATGGCATTTTTATGTGTGCCTGAAAATCCTAGGAATCTACCTAGCCTCTACCCCTAGTCATGACTTAACTGATATTCCAAATTTCACATAACCTCTGTAAACAGCTCAGCTCCACACTTGAGTATTTCTATTATCATCATCTCTAGCAACTGATTTAAAAGTCTAAATTCTTCTTTGTGATGGGATGAGAAACTTTTGTTTCCAACCTTTGAATATTGGGCTGGGGCAGCCTACAGACATTAAAACCTTTTCTAGGGCTCTTGACAAATTTAAGACGCCAGGTAGAAAAGAGTTAATTGTTAGAGCCAGAAAGATAACGGGAGCTCATCAAGCAGTCAGATTCAGATTCTTCCTATACAAGAAAGAAAAAGGGACTAGTGAGTAGTGAAGGGAAGAAGCTGCCTTCATCTCAGGAAATGCAGCTGTCATGTAAACTCCGAGTATGTAGTGCCATCTGCTTAATGCTTGAAGTTGCTTTTGAATCACAGAATGAAAGAATCTTAATTTGAGAATTTTGAGAACTTCTCTAAAGAAGTAAAGAAGGAGGAGCAGCCCTTATTCTTCTCCTCCGTGCTGTGTGTTGCACCACTTCATTTTTAAGTTCCAAAGGAAGGGGAAAAAATAAGAAGTATGGATTCTGTACAAAATACGGAGACTTAGAAGAACAATGTAGTAAAGATGAAAAATGACCCAGGGGAAAAAAGCAGTAGTGGCAATTCCTGGTGCTCAGCAGTGGTTTCCAAAGCTGCACAGAAAACCTCCAGACAGAATGAGGCTACCCAAGCCTGATGTCTGAGATGAGTAGAGGTTAAAGTCTGTGAGTGAAAGGCAGAGTTGTGGGCACTTCTTAATGCAGGAGCTGTATTTGAATACAGACTGCCTTTGCCCTCTTGTCAAAAGTTATTTCCCACCAGGTTTCAACCTCCAGGCTGGAATACGGCTAACTGCAAGCCTTGTTCTGCAAGCTACATAAGGATTTTCCCTTTGTGGGAAGGACTAATGCATCAGTTCTTGTTAGTGCAGTCAGCTGTGGGGCAGATTTAAAATTCACCAGCTACTCTAAACTAGCTTTATGTGTACAGTCAGTACTCTTTAAAGCCCTACCCCAGCTGTCTTTGTGCCAGCTTTATGGAGTGAAAAAGCCTGAAGAAGTGATTGTTCTTGTCAAATGCTGAAGAATTCAATATCTTTTATGGCCACATTAGGGGAGAATGATAAATCATCTCTGAAAAAAATAAAAAAGTAGAAGCAAAGATGTTTACTGATGTATATTAAAGCACAGTAAAGTTTTAATTTTGTGTTGGAACCCAGTTTAGAAAAACATCGTCTCCTCATTTTTGTCTAATATGTGAGGAAATCCCAGTAAATTTATTACCTTCATTTGAAAGCAAATTTAAGAAAGATTCCAAATACCATATTAAATCTTTATTGATAAAAATTGTATGGTATTGTCTCTGAAATTCACTGGGAAGCATTACTAATCCCTGCATTCAAGCTATTGCATGTGACAGCCATGAAATTTAAAGCTGGGCAGTAATTTTTGAAGGAATAATACTCTGTCTTGTGCCCTAACAAAGAATTGAGCTGATGTGGAGGGGGTGGTTATAATAGAGTTATACGGATATAGTATCCAAAAGCAAGAATAGGAACTGCCAGTAGCTGAAGTGTGACATTAACATGTTTCTTTATTGGAAAAAGAAGCCTGGGGAGCCTTCCTGGAGAGCCATTAAGTATTCCTGCAGTATGAAAGTTCCTTTTTTTTTAATAGAAGAATGATAGCACAGAAGTAGGTATGTTCTGAAAATGTTGTGGGTTTTTACTATAAACAAGTTGTAAACATGCATAACAAAAGCAAAACTTTTTCAAAAGCCATTTTTCTTTTTAAGGCCAGTTCTGTGAAATGTACATCATTTTATCAAACTGCTGCTAAATGGTGGATGTAGTTTGATCTTAAACCTAATGCAGTGGTAGAGCTCTAGGCTGTGTTCTATGATGTTGTCACATTCACCTTACTAAAGGTCTTTTTAATGCCCTCCTTCTCTAATATGTATTTATTTATAATATTCTCAAAGTTTTAAGGATTAGCTCTAGCATGCTTACCTCATTTAAGGCAGAAGCATCAAGACTGCTATTAATTGTGGGTGCCTCTAGCCTGTGACTAGTGACTGAACTTGGAAATTACTCTAATTTGCCTTCATGTCCTGTAGTCCCAAGCATCCCCTGCAGAATGAGGATTAAAAATGAGAATAACAACACCTCATCCTCTCCCTTCCTCTTTCCTTCCTAAAATACGCACAAGTACTGTGGTAAAAGATCTTTACACTCATACCTCAGTGCAATATACCTCAGAAATTCTGAGCTGGAAATCTCTATGACAGTCTCTGACATTGTTGGTATTAGACTAACTACATTCTTTAGCCTCATGTGGCAAACCTTGCCAAATGTAGGAATTAAATGTTTTTTTCAGCACGTATACACACCCACACCCCCTTATATTAGCTGGTGTAGCTGCTCACTGAATTTTGTTGTTACAGTAGAAAAGTCTTTTATATTCGCCTGAAAGAGAACAAATATTTCATTATTAGGGACAGAGGTCTTGAAGTTAGTCTTCTTCTATTGTAGGCAATGACACTACAACAACAAACAAAACGAACAAGCTCCAGCTGAAAGCCAGCAATGTTTTCTGATCCTTCTATTTGTAAGTAGAAAGGCTGGCACAGAAACTCCATGCTCTGGTATTTGGGATATATCTAATTACCAGCATATATACATAATAGTTCATTAATCTGCCAGTGTTGCTTTTCATGCAGTTTGATTCCCATTGTGACAGCTTCACTCCTGATATACACATAGAAAGCAACAATATTAACTTTTAGATTATGAGGCCAACTACATCAAGCTTTCTCAGTCTCCTCTCAAAACTTAGGACACCTATTCTTGCTGTACAAGTACTTCTTCAACACTGCACTTTCTACTTTAAAACTGATCCAGGGAACATCATCTGCTTTTTCTGGGGGTGCTATTCAGCCTTCCCGTGTGTTGGCAACTTTGAATAATCCAGTAATTTAATCGCCATTCTTATGCTTTTTGTGCTTGAGTTACCAATAAAAATTTTAGATTGGATTGGTTCAAAAGACTGAGCTTTGAGAAACTCCACAATTAATCTTTTCTGCCCAAACCCACTATCATCTTTCTCTCTCATGAAACCATACTTTGATAACTGGTCTTTCACTTCTTCTATCTCACTTCTTTTTTTTCACTTGACTAAAAATAGTTAATCACCTGACTGTTAGTAACTGCGTAGTAACTTAAGTAACATCTCCCACCTGTCATAATATGATGTTTAGTGAAGCACAGACATATCAAATGCACTGGCATAATTCTTAAGATTAACAAAGTTTGTGTCTTAGTATAAAAATCTCTCTACTGAGAGAAAATAAAGACCAGCTGGATAAATAGACCTACGCTTACAGGATACGTGTGAAGGTGACTAGTAATCAGAATGAGAGAAGAATTTGCTTCTCAGCTATTTTTTTGTGATTGTCTAATTTTTCTCCTCCCCCTAATATATTAAAACTATCTGCTTTCACAGGTAGAGGCACCTGACTAGAAACTTTACTCTGCCCTGCACTTCAATGAATGTGATTAATTTTTCTGGGGGGATTCTAATTAATAATTACTCTCATTTGTGAGTCTGCATCCAGCCTCCTGGCAAACACAGCTGCCTCTTCAGAGAGCTGCCAAATTCATGTGAGTTTAAACAGTAAAATGAACGATGGTTGTGAAAGAGAAAGTGCAAGAGTGAGAATGAGTAACATAAAGACTGGTGTGTTGTATCTGCTTTGCAGCTTCTTATTTCATGTGAATGTAAATCCACTTTCAGAACACAGCTTTTTAGAGATGGTGTGACTTCAGAACTTTTGCTGTAGTTCTGTAGTTTATATTCCCATTGTAACTGTGTTATTCCATAACTTATGTTTCAAAGCAACTGTTGCTATGAAGAGATTTGTGATTTTTCTGAGTTCTGATTGGAATTTTGGTATCAGTAACCCTAGTGATTTTTTCATCATGCTGCCTAATGATTTTCCTTTGAAGGCTTGTGATCCTGTATTTTAAAGTAACTAGATTTATATTTTATTACAGAACTTGGTTTGTTGGCAGATTTAGTCAAATTTTCTGAGCATACGTTTGATGGGTTGAACAGGATAAAAGAGTTTCATAGATGTCTTTGTAGAGGATAAAGGGCAGAGGCTCAGCATCATTTTTATTCATGAAGTTTCAGTGACGAGAAATGAGGTTCTAATCCTGCAACAGGAGTGAACACAGGGAATCACTTTGCTTGTGGAGTTTCTCACTGAAACCTGTGACCAGCTCAGACAAGTGACAAAAAATGAGTGTTTTCTTTTTTCCCCAGCTTTACAACTTTCATTCTTCTGATGTTACAGGCAAACCCCTAATGCTTCCTGTAATACAGTAACTGCTGACTTGAAGGTATGAAGGGAGCAATTTTAAAATATAGAGTAAACATTTTTGAATAATAAAACCTGAAAAAATCTAAAGAACGTACAGAGATGTAAAGCAAGGGTTTATCTGACTTAGGCCTGTGCAGTTAGAGTCTGTATCTCAAAATTTTTCCCTTACAAAGGTTAAGCAATTGCACACAGTTCAAGTGCTGTGCAGCTGAGTTACCTCTGGAGTAACAGTTGCTCTGTATTGGAAGTCTGAAAAATGGCAGTATTTGGTGGAAACGGTTTTCAACTTGCATTCTCATCCCAGTATTTCCCACCAGAAAGGGGGAAGTAGGATGGCTACCTGTGCGTTCATAGGCAGGCAGCGTACAAATGTGTTCCTTGCGTACGTTCGTTCAGAGCTGAAAAAAAACCCTCAGGTAGGTGTCATCATTTAGGAATGGATTGCTGCATTATTTTAGATGCTAACTGTGATGCAGGGAAAATATTCTTACCGCTGTTGAATATTTTCCAAAACTCTTGAGTGTAGAGCCCTATGGATTTCCTTATTCCCCATTTGCTAAATTTACACTAGGCTGCACCATTTGCACTAAACTTGCATTTTTCCAGAAAAGTCTTGCTTAAAATGCTGTTTTAGTAAGGAACATCATTATCTGATTTGGGTTTATGTGGTAAAGTTAAGGTGTTTTTTTAAGGGGGAGGGCAAAGAGGCAGCAGGGTTGGCCTCTGTGAGAGGTCAGGGCTGATCAAACCCAGCTGGTTCCAGCCAACTCTAAAGGGGACCCACCTAAGGACACAGAGCTGAGCTTGGAAAATGGGGTGTAAAGGGGTTTTTCTGAAGCTTATAAATGTTTGTTCCTTTTTTGTATTGGTTTGCCACTTACCCATATCAGGAACTAAATATTTATGGTAACTTGCAATAATGTAATTTCTCCAAGTCCAGTTTGTTTAGACCGTGACAGTTTTTGTTAAGCGGTTTTCCTGTCTTTGTAAATCTCTGAGATTTCTTGCTCCTGTTCCTATTTTCTAACTCCTGTCTCACAAAAGAAATAAACTGACTGACCAAATGCAGGTTTGATATTTGCTCTAGTTGTGATTGAGGCCAGTTCAATTCTTGGTCCTGCTGGGCAGGAACAGAGGTGTGTTTTTCATCATTCATCTCTGCAGAGTAGCAACTGAGCAACAATATCTTAATAGCACAGTATGCTTCCTCTAACTTGCTTTAGAACAATATTCAGAGTTAGCCTGAATTAGTGAAAAAATACATCCTAGAAATGAAAAGCTACTCCCCATCTGGGAGAGAATCAACATACATAAGGGAAGACATCCAAAAGACTGTACATTTTTAGTAATAATGAATAATTACTCATTTGCAATTAACTTGGAAATAATTTCAAAATGAAGCCACAGACCAAGCCTTTGTGATGACCAGAAGAGCTGCGGTTGTGACTAGCTGACACACAACCTATATTAACCACTTCATCCAGGTTTGGATTTACAACAGAGATGATGATTTACTTTGTAACACACTTTTTCTTTGACTCACAATGCTGTCTCTCTACCAGTTGTTTTGTTATACTCCCCTAAGGTGACCTTGCTCTGTATTTTATTACTTGAAAGAACATTAATTAGAAAAGGTTAACAAATGGCAGATGAATTCAGTTAATTAGTTCACTGAATAGTTTGAACACTCGTACTTGCTGGAGAGTTTAGTATTGCTAGAGATATTCATGCAGCATTTGCACAATGACTGCTTCTCTGAACTTTATTGAATAAACTTTTCTCCAAAGCAAACCTGAGCATGGAAAATGTCAGTGCTCAGTTATTAACTTTGGACAGTCTTAGTATACTGCCTTTCTGTGCAGTCATGAAATATGAATGCCAGGTAGAGAGGTGAGCCCCCAAACAGAAAGAAGCATGGACCATCCTGATGCTTCCTCACCCCAAAAAAACTTATGGTCAACAATGTCCTATTTTTTTCTGTGCTTTTGAGAACTGGATGTTGCTTAGATGCTGAAATTTGTGGTTTTCTAGATGTAATTTTTTTCTTTTTCTGAATTCTGTGATGATCAGAGAATTTTATCTACCATCCAGAACTTTCAGGACAAACTAAAGAAACTCTAGTTGCTTAGCAATTTCAACTCATTTGTCAGTGTTCACTGTTTTACTATGACAAGTTTTGTCTGAGATGCCAAATTGAGTCTGATCTTATCTGAAAACAAATTATCTTCTTCTCTCCTACCTGCCTCAAAACACAGTTGGTTCAGCGTTGGTTTATCCATTTATATGCTCCTTTTTAATGTTTGGCATTGGCAAATATATTCATATAGTTTAATTTTTGCATGGAGTACTGCATTCTATTTTCTACAATAATTGATTTCCTCTGGCTGAGTCAATTGAGAGCTATTAAGCATATAAAGCATGACAAAACTAGAAACTGTCCAAAACAATACTGCTGGATGGTTGTATTCACTGTTGCTTGTAACTTTTTTTCCCCATGAAAAAAAGAATGACGGAAAGTCTTCAGCTTTTTCTGTTTTCCAAAGAGTTCATAATGATGGGGGTTTTAATATTGGAATGCATTTTCTCTTTAAGGCTTTTTTGTTTACTATATTCATTACACCAGATGCTGTTCAGAAGATAGCTCAGAGACAAGAGAGAATGTTTCATTCATTGTCTAGTCTTGACAGCTAAATGGTGTTACCTGATCCCTTCGTGAAGACAGTCACTTCCAATCTGGGTTAGATTTTGTAGGCACTCTGTGCATACTTATTTATTGCATTTTTAAGATAAAATACTTGAGCACTCCAAAGACTAAGGACTCTTCTCCAAAGAGAGAACCTTTGCTACTTGACTGAATTTCTTCAAAGTGGCTGTAGCAGAATGAATAAGCTGTTCTAGAAAGGGAAAGATTTAGGTCTGACCCTCCTTAGCTTGAGGGGGAAATTGGCTAATACATTAATTCAGTGTTTGGGAGGCCCAGGTTCAAAGAGCCTACTTATATTTCTCTATCTTTAGAGAATCTGTAGGACTGACTGAAGTGTTTTATTTCGGTTTTGATTGGGAGAGAGAAAGCCAGTGTTTGGATACAAGTAAATTGGTTTCAGCACAGAACTGAAATAGCTTTCTTTTTAATTCCTCTCTCCCTGCCCCTTTCTGTTTTAGCTAACATCAGTCACTAATTGACCTTTTGCCCTTACTGGTTGTATGGGACCGGTTGGGAGAACGATGTCAATACAATTATAAGCTCTGCCTGTAAAAGAAACATTCGTGGAATGGCAATATAACAGCGGTATGACATATGAAAAAAATTGGGAATCTGACACTTTTCTTGTGCCATAGAGAAATGAAGCACTTGATACAGGGTTGTTGAGCCTAAAAGTTGAGAATAGCAATACATCACCTGTTCCTAAAATATTGAAGTTCCTAAGTTCCTACAGAAGTATTTAGGATAGCAAGGAATTGAATTTTTTCCCCCATGGTGGTTAATCCCGTACGGTACTAGATTTGGTTTGATTTTTTTTTTTATGTTGGTTTTTTCCCAACCGATCATCTGCACTCCATTTCTTTTCATCCCAAAAGCTGAAATTTCACTTCTGTCCTGTAAAGTGCTAAACACTGCTTGAAAAATGTGGTAAATACCTCACACTGTCAGTGTTGATGACAACATAATGATGATGTTAAACATTTATTTGGGCACAACATTATTAAGAATTTCACAGGAGAAGGTTAATCTGACTCTAAGCCAATCCTGTAAATCAGAATTAGCATCTTGTAAATTCTTACAGCGGTGGTCATATGGCATTTGCATCTGTACTGGGCACCCGAGGGAAAAAGTTTAATTTTGTGATACCTGAAAGACTCTCAATTTGAGTTCAACTTCCTGAAAATTTCTGAAATTCTTTTGAAGTATTGTTTCTGCGGGAGGGTCTTACTGGATAAATAAAATTAAGTCTTCTTCAACCACAGAATAAGGCGTGGTGTTATTTGGGCCAAAAGCAAAGGATTCCTTCAAAATGCTTATTTTAAAAAATAAAAGTCAAATACTGTGAGTTGGAGAAAAAATAATTGCCTATGCAAAATTGCATTTGGAAATCAAATTATTTAGGAACTTCTTAGTTCTTAAGAAGGATGTGCCTAGTCATTTTCTCTTAAGAAGAAACTTGCCCTTTCTTGGAATTAAAAAAATCCTTCCTGCAGCTTTTCTTCATCAACTAAAATCTTTCTGATTTGACCTCCTATCTTGCCATAAATAACAGAAAAGAGGGTTCAGAGAGTCAGAGAATGACTTTATGAATGTCCATTTCTGTTTGATCATCCTATTTTATCAGACTACCATTAAAAACAAAACAATAAAAAAGCCTGTCAGCCAGGCTGTCTCCATAGCTGTCTGTATGCCTTTCCCAGCAGTGCTGGCTGTCAAGCTCATTATTCTTCCTCCGAGTTGGTTTGACCCACTCTTGTGCACTTTTGCTAGGCTGATAAAGTTTGTGGGATCTTGTCTCTTGGGAAATACATTTAGAAGAGTAAGTTAATTCTGCTTCTCTCCAGTAAGCATTTCTGCCTGACTTCTCCAGGGCCAGTATGTCTGAGTAGTCTAAATTGCTTATCCTGTAGGTAATGAGGTTTGCAAGGCCGCAGCTGAAACCTTCCCCGTTCTCTACTTATCCTGCTTTCTACTGTCAGAGATGAGGTAATATTTTGCTGAAGCCAAAAGGTTGTTAAGTGAAAGAGTGGAAGTTGTTGGTTCTGTGTGTTGCTGTTTGTGGTTTGGATTTATTCCGGTTTGTTGTGTGCTGCTGAGAACTGCGAGAGGGGCGGGGTTGAAGACCTGACCAAAAGGAAGAAGGATGAGAGGGGAGGGGACAGAAGAGTAGGCGGTCAGGAGAGAATGTAACTTCCTGAGAACCCATCCAATGGGAAAGGGGACAGGGACTGCCCTCGGCTGGGGTGGGGGGAGAAGGCTATAAAATGTAGCCATTTTGTTAAAGGGGGTGTGTGTTCGGTTGTCAGGGGAGAGACAGGTACCCGGCTCAGCTGAATCGTTACTAACAGTTTCCTTTTACTTCGACGATTTTTCCCCCATTTAATTGTATCTAAAAGTTAGTTCATTTCTAACACTACTACTGCATTTTGGTTTGAGAGATGGGTACTTAAGTGCCTAGAAACCAGAGAACAGCTAAATCAAGACAAGAGGTCTAACAGACCTATTGTCCTTGTTTTAGAAAATAAAACAAAAAGTCTTTATAGCAGTTCATACAATCAGTAGGTTTGCAGAGAAGGGTTTGCAGCTTATGAACAGAAGTCCAGCTGTCCGCAGTCCATCCATGTTGGGAGAGAGAGAGGGCCTGCTCTATGAGCTCCAGCCACTGAGGTAAGTCGGCTGTCCAATTGCCAGGAAGGTTCTTCCAGCCTTTCTGCAGCACTGACTCCTTGCAGACACAAAAAAAAAAAAAAAGAGTTTTTCCTGGTTTTGGCGTCTTTTTTGGCTAGGGGGAAGGGAGCTCTGGAGGCTTGGTTGCTGTGTTGTGTCGTTTGTTCTCCCTCATTCGTGTGATCTGGGGAAGAGGGTTTCTCCGCCATTTTGTCTTTCTCCTCTGGGCCACATGGGCTTACCCAGCGGCCGCCATCTTGGGCCTTTTGTTTCTGTGTTGATTCAGCAGTTTTGTATCTAGTGGTTATTGCTGTTATGTTGGTTGTTGCCATTTTTCTTTATGTAAACCTATTCTTTCACTTATATCTCTTGCCTTTTTTTTCTCCATTTTTTCCCACTTTATTACAAAAATTGACCATTTTGATTTGTGATCTGTTCTTTAAGTGTGTATGATCTGTGTCTGACTAAGTAAGGGAAATCCATGTTTGGCAATCAGAACTGAAAACTAGGTGAGGCATCAATAAATGGCTCTTACTAAGGGTAACTTTTTTCATTAGTCATTCAGTCTCCTACACAAAAATAAATTTCCAATTCACTGAGCTTCAGTGTTTAATTACTTTTTTCATAAACTTTTAAAAAAGTCTCAGTAATATAAATCTTAAAGACATCCCTCTGGAAAAAAAAAAGTTCTGTTTTCATGAGGAGTGACATGTTAACTGCCTGCAGACATCTTGTTGGTCTAATGAGTAAAGTAACCTAATAACTAATTGAAACTCCACTGAAATAAAGTCATTAAGAAAGTAGTATCATATCTAAGTAAATTAACTCCATTTTCTATCCTGAATTATCTAGCTGTTGTGCTTTGATCACAGCTGAATTGGATCATTAACTAACTAAAAGTGAAGCCTATTAATAATTGCAGGCTCTTGTATAAAGATCTTTTTCCTCTTTTCATGAGACATTTCAATAAGGGGTCCTGGATCTTTGAAAACTTTCTTCTGCAAGTGTTTAAGGATATGGGAATGACCGATGACACTCCATTCAGGAACAGATCCTTTAAACTACAGCTAGTTAGGGAACTGTGTGGCAAAACAAGACTTCTGTTGTGAAATATCTTTTTTATTACTTTAAATGCCTTGCAAAACCATAACTATTTAAAAATAGAACAAAGCAAGTCCCACTGGCTTCTTAACTGTTCTCATGTTTGTTCTGTTGGAAATCGGGGCTTTTAAAGCTTTAGGCAGTCTTTTCAGAACGAGGTTGTGGTCGTTCAGCTGTCTTGTGTCCACTGTGTCTCAAGTCCCTACCATGGTAATGCAATTGACTTGACCCAAGAGCTGGGATTCCCTGAACCTCTCAGGTCCCTGTCACAGGACTGATGATCTTGAGTATGTAATAATGGGTCAGGTTTCCAAGATATGCTCTAGGGGACTTGAAATCTCTGTCTTTCCAGATCCGCTGTGTGGAAACTGGGAACTCTTACCTTGAAGCTTCAATTTCTGCTTTTTAAGATTTAAGGACAGAGAGGGAGCTGAGGACCTACAAATCTTGTGAGAGAAAAATAAAGGTTTAAAGGTGACTGAGACATCTGTGAATTGTGAATTTCAAACTTATTAATGTCTTCTCTTTTATTTATTTCATACTTTAAGATAAGTAAAATTTTGGGTTTTTGTTTTTTTTTGAAATATAATCTATAAGTCAGTAAATCCAAACTTTAAAAATTCAGTCTGGCTTCCTAAGTCTTTAGCTTTTAATGGAATACCATGCTTTTCAGGTAATCTCAGGTGGTGATTCTATGTTTGGAGTAAGCTCCTGAAGAGTGAAATGCCCAAAAGTCTGCCTGCTAAGGTGATGTCTACCTAGGCCTCACAAAAGAAAATTAGGCAAGAACAGATATGTCAGACTCTGTTCTTCTAGTCTACAGAGAGGCATGTCCTTCCGTGGAAGAGTCATAGTTTGGATGCCTGTCTGAAAACTGTGTGCTTAAACAAGCTGCTTCTCCTGAGAGACTGAATCCTTTCAGTGCTCTTAGGATGAAGGATGCAGGGCATTAAGAACTTGAGTGGTATCTATTTCAACTTTGTTATTTTGCCCAGGAAGTACCTAACTACTGGGTTTAAAGTACTGGAGACTTTGTGTTGTGTGTTAAAATAGATTCATTTTTGCATGGGCTAATTATTATTTGGTCAGAGAAACATGGTTCCATATTTAAGGTTACAGAAATTTCCATTTCATAATTTTTCAAATTTCACTCAAAACTTTTAAAATTGAAGTCCCATATTTTTAGTCAGTTGGTCTGTTCATACCCTCCTAAGGTACAGGAAAAGAAACACTCTTAAGAAATGAGGGAAGAGAATCCTGATGGGAGCCTTCTAATAGCACCTGGGAAATAGATTTATTCACCATGTCTCAGTCTCCCTCTTCATGAAATGCTTAACTTCAGGGTGCCTACACCTGAAGCTACCCTTGCAAAGATGGAAGCATGTCTAAGATGATCTGCAAGAATGTGGAAGTGTTAATTAAAAGCCTCTTTTGCTCAAAAGCCTTGTGAATTTCCCACATTTCACCTTCTCCTCCTTGATAGTATAACTTCTGTGGTAAACCAAAGAGTTAATTAATCTTCCAGCTTTGTCTCTCTGAAAATTTGCTTGCTATCTGCTCTGCCTCCAAATCTGAAGTAAGCACCTTGCCTATTTACAGGCAGTTGATTCTGCAGTATGGTGGCAATTCTCTTTCTACATTTAGCGATGGACATTGACTGGATTTGGGAAATACGTTCTGATCCTGTAGCACTAAAACTAATGCCAAAATACTGAACTACATGAAACAAGATATTATTGAATGTGTGGTACTGAAGGATAAGACACGAATTGAATCTTCGCGTAAAGTGAAAACATCCGTTAATGACATACTTAGCTGCAGTCTATTCTCAAAATGAGTCAAAAACAGCAACTAAGGGGTAGGTGAGATTTGTGCTGGCCCACTGCCCAGAGGTGGATTCTGATTTAATTGTTTGTGTTGCTTAATTGATAGGTCAACAAATGAGGGGCTAGTTCCATTATAAATGCTGTCCAAATACCAGAAACAGATGACTTGACAATGAGGTACAGGAAAAATTAAAGAAATCCCTTGAAATAAGCACTTGTCCTGTGAAATTCCTTCCTTGTGAAAAAATACCTCTCAATGTTTTGTTTGGGTTTCTTTTTTCTCTTCTTTTGAATTGCTTTGAAGTGTTCCTTTAAAATAATATGAATCTACATTATGACCTCTGTGAAAAATGCTGGTTTTAAATAGAGCTTTTATGAAGTAGGTAGGCAGTTAGGATTTAACATATGTCAGAAATAATCCACACTTAGCAGGAAAAAAAAAGGTAATTTAATAAGAAAATACTCTCGTATGACCAGTAAGACTTCTTTAGTATAGAACGCTTTACAAGAACAAACTACAACTTAAACTGGCACATATTTCTTCCATAACTCCAAAATAATTTCCCAAGACAGCAATTTATGTTCATTGTTTAAAATGCAGCATGAATGATTATGAGGTGACAAAGACTAACGAGACTTCATTGTTACTCAATTGGGACTTATAAGATTATGCATTATGTGAAAGACTATTTAAAGGAAATTTTATTCAAGAAAATTGCAAAGAAATCAACATGGTAAAGCTCATTAATTTTAAATCTGAGTTAGCTATTAATTCACATGGTTCTGCTTTCAAAGTTGTGAGAACAAAATATTGTTATCTTGTTAAAAAAACTGTTGGAATGATAAAATATAAAGCTGAATTTTTTTTGGCAGGAAATAATTATTTTTACTTCTATTTACTGCTGAGTAGTAGTTTCCGCAGCAGAGAAACTTACTATAATTACTGGCACTTATTTTGTGCCTGCCATTTTTTCTTAAAAGTACTGCGTGATTCTGAAAGCCCAGAAAATACTTTTTCTGTCTGTAAATACTCTATGTGGTTATATTTCTGTGTTTATACTTGTCTCAGCTTAAGAATTATAGTTTTACTAACGCTATGTAGAAACTTGAACAGTTAGCATTTTAAAAGGTTTTTTCAGCTGTTTCCCATAGATTTTTTTCTTCTAAGCTTCCTACTTTTTAACAACTTTCTTTGCAATCTCTTTTTTTTTTTAATAGATTTATTTCCCCTAAAATTTTGCTATATTATTGTTGGGCTTCTCATAAGTGCAAGGGTGTCAACACAAATTAAAAAAATAAGTTGATTTTTCTCCAGGTAATTGTTGCAAATCTGCTTAATGTTCTAAAGCATAGAGAGTTTTGCCTTACTTAGTCATCTAATTCTATGAAATTGGTTTAATTTATTTTTGCAATCAGATCCAAAGGGAAATTCTTTCGCTACATGATGTTCCATCAGAAAAACTGCAAAAAATAGATTTTTTTTTTTTCCTAGTAACTGTATGGGTGATTTTGGTTGAGAATATTATTTCTGATCAAAAACTAGCAGATGCAAAAGGAAGTTATGCTTTAATAGCTGTTTTACCTGAAGCTGTTTTCAGACCTGGTACTTTGAAAGATAAACCTCAGTTGAAGTATGAATAAATATTGATCGAGAGAAAATGGAGGGGGAAAAAAGGAATTGTTGCACTGAAAATACCACTAGAAAAAGGAAAGGCACCTTGTTTCTCTGATGTTTGTCTGGGTCAGACATCACAAGTGATGTGATGTCCTCACGTGAGGATGATAATGCTGATTTTTCAAGGAGTAGCAACAGTTGTTTGAAACAGTTTGAAAGCAGTTTTGAAATAAGTGTTTGTTTTTTAAATATCAATGGCATTTTAAGAATGGCAAAAATATATTGTGATATGGAGGCCTTTCATGTGAATAATCTTAGTAACACAGTTGTGAGTTAAAACCTCATCAAAATCACACCTGCAAAAATGCTGGTGTTGAAAGAGTGGCTACTGGGATTGGGAAAGAAAAAAGTTGCATTCAATGAAACATCTTCTTCAAATAAAATTTTGAACAAAACTCCTAAAGATGGGAGAGAAAAAGAGGAATTTCAGCACTACAGAATGTTCTGGTTTTTTATGTCAAGTTACTGGAACAAGTCATTTTGGCTTTATTCTAACTGTTACTAATTTTAAATGGTATCATTTTCCCTGTTTGTGTTGTGAAACGACTATCCTGAGAAGACTACTTAGAGAATATTTTGAATCATTAAAACTCTTTTCAGTTTGGAAAGTCACTTTCTGCATCCCAGTCCTTTGCAAAACAGTTTTTTGTCCTTATGCAGTGCTAATCATGTCTTTAACTAGAAAATACATAGCCTAAATTTCTCAACAGAAGCAGCAATTCTAGAATATAATTTGGAAAAAATTGTGTATAAATACAGATCTAAGAAAAGCAGTTTTCAAAGCTTTTGGTGTATCTGAACAGCTCTTGAAGCGTACTTGAAATCTTCTCTTCTGGCAATTTGCAATCACTCAGTATACTACGTTTGTTGCATAAGGCAATTTTAAACTTAAAGAGCATTGAGTGAGGGGAAAAATTGTAACATGTGTTCTGCATTTAAAAATAGCCTGTATTGGTCACATCTGAATGTTGTCTGGAAACAGAATTATTTAGCTCCAGCAAAGACGGGCATAGCCAGTAGTGCTCAAATGTACTGTGTTCTGGTTAGCTCAGTTTTACAGTTCTTCTGTATTATGTCACTGCAAAAGGTAGCACATAAAACTTAATGACAAGACATAAAACCCAGGGCCGTAGACACACATTTGTAAACTACCTCCTACGCTTTCTTAATTGTATTGATTGGAGGAATTTTCACTGGTTTCTGCAATTAAGATGATGAAAGCTATAGGCAGCATCAGCTGCTGTAGACAATTAAGTGTACAGCTAATTACTTAGAAGAAAATAACTTCCACTCTCCAGGAATCTTAGCTCTTCTTTCTTATCTCTTTTTTGTTATTTTTGCTTTGTTTTCTTTCAGTCCTTTAATAAAAAGAGATCTGTTTTGAGATACATCACTCCTAGAAGTTAGCTCATTGTCATTGGATGTTGGAACATTTTTGTAAGTCCATAGTGTTTACAATTATCTTTGTTATTCTCATGAATTGTCTCTGAATTAGTTCTGACCAAAGGTGGGGGAACGTTGTTTGACAGAGATACTCTCTTAGTGCTCTGCCTTGGTGGGTAGGTTTGAAATACGATAACCCAGTTCCTGGTAATAATAAATAAATAATAATAATAAATAATAATAATAATTATGAAGCTTGGTGAGAGAGAGCCCCAGTTGCCTGATTTGACTTGGAGTTCCCAACATACTGACAAATTTCCCTCTCCTGTTGTCTTGGAAGTTGAGTCATAGCAATCTTCCAAAGAGGAGAAGAAATCACTGTGTAAGATTACTGAGTTTTGTAGGGTTGGTTTTTAATCCCTTCTGGAATCTGTTATCCCAGAGGCACTACCGCTGCTGCTGCAGGGCTCAGATTTGGCCAGCAGGGGGTCCATCTTGGAGCTGTCTGGCATTTGTTCCATGAGATACAGAGGTAGCTTCTAGCAGCTTCCAGAGAAATCATCTCTGTAACCACCCCATTACTGAAACCTTGCCACGCAAACCCAATATAGTGTCAAAGAAGTGTCTGAGGAAGCAGAGATTCATGTCTCTTGTTTTTCAGTAAAGCATATTAGTTGGCAATTATGGATGGTTTCAGTAAGAAAATTACATCTTTTTTGGTCAATCTTTGTATGTGCAGCAAGTAATTCATTTATGATGCAAAAGAGGAGCAGATTTATAAAAGGAGAGATAGTATAACTTGTTAGACTAGCAGTTGACTGTAGGCAGGGAGTCCTGAGTTTCAGATATTGTTTTAAGAAGCTTGTATTCTATTCAGTTATTGTTTAATGTAAAATGCGTAACTAAAAGCCTTTAAAAATGGAAATCTTAGTGATGTATGTTCAGTTTCCCTCAAAGAGTTTTGGGTTTTAACTTGACCATTAACCTTTCAGTGAACGTGGTTTGGCTTTAAAAACAAAACATAGGACAGGGAAGGAAGTGGTATTACTTTATCGCTCACCTCCCAGATTTAGTAATCTGTACAGAATGGAAAATCTGCAGATTTTATTTTATGCTGTACAAAGCAGGTGAGATAAGTGTGCAAATGAGAGAAGGGAAGGTAATAGATACAGAATCCACCTTTCGCGTTTGATGGCAGTGCCAGCAGAAAGCAGGAACCCTGTTGTCTGTTTTATGGATATGCTGGAACAGTGGGAAGTCACCCGGTTGCTATTCTGTATTGTGGACACTGTGGTCCTGGTCACGCAACTGTAAGAAAGTCTCTTGTCTCATTCCTTAGCCTTTTCCAGTTTCTCTTAAGGAACTTTCTGTGTCTGGCTGTGGAATGAAATCAGACATCACTTTCTTGGCATGCAAGGATTGTGGGAGCTCTCTGATACATTCCTCCACAGGCTGTACTCATCTAATTCTTACATGGGATGCTTGTCATGTTTAAAGGCACCACTTGATCTCTTCATGGATTGGGAAGGGAGTTTTGCTGAAAGGAGGGTGTTCGTCTAATGTCACTTTTGTTTTTATGACTTTAATATAGGCATACAATACATTTGTCCTTTCAGAGAACTTGTCTAAAAATGTACATTTTTGCTGTCTGTCACGTTTTCATCTGAGTTTCAGAGATTTCAGCACTACCTTCCATTCAGCAAAGGGGAAGAGGGTCCATGCCTGCTTATGTGGTATTTTTTTAAAGCCTGTTTCTAAAGAAACCGTGTTAGAATAAAAAAAATATAGGTCAAGAAGAGAAAAAATTACAGTACTTGTTAAAATAATTGTGGGAGTAAAATCTACAAGAAAGCAATCTTGTAAGCAGTGGTTCTAATATTGGAGCACAGAACTATAAAACTTTGTTCCACAAGAGGTTGCTGTAAAAGGTGATGCATCCATCAGGTGTCTGGGGAAGGGTGGAAATATATGCATGTCTTTGTCAGAGCACTTGGAGTATTTCGACTAAGTAAAGGTGAAACCAAGAAAGAAAAAGACATTAAATGTTTTAGTTTGTTACTATTGCTGGTAGCCAGTTAACTGCAATTTTATCACAGATTTTATAAAAATTACTCTTTATCCAGGTGACTGTGTAAATATTTAATTCTTACCAGTGTGCATATATATACATATATATATCTATCTATGTCCTAAATGCTCACTGGTAATTTTCCACATGAACTGTGAGGATGGTATTTCAGTAGTTCCAAATGAGATAGGAAACTGTCAGATTTCTTGAAAAACACAGACCCTTGGAATGTATAGTATGAGTGGCACCATTTTCTATGTAGATATTGTCCTTCTGGTGCTGCTTCAGCTGTTAACTCCACAGATATGCTGTGTTTAAAATCTGTGGCTAAGCTGTGTGTGTGTTCCAAGTGAAACCTTTTCCTTTAGGGAAATTTCAGTTCTTATTGTGGTGCCTGTGCAACTGCTTTGTAAATACATTTTCAGATAAAATCACCCATTAAACTCTAACAAGAATGTGTTGTTCTCCATTGGGAAAGGCCCTTCGGAACATTCAGGCTGAACAGTTTCACATAATTTCATGGTTTTCTCCTTTATGGGGAACTAGTATCTATTAATAGCATATATTTGTGTAAGTACTTAATAGTTAGGTTTTTTTAGCTGTCATTTAGGAATCTGAAAATGGTGATTGAATTCCATGTTTTAAGTACTATACTAATTAAAAATTTATAAGCAAAAGAATGTGTTCATAAACACTTTGACTTTGGGAAAAAAAATTAAATGAAAACAACTGAATGATTATATGATATAATGAGTTTATGATTTTCCTATTCTGATGATATAAAACATCGTAAGAGTAGTTTTGTGATACTTCAGTAACCTTTAGGTATTCTAATGTCTTTTACACATTTCACTATGTGTGCAAGACTAATTAACATTATCATCCATGTCATAATTTCAAATTAGACACATCATTATATTTAGTTATTACAGAAATACTTTTTAATCTCTGATGGATATTAAACACTAGTTTATGAAACTGCAATCACAGTTGTTTGGCATATTAGTAGCACTTTGTTTTAATAGCATTGATTGTAATGAACTCATTAGGGATTAGTGTAGAACTAACATTTATTTCCATAAAGCATTTCACAGTAATTGAACATTAGTTCAGTTATGAATGCTAGATTGCTGCCAGAGTCTTTCTTTCTTTCTATTTTTCTTCTGCTCACTGTGGATTTTGTAAACCTATCTTTCTGCTTCGTTGCCAATTAGATCGTTAAATCTAAGGCTGGATTCTTAGCTAGCAGAAATTTGACCTCAATGGAGGTATCCTGATTAACACAGATTGATGAGCTGGATGTTAGCTTTTGCTGTATTTTAGTAAAACATGGACTTGTTAATCCAAGAGTCTTTTGTGACTAAGTTGGCTTTTTATATTATTTTTGTAGTCATGCAGTTGAAGCATTGTTCTATATACAAATCGGAAAAAGAAAACTAAACTGTGTTTATGCACTGTCTAGGAGATGTGTTTCAGGTTATATTTGATTTTACTTAAAATATCCCAAGTAAGAGGATCTGAGGCCATTCCCAGGACTGCTTTCACGCTTAAATCCCCTTTCATGATGGGAATTATTTCAGTAATAGCATTACTGTTCTACAGTAATTTATTAAACAGTTATTGAAACCTCCTTTGTCCCTTTGCTTAGAAGAAAAATGGGTTATTCAGAAGACAAGTATAAATACAGTCTAACTTTGATTCAGCAGTAATATGGAAATTATAGTCCAAGTTTGAAGTGCAAGGAAGAACCTCTGCATTGTTTGATGGACAAATTTTTCACATGCTGCACAGGATATTTATGACATCTCTTGCAAATAGCTTTCAGGGTACCTCAAACATTTTCAAGAATGTTTTATGCGTTTGTGATAAAGGCACACATTGAAAAATGGATGCCATTTTAACAACACTAGTTATTTTGCATGTAAATGATCTTTTTGCATCTATGTCATACAGTAAATGGATAGTTGATTTTTACATAGAGGTCATTAAAAAGGATGGTTTTGTTCTATCAAAGCAGTTATTAAGAGTTTGTTTGGCATTTTTGAAAAAAGACTCCTCATGCCTGAAATATAAAGTTAAATACAGCTTTCATGATGGGTTCTACAGTAACAATTTCTGTAAAAATTAAATATCTATTTCACATTTCTAAAAAAGGAAAAAAAAATCAGAGGGGGAGATGAAAGCATTGGATATCTGCATAAACTGTGAAAATGCCCCAGCAATGAAATTAAAAGATAGGAAATTAATGTGACTGTGACATGAGCAAAGACTTGCAATTTGCCGCATGTAGTAAATTCGAAATATTTTCAGTTTTTGAAATGAGTATTTAGCAAACATTAAGTCACTAGAATGAAACTTGATGAATCGCAGGTTTGCACTAACTGAATAAAACCAACTTCCATGGTACATCTGCCACAAAATAAAAGGAATATTAAATGTTACTTAAAATATTCTCTAAGTCTGTCTTGAAAATATCACAAAAAACTTGAACTAACCAGTTGTGATAGATTCTCCAGATGAACCAGGGAAAGCCTTGGTTTACAACTTGAAGATTTGAAGTTTCCCAATTAGGAAAGAGCAGAAAGCTTAGCTTGGTCTTGGGTTTGAGTTATATGCCTTTCACAAAAATAAGGTTCATCTCATATAGCATTTACTTGAAAAATAGCAACATTAAACACTTTATATTGTTGTTGGTTTTTTTCCCTTCTCTTAAGCTAGTAATGAGAGATTCAAACAGTTGGATTAATGAAATCTTGGACTAAAAAGGTTGCAATCTCTTAATTCTGTGGCTTCATAAAAATCTGGAGGTTTTGTTACCCTGTCCTTCAGTAAATGGAGTAATAAAATAATAATTTTCAATCAAAAAGGAAAAAAACCCCAACTTTCTCTTCAAAATGCAGTTGTGATTTGAGCCCTGAGGAGGTTTGGTGGTTTTATGGAGTTTTTTTCTGGATTTTCTTTTTTTTTTTCTTCTTCCCACTATAAATAACTGTAAAAATCTAGTCAAATACTGTAAATAACTGTAAATATTTAGTCAAATAAGAGAAACACTAATGGAAGTAAAATTTGGACAGGTCAATAGACTTGAATGATCACTGTGTTCAAAACTCGTGTAATAGAGTAATTACTGAAATCTTGAAGTGGCCAGCAAGAAAAGGCATTCACCAGTACTGAAGAGTTCTTTGACTGACTGAACTAAAAGAAAATCATACATGGAGGTTAGAAAGTAAGAGTTTATTGCCTCAAGTTAAATTTCCAAAACCAAAATCCATGTCAAAAGCTACTTTGTTATAATAGTGCATCTATCTCTTTGCTGAGGTTGTGGAGTTTATAGTCTTGGAAGTTTTTTCTTTCCTTTCATTGCTACCATGTGATTGTTTGTCTGCACATTTGTTAGTACTTCAGTTTGGGGTAACTTTTTTGAAGCATTATCTCCTGGAAGGTGTTGATTTACACCAAGCATATAAACTAGAAGATATTTTTTGCAGTGTCAGATTGGTAGCTCACTTACTGCTCTTCCTTAATGGAACTGTGAGTGTCCAAACTCACCAAACCTTTGGACAGCCTTGAACTGTGTGTTTGGGATGCTTGGTCCAGAAGACGCGTAGTCTAGAGTGTAACTCTGGAACTTTCAAAGCGGAGTTGGAAATTCAGGACACTCAGAACCATCTCCTTTGATCTACTTTGATCTCCTGATCTCCTGTTCTGCTGAATTGTTAATGTCAGGTCAGCCTTTGTTAACAAAAAGGTTGAAAGTAGAATGGCAAAAGTTATTAGTAGTACTGGAGCAAAAAGCTTGTGGAGCTCTTTATTAAGATTGAATACTAGAACCATACTGAGTACTAATGGAGGGAGAACTCACAAATAACTGAGCAGTTGCCTTAGCGAGAAGAAGAAAATCTTTTCAGGCAAATAAGAGAAAAGGTCATGGTTATGATCTGGTTGTTAAAGTTGTCAGAGTGATAGATAAAATGATTAGTGTGTTAGTTTGCCAGAATTAAGCTGAAAACAAGACCATACACCAAGTTACTACTACGGATTTTATTTAACAAGAAATAAAGAGAGAGAAATGTAGTTGCGGGAGAGAGTAAGAGAGTGACAGAGACAGATTAAGTAGAAAATCTCCCCACTATGTGGATCCCAAAGGCATCTCGTGGATGCTCTCCATCAGCTCTTCTGGGTGCTGAGGATCCCCCGCAAACGTGGAGTTCAGTGGATTGATATTCACTTGGGCCGGGTGGGAAGGCCCAGGTACCTGGCCTGGCGGGGGCAAGCTTGACACAGTCTCTTGCATCAGGCTGTGGCTCTGTTGCATCCCTTTGCACGACGAGCAGTGCTCTGCTGCAAGGCCTCAGCAGTGAGTTTGGGGAGCGCTTTGGGGTCTTTGATGGATGATGACACCTGCTCAGCTGCCCCTCATGTGAGTGTGCCGTGGATGTGGCCTTCCTGGGCTCAGGGGATTTACAGCTGAGCCAGTTTGTGTGAGGGAGGACGGGCATTCACTGCCTCTGACCCGAGGTTCCGCCACGGCCCCAAAACTCTCCTCCCTCCCTTCTTGCTTGTGGGGGAGTGTGTGCAGACACGGCCTCGGCAGATGAGCCTGTGGGCTGTGGCCTCGCCCAGGCCGAGCCTGGCCCAAGCTGATTTT